>OU015494.1:74859740-74952240 GCA_907164885.2 Dolomedes plantarius | reverse complement strand
ACCCCCTCTAGCGTGAATGCACGATGCGATACGATCGGGCATTGAGTCATACCAGTTCTGTATGATGTCTTGCGACATTTCGTTCCATATTTCCTGTAACCTTACCTCTAGTTCGTTCAAACTCGTGAGATGCCCAACTCGTCGTCCCAAATGATCCCAGATATGCTCGATTGGAGACAAATCTGGGGATCGGGCAGGCCAAGGAAGGGTAGTAACAGTGCGGAGACAGTCTTGTGACACCCTTGCTGTATGAGGCCGAGCATTGTCTTGTTGAAAAATGGCTCCTGGGAGCCATTGCATGAGTGGCAACACATGTGGTTGCACGATTTCATGAACATACCGCTGGGCTGTCATGGTGCCACGGAACAATACTAAGGGTGACCGTGTATTGTAGACAATGGCACCCCATACCATCACACCAGCTGTGGGAGCGATGTGTCGCTGTACAGCAAAGGCAGGATTGAAGCATTCACCTCGGGCTCTCCACACACGAATACGATTGTCATCACTGCCGAGATTGAATCTGGATTCGTCGCTAAAGACGACCTGGTTCCATTCCGCTGCAGTCCAGTTTCCTCGTGCGCGGCAAAATTCCAAACGGAGGCGTCGATGGGTGGGCGTCAAGGGCAGCACACGTAATGGGCGCCGCGATACCAACTGTCCTTCAGCCAGGCGCCTTCGTATGGTTCGAGAAGACACAGAGGCCCCTAGTGAAGGTGCTACTTGTACCTGGATGGCGGCCGATGAAGCAGTTGGCTGTACGCGTGCATTTCTTACGATGTGGCGGTCTTCTCGACGACTGGTCTGTCGAGGGCGTCCTGAGCCTGGTCTTCGTGTACATGACATCTCCCGGGTCCACTGGTCCCAACACCTCCTCACAACACAATCAGAGCGGCCTAATTGACGAGCTACTCGCCTAGCTGACCACCCAGCTTCCATCATCCCGACGATTCTCCCCCTCTCAAACTGCGACAACTGCTTATATTGTCTTCGAACACGGCGTAATGGCATGTCTATCTCAGCTCTTCCTTTGTAAATGATTCAGCACACTCAAACAAGCTTTGGTTACCTGTTTTATACTCCACAGAGTACGATGTTCAAAGCCCTCTACCGGCTATACGTAATGCGCAATCATGCTGCATTTCTAATCATTTGCATATCTCCCCGACATGTACCTTCATTGCAAGTTTCGTTACGATCCCGCAATTATTTCTTGGTGCGCTAATTTTTTTGTCCATGAGTGTATTTGAATTAACCTTTCAGTGAAAGCGTAGTTAGTAGCAATAGGAAAAGAAATAGAAAATTGACGGAAATGAATCCCTGGTGCTAAGAAAACGTTTGATGGCACACATAAATATCATCTTTAGTCCTCACGCTTTGTAACGCAAATAAAGGTGCTGAAATCTTCACTAGACTTATTTTACGGCCTGGCGCATTTCTTAGAATGTCTGTGACGTAACCACAAAATATTTCACTTCATAGTGGCATTAAAAATAAAAATACCACTGTAAGAATACATATATTTTTCATAACAGAGTATATTTTCTTCACACGTTGTTCAGGCTCATATGCGTAAATATTTGTATTTGTGTATTTTAAATACATGCTTGCACAGGAATTTTTTCCTGTACACATATAATTCTGTGTGCGTGTATCTGTGTGTTTGTATGGGTACGTATGATTACTTTTTTTTCTATTGCGGAGGAACTAGTCGTGAGACATTTGCCTTTTGTCTCTCACCGCGAAGTTTTGCAGGCTACTTTTATATGGGAGCACATTTTAGGGGAGTTAGCATTACTCATTATGAGGGGACAACACGGTAACAACCAAGCCTTATTTAGAATTTGAACCCTTGCCCACTGCGGGGAAGCTCACAGCGATAACCACTAAATCATGTGGGCGCCCTATGATTATTTTTAATGACTAAAAACATAATTTTAATCGTTTTGGGAAACCTATATATATGAATATTTAAAATAAAGTTTTAATAGCCCAAGTTCATTGGCACACATTACCCCACATCTCTTTGGAGGATAAGCAGACTTGTCAGGAAAAACGACAATCATAGAACTGGTCGTTGTGTTTTATGTGTGGGATAAAGTATGTGAGAAAGAGCACAACTGAGAAGAAACATTACTCCAATAACGCGTTAATTCAATCATCTCAATAGCTAAAATACAAGTATGACACACAGGTTTACTTTGCTATTTTATATATTAAACGTGAAATTTTACTGTTGACGAAATAAAAAAAAATCAAATTGAAGAACTTAGCCAAAAAAATAAAACTGTTAAGCCATTCATATCAATGTATATTGTGTACGTCGATATACACTGGTGGACAAAACCTAAGGGCGGCGAACAAATGTCCGTATTTAAAAAAAATCGTTGGGTGTGGTTTCACATCAAGTTGGGCAAGTATGTAAAGACAGAATGGAAGACATGATATAACG
Source organism: Dolomedes plantarius (assembly GCA_907164885.2). Lineage (NCBI taxonomy): Eukaryota > Metazoa > Arthropoda > Arachnida > Araneae > Dolomedidae > Dolomedes > Dolomedes plantarius. The sequence continues at coordinate 74,949,788 of OU015494.1, read as the reverse complement.
CAAATTTTTTGCTAAATGAACTACAGAAAGTGTTGAAACAGGTTGTTTCACCGGAAAGTACGTATTGACTCGGAAAGAGAACAATAGAAAGAACGCAGATTACTAACGACAAGCAATCCGAAGAGACATGTCCGTAAGGGTTATATCCACCATGCAGTGCAATGCAACTTCCAACACGTCGTAACACGTCGTGGCATGTTTTGAATGACGTGATCCATGAGGTTTTGAGGCAATTTGTCCCACTCCTCTTTCACTTCACAGATGAGGGGCGGATTGTTTGTCGGAGGATATCAGAGAGCAGCAAGACGTCGCCCTAAGGCATCCCATGCACTTCTATTGTATTCATATCAGCAGAATGTGCTGGCCACATGATACGATGAATATCCTCGCTCTCCAGACAGTTCTGAACTGCGTTGGCGCGGTGACAGAGCGCGTTATTGCCGACATCATCACGGAAAAGGTGAACACGAGGCAGCAGAACTTCAGCAATGTACCGTGCAGAGGTCATTGTCCCTGTTTCAAGCACATGTAGAGGTGTGCGGCTATTGACCATGATGCCTGCCCTTACCATGATGCAACAAGTACCATATCGGTTCCTTTCCTGGATATTTCTGAACGATAAGGACTACCAACTTCAAGTCATATGTGTTTCCGTCTACTTTCAGAAGAAAGACTGAACCAGCTCTTAACTGTGAAGAGGAGATTGACCCAGTCGTTCTCGGTCCTATGGCGGTACAGACGGCCCCGTTGCAAACGGGCGCTACGCGGAATTCTCGCAAGTGGGACACACACTGCAGGTCTTCGGGTGTATAGTCCTGTCTGTCGCATACGCCTTGCAACAGTTGTCCGGGATATCTGAGTTCCTGCGGCTGCATAGAACTGATTTGCCCTTTGACAAGCTGTACTGCTCCAGTTCCCTTTTATTGTTAGAACGATGTACCGGTCGTCTTCGGTAGTCTAACTACGAGGACGGCCTTCCAGATTGCGCCTGCTACACTGTCCACTTGTTTGACACGTTACCCAAAGCCTGGAAACAACACTGTGGGTGATGTCCAATTCTCTAGCAACATCTGTAATTTGTCACCCTTCCTCCAGCTTTCCAATTATCCGTCCACATGTACGATCATCTAAAATCTAAATGGTATCTGCTAGACACTACCTCATTTTCCGTAGCGCAACGTTCTTCTGGCCTGTTCAAATGGGACGTCCAACACTCTCTGGCTGCACACGCCGAATGCCTGCAAACCGGTCTGTACGGCGTCACGTGACAACCACGTGCGGTAATCCAAAATTTGCATTGCCACCTTGTTTCGCATTGCATTACGGCTTTATGCAAATTTCCACAAGCTGCTGCGTTTGATTTGCGCCTGCTATCGTTTACCAAAACATCCGCCATTAGGTTTTGTCCACCAGTGTATATCAGTGTACACGTGTAACTCCAGTTGGGGTATGTTATAATCTAAGGGATGTTAAATACGTATGGTTTACTTTATAAGACAGCTAATGCGTAGAGAGTTATATATGGTTTACATTAAGGAAAAAATGACAGGTAAAAGGATCTTTGAGCATACATCTTATGAGGCTGGTTGCTGCCCCATCTTGAAAAGCTATTACTAAGTACTTTTAGAAAGGTTTTCGCAATCATTGAAATGATATAAAGTCAATGAGAAAAAATGAGCACATAAAAGATTAAGGTTCAAGTTTTTATATCACACACACACACACACACATATATATATATATATATATATATATATATATATATATATATATATATATATATATATATATACACACTCATGGACAAAAAAATTAGCGCACCAAGAAGGAGTCGTCAAAATGAAACGAAATTTTACATACGTAATGACTACTTTGATATAAGTAAATGATAAGAAAATCAAAGAAAAAGGATAATTTATTTCAGAGAAAAAGCCAAAAGAACGGAGGAGTTAATACTCCATTGGACCCCCTCTAGCGCGAATGCATGATGCGATACGATCGAGCATTGAGTCCTACAAGTTCTGTATGATGTCTTGCGACATTTCGCTCCGTATTTGCTGTAACCTTGCCTCTAGTTCATTCAAACTCGTGAGATGCCCAACTCGTCCTCCCAAATGATCCCAGATATGCTCGATTGGAAACAAATCTGGGGATCGGGCAAGACAAGGAAGGGTAGTAACAGTGCGGAGACAGTCTTGTGACACCCTTGTCGTATGAGGCCAAGCATTGTCTTGTTGAAAAATGGCTCCTGGGAGCCGTTGCATGAGTGGCAACACATGTGGTTGCAGGATTTCATGAACATACCGCTGGGGTGTCATGGTGCCACAGAACAATACTAGGGGTGACCGTGTATTGTAGGCAATGGCCCCCCATACCATCACACCAGCTGTGGGAGCGATGTGCCGCTGTACAGCAAAGGCAGGATTGAATCGTTCACCTCGGGCTCTCCACACACGAACACGATTGTCATCACTGCCGAGATTGAATCTGGATTCGTCGCTAAAGACGACCTGGTTCCATTCCGCTGGAGTCCAGTTTCCTCGTGCGCGGCAAAACTCCAAACGGAGGCGTCGATGGGTGGGCGTCAAGGGCGGCACACGTAATGAGCGCCGCGATACCAACTGTCCTTCAACCTGGCGCCTTCGTATGGTTCGAGAAGACACAGAGGCCCCTAGTGAAGGTGCTACCTGTGCCTGGATGGCGGCCGATGAAGCAGTTGGCTGTACGCGTGCATTTCTTACGATGTGGCGGTCTTCTCGACAACTGGTCTGTCGAAAGCGTCCTGAGCCTGGTCTTCGTGTACATGACATCTCTCGGGTCCACTGGTCCCAACACCTCCTCACAACACAATCAGAGCGGCCTAATTGACGAGCTACTCGCCTAGCTGACCACCCAGCTTCCATCATCCCGACGATTCTCCCCCTCTCAAACAGCGACAACCGCTTATATTGTCTTCGAACACGGCGTAATGGCATGTCTATCTCAGCTCTTCCTTTGCAAATGATTCAGCACACTCAAACAAGCTTTGGTTACCTGTTTTATACTCCACAGAGTACGATGTTCAACGCCCTCTACCGGCTATACGTAATGCGCAATCACGCTGCATTTCTAATCATTTGCATATCTCCCGACATGTACCTTCATTGCAAGTTTCGTTACGATCCCGCAATTATTTCTTGGTGCGCTAATTTTTTTGTCCATGAGTGTATATTTTTTTCTACATCAATTGTATATATTGATCGTCGAATTTATTATAAATAAATATATATATATATATATATATATATATATATTTATGTTTTTGGCTTTAATTGCTTACATTGACCGTTGTATTTAATTTGAATGTACTCCGTAGCGAAGTGCGGGTTTTGAGCTAGTATATATATATATATAATGATATCGGCTAACGCACACGATAACCTTGAACTTAACACTAAAAGTATGTAGAGGAGATGAAACACAAACATGTAGCCGTAACACCGAGGTATGAGATGAGGACCATTTCACGAGAGCCGTTGACACATCGGGGAGGTAAAACCACACAGAGGAGAGGCATTGAACGGACGCACAGAACAGAGATGCGAGCATATTATTTTATTCCGGATTGTTCTGCAGACAAATACTATTCAGCAAAACACATTACCTTTACAACTGGACACACACAATAGCAACGCCAACGGTCTTTTTCCGGGCCAGTCAGAAGGTAGACTTATATTGTAGTATCCTTTGGGCAATATGCGGACAACGAATGAGAGAACCCGGGTCAGAACAGCAAGAGAGCAAGGCAAGGAAGGAATGAAGCAGCGAGAGCGCAAAAATATCGTGTGGGCGCTAATGTGACGATAGGTGTAAACATTTTTGTCATGGGCCAGGGCCGATCATCAGACTTGACCACGTGGGCCATAATTCACGATTCCGAACATGCTATGCAAGCCTCGTGGTTTATGAATCTTTCTGAATAGCAGGCGCCCGATTTTCAGCGCGTGACTGATGGGGAAAACTAGTTAGTTAATTCGTTTACTTGTTGGTCGCAATTTGGAAAAAGGGACTGGGCTTTATGGAAAAGGGAATAATTTAGAATATGCGTTATGTAAAAAAGGTGGGGCGAAACAGTTAATAATGATGGGGCGTTATTATTACACACATATATATATATATATATATATATATATATATATATATATGTACATACACCCTGTTAGCTCCTCCCACGATTTAAAAAGTGTTTGATTTCTGTTTGATTTTAACTAAACCATAGTCAGGGGTTGACTGACTAAGATTTCCATTCTTTTGCCAGCAATTACTGCACCTAAAGCGTAGCGTGTACTATGCCATTTCTTAAACAATCGTGTCCAAAAACGATTTATGAGAAGAAATGTTACAGTGTTTCCTAAGCGTAAATTATTGATTAGCAATGAGGAAAGAAATGAACTGTGGAGAATGCTTGAAATTACTGAAATTTTACTCTGAAATGATTAGAGTAGTATTAAACCCTGAAAAGAAACATCAACTGAGGGAGTAAATGTGGTAAAAATAAAATAAGGAATAGTTTTAACTCGAAATACTCTAATATTTAATATAAATATTCGTTAAAAATTACCGTTAAAATGGAAAATTTTGCTTATTAAAGGATAAGACCATATTTATATTCGCAGTTCATGCTATACTTAAACAATAGGGTTTATACAGTTGTGTCATCAGAAAACAAGAAAACCATTTGCTAGAGAGACTGGTTAGACAAATCGAATTTATTTTTCAACGGATATTGGACAGTGAAGCAGTGAAAGAAGGTAACATGGTTTAGGGTCCACATTCATGATATTCCAGAGACATAGGGGCATCAGGGTTGCATGCTTATATTCCATGGAGCTGCTTACCATTTGACGTATTGACAATTGTGCTTGGATTTCTGAAGTTTCAAGTGAGACCAGAGATGCAGAAGGGAATCAAAATGTCTGCAAAGACGAATACCATATTTTCTTAGACTCAGAAGGCGGCTGAATACGCATGTGGAGACGACGAAGGAAACGGGACTACACAGTCAATGGCGTTGATCGGCACACAAGCCAAAACGGGGTGTTATGTTCTATAGATCGATTAGGTATTGTATACAGTACATTTTGGTAGGTATAACAGTAATTTTACTCTATGATATATTAATGACATCTGGGAATTTGTAGGAACCACTTTCAAAATTGGTGAAGGGATCGTGTGGTACTAGCTTGATGATGCGCATCCGCATACTGTGAACATCTCACGGAAATGTTTACGAAATTCTAAAGTACTCCTCAGGGCAGTCATTAACAACAGAGTCATAAAAGTTATTTGCAATCTTTACTTAATATTTACTGTCTTCAAAATCTAGAACTTTGAATCACAAACTGATTACTTTCTCATTTAACAACCTCATTCTGGAGAGCCTCCAAAATTAAACCGGGCAGGTTGATATACCCACGCCGGAGACAACCTACGAAAAAAAACCCATAGCGGGGTGTATCTGCATATTCATTTCGCATTTAGAGGATCAGTTTGGCTCTGGCTACTCCACTCTTGGTTGTGATGTGGGGTCCAGGGGTTCAAGCAAAACTGTAACAAGAGGGTCACCACCCGTACCCCTTTATAAGTAATGATTCAAAAGAGAGATGGGAATATTCTGATGCTACAATAAACTACGATGCTATAATGGTTTCCCAGATCTCCAGATTTATCCCCAATGGGACTGAGGCATCATGTACAATCATAGGCGTAGCGTGGTTCTCAATTTTGGGGGGGGGGGCACAAATTACGCATGGGAAATCGAAAGCAAAATATCGATATGAGCATCGGTGATAATATCGAAAGCAAATTATCAATATGAGTATCGATGATAATATCGGCTATAAATATCGATATCAATAATATTTCGGCCCAAAAATATCGATATTTAAAAATATCGACGATATTTCAAAATATAAACGATATTTCAAAATATCGATAACACATTTTCCTTTCACCAAGCAGTCAATCGTATTCGGAGGAATGATTGTATAGTAAAATAATATATAAATATTGTAATAGTACGATAAAAAGTCGTAATTTAATTCAATAAAGAAATAACATTTCAATAAACAATATTTATTAAATTAAAAAGTTTCTATAAAAGTTTAAAATTTTTTTTTGAAATTGAAACCCCTTAAGAGTGTTTTTAAGATTTCTGAGGATCCAAAATCTCTTCTACAACATGAATTATGAATTTGGCGAGGATATTGTGAAACATGATAACGAATAAAGTCAAAGTTTTACTTATCTTTTTTACGATGTTTTATTTCACTTTGTCTTATATCTGTTGAGTACTTTCGGCCGCTAAGTTCTCCTAAGTTGTTAGCGGCGGAAACTACTCAAAAGGTAAAAAACAAAGTGAAATAAAACAACTTAAAAAGTTAAGTGAAACTTATCATTTTAAAAAAGTTACGAAAGCAACATCTCCTGAGCGTAACTCATTTTAATATAAATGTTATTTGATTGCTGTATTGGATTTTCAATTATTCAACAAAAAACCTATCACACCTCTGCTATAATTAGCTCTCAACTCAAAATACAAAAAATATTTTATTTTTCGTTCCCTCACAGGACAGGGATGGTAAAGTTAAATCACTTTCTAGTAAAAATCAGTGCTTTTATTACTACAAACTCTTTTCTTAAACAACAAATATTGAAACATTGAAAAATCTTAAGTTAATAAATAAAATATAAAATAATGATTCTTTGCAAGTTCTACAAGTTGTTACAATGTATTTTAAATGTATGTTTTACACATTGGTAAACCTTGTCTCGTACTTGGCCATAACAGCCCTCTTTATATTAATAAAAGTCTTCTTTCAGAATTCCTTGAAAATTTTTCGACAAGCAAGTCCAGTTTCTCTTCACTCGTGTACAGCTGCGTCAATTCTTGTTCTATTGCCATTATGACAAGTCCACTTAAGCGTTCGTCCTTCATCGTGCTTCTCAAGTACACTGCTGGCCACCCAAATTGCAACACCAAGAAAGACAAGAGATATCACAACAAAATTTATTTTGTAGATAACATGTTGACCAAGTATCAAATGATTAAATTTATAGACTTCTGTGAAGTGTGGTTCCTGCCAAAATCAGAAGCCAGAGTAGCCACCATTGTTGGAGATCACCGCTGCCACACGCCTCGGCATTGATTCAAAGAGACTTCGGATGAGCTCTTATGGTACAGCAGACCAAGCAGCTTCCACATGTTGCCAAAGTTGATCTGCTGTGGCAGCTGGGGATGGACTCTGGGTCAATCGTAGAGCAACCATGGACTACATGTTTTCTATCGGCGAAAGATCCGGAGAGCGAGGCGGCCAGGGAAGCAATTCAATCTGGCGATTGACGAAGAACCGTTGGACAATGCGTGACCCGTGTGGTCGCGCATTATCCTGTTGAAATATGGCTGTGGACAAGCCCTGAATTTAAGGAAGGACAACTGGCTCCAACACCTCGGAGATGTATCGCTGGCTGTTTAAAGTACCGGCAATGCGTACTAGAGGTGTGCGAGAGTGATATCCAATACCGCCCCATACCATAATACCCGGTGCAGGACCAGTGTGGCGGTGCATAACGCAGCTGTTCAGTATCCTCTCTTCACGGTGTCTCCAGACTCGAATGCAGCCATCGTGGTGTTGCAGACAGAAGCGTGACTCGTCAGTAAAGACAATTTCATTCCATTCTGCCGTCCACATCCTTCTGTCATCGCACCATTGGCAGCGGAGACGTCTGTGGTTCTGCGTCAAGGGTAGACAAAGCAATGTACGTCTTGCGGACAGACCACTCTGCTGTAAACGGCGTCAAATGGTACGCGCAGACACTGGATGATGCGTTACAGACTGCATGTGATGTGCTATGGTTCGTGATGTGACTGAGCGATCCGTCACTGCCATGCGCACAATTTGCCTGTCATCACGTGAAGTGGTGCGCTGAGGTGGATTCGATCGAACACGCCGGTCCGTCGTACACTCTTGCATCCAAAGATCACATATCCGCATTACAGTTTTTTGGTTTCGTCCAACACGACTACTGATTTCCCTGAAAGATAATCCACAATCTCGGTAGGCCACTATCCTTCCTCTGTCGAACTCGGATACTTGATCAAAAGATGATCGCTGTTTTCGACGAGGCATAATTGATCGTATTTTTTGAAAAAACCACAAGAAAAACACAATTGCCGAACTTGAAATCGTCGAAATCTCCAAGCCTTAAATAGCGCTTCGAAGTGGCGCCACAGGCGCGCGTGATGTGCGTCTGCGCTGAAATTCTAATCATTTGCATATCTCATCTCCGCTAATGCATGTTGTAAATTTCATGTCATTTGCATGTTTCCTTCAGGGTGTTGCATTTACAGTGGCCAGCAGTGTAAGTTTTGAGCCTTCGCAGGGTAGAGAATGACCTCTCTGCGGTCGTAGTTGTGATAGGCCATGAAAGAGCAATTTCTAAGAGATGTATCACTTCAGGTACATTGTTTTTCAGGCCGTTTTTAGTGCAAAACTGTGCCAACTCTTGCAGATTTATGTTTGGATTTTTTTTGTCTGTTATAAAAAATGTTTATAAAAAATGTTTTCGAGAAGCTGTGAAAAAACTTCAGCTGTGAGGAAAGACTTGAAGACAACTGATAAAAGGTTTGGATTTTCCACACAACAGTTTCATCTAAGCTATCCCAATCCAACAAAAGCTGGATAATGGAACTGATTTTGTCGTAGTCATTCTGAGAAAATCGAGCTTGGAGGTTACTTACTACAATGTCAAGCCCCGAAAAAAAAATTTCTATTTTACATTGCCCTCCTGCAGAGGTGTGATGATAAAAAGATTCAGCCGCATCATTATATTCAATCCTTTTTGGTGTCTTCCGTTTTAGAGGCAAGGAGAGTCTGTCAACATACAAGCCTTTGGTGGAAAAAACTTTGCAAAGTTCTTCTGTTTCGTTCCATAAGTGAATGAAACATTGATCATTTCGTTGAAGTTTTATACTGTCGATAACAGCTTCAACTTTACTGAACAGTTTGGAAATGACTAACGTTTCACTTTGAAGCTCTTTCGACAGTATGTCAGTCAGGCTTAGAACGTTGTATATGAGTTTAAGGCTGAAGATGAATTCAAAACTACTCACCTGCTTTATTATTCCATCTGCTTCAGCTGGAACCTTTATATTGGAAGCGTCACTTGCCATAACTTCCATTGTTTCCAAAACTTCTGGGAACTGCTCTAAGATAACCCTTATAGCACAGTGACGAACAGTCCATCTTGTTTGCGACAAACTTATCAGCCTTTTACTTTTAGCCTCTTCATTTTCCTTACATATAGATTCAAAAATAGAAAACCTCATGGCAGAAGCATTGATAATATAATACAGAGAATTTACTATTGACAAACAATTTCGCAACTGTCTTACTTCTTCACAAAACCGCATAACAGCAAGATCCAACAAATGGGCATGACAATGAGTGTATAATGCCTGTACTAATAGTTTTTAGTTACTGAAGAAACTAGCTACAGAAGAAACCTAGTTACTGACGAAAGTTCTCAGTTTTATTGGCTAGTGATCAAATCAGTATTGAAGAAAGTTCTCACTTTTACATATGCAGAAGAGATTAACTATACTGAAGAAATTAATTGTCTCTACTGATGAAATCTAGAATTCCTTGGAATAATGATGAATTCGGAACGCATACAGTTTTCAGTGTCTAAAACGAAGTATGAGCAGAGGGAAGAGCACCAGGTTATTTTAAGTTCAGTAAAATAGTGCTCTTTAGAAAGGCAGGTAGTAATAATGACGTCGGGAACAGTTCTTGGGACTAAGAAAGTTCTTAACACTTACACAGCACTACGGAAGGAACTGCACATGTCTGCGACGCTAAAAAAAAGGCTGGAAAACGGAAGTAATAACCTGTAGCGAAGTTAGAAGACACCACTCGGCAATCTATGCCACAAGACCGGATCGTCTAGACGTTGTGTAAATAAGATGACCGCAAATACCCCGAGTCATCACTCTCAACTTTCTAGTGGTAGTTCAAAAAATAGACTTGGTTTTTGAAAAATTCATTTATTTTATATTAACGATCGTTGACTTGAATATCAAAAAAACATAAGAGCTATAATAAGCTATTACAGTCGACTGCTCTACTCAATCTGAATTCCAACAAGTTGTGACCATTCCGGTCAAGGTTAACAGTAGTAAATGAAGAATCAATGCAAAAAAAGGTTACCGTCCCCCAACAGTCGGCAAGCCGAACTGAAGGGTGGGGGGCTTAAGCATAAAAAAGGAAACAGCTAGTTATCAGAAAAATGTAGCTCTATCTCTAAATCTGACTGAGTAATCTCTTTTCATTCTGGACAAGGCGCACACAGGCTAGGGTTGTATTAACTTCATTTAAACAAAAATATCGCCAAACTACGGAGAAGGGCTACGGTCCACGGAGAGTAGCATCGGACTTCATCGGTAAACCGCTGTAAAGAACAAACCCTCGTAACTCGAAAAACGGTGATTCACCGCCAAAAATATATATCCAAGTAGGAGCGAAAAGAGCGGGACGGCCGCTGATTGGACTTAGCCAAGATTGACGTGAAGCGGCGCCGAATATGATTGGCGAAGTTCGCTTTGGGCCAGGAGGAGAATTTTTAAGAATTTTCTCATGTGGAAGGAAGGGATCGCCAACATATGTCGGAGATTAAAGACTGGGAAATAGATAGAAAGTGTCCGCGCTATTGTACCTTATGCCAATGAAAAAGCAATTACTACGACCCCTGGATGGAAGACGTCCGGTCCCTTTTTTTTAACAGGTCGGCACAAGCCATAAAACATCCAATTATCTGTACGAGTAAATTGCCATTTCAGATAAAGGAAACTACTTTTAAATTGGGTTCTTGGAAAAAATACATTGGTGAACAAAATAGCGGATGCTATCAATAGCTATTACTGGAGTAAAGATATACCATTTTAGACCTACCACGTAAAAAGAGGGGCGATACATGAATTAAGCTAAAATTCTTATAGCGAAAGATCCTAAGATTAAAATTAACATTACAAACATTAAGGTGATTACATACTTTAAATTAATAATTATTCGTATTTAAAGTAGGTGCAATTAATTAGAAAACTGTAACGATAAAATTCACGTTACAATGCCCTAGGCTCTTCTTCCTGAAACCTTGCAGCTACGCCATTGAACTTTCCACTCCTTTGACTAGCACCGTCATACGCCTGACCACGCATTTTATTAAAATGTATCCCAATTTTCTGTATATATCCTTTAATAACCGAAAGTAAGTTTTGACCTGTTGTTTCTGCAACATCAACAAAGCCCAGAAATCTCTCTTTAATTCGGACATTTTCGTCATTCTTAGTGATGTAGCGATGCATATGCTCACTTGCTCACGAGTGGAAACATCTGATGTTTCGTCACAAATTATAGAATAGGCCGTAACCTCTTCTAACTCTTTCACGATATATTGTATCATTTCACTTGTTATACAATCTATAATTTCATTCTGTATCTGGGGACTCTTGTATGAATGAACTGATGAATTCATCACTGCTATTATATCTTCTCCTTTATCTTTTGACCTAAGGTCAAGTAGCTCCTGAAAATTACCTCTACTTAAAGACACCGAACCCTAAAAAAATGTCCTATTAGGACAAGACCTTGTTTTTCAATGAACAAAATAGTTTCAATAATGAATTTACATATTTTCGATTTTCTTTAACTTTCTTAGTATGTGCTGAAGACAAAGAGTCTGGAATTGTTTCGATAGATTTTCGGTATTCTGTAAGAAATTGGGTAGATTTTCGATGCATATCACTTTTTTCGTGTTTTCTAAATTTTTCCAATGCTTTTTCCAGTTTGTCACCCCAATTTTAGTAAATCACCCCTCTCCACGCCCTGTTTTATGTTTGCAAAAAATACGACAAGAGAAACAAAATGGGGCTGTATTCAACCCAACCAAATTCAGAATACCACGTGTTTCTAAACTGTCTAGATTTTAACTGTATTTTGCTTACCTTGAAACAATCAACAGGCTGGAATGGACCCCTAGAAATATCCGCTGATTGTTGACCCAGAGCAAGATCTCTACCACTACTTTCCACCACGTCCATAGGCCTAGGCCATTTTTCTTCCATATCAAGATTTGTTGAACAGGATGGTATCGGCATCAGCTGATTATCACCATAGTTGGACTTGGCACATTTATTAATTCTACTGTCACTACTTGCTTCTAGATTTTTTTCTTGGTTTAACAAATCAACTTTTTTATTCGAGCTACCGACTTTTTTGAAAAAAGAAAGTACTGATTTCTGTTTTGACATTTTCAAACGTACAAAAACAATGATTTGATAAAGTGTGCACGAAAAGAAAGAATTGAAACCAACACACAAAGAATTACTGACTGGTAGAGGTGGATATAGAAAGTGGTGTGGTCTAAGCCAGCCGCTAGACCATTAAAATTCTCCACCCAGAGCCTGCTTCGTGTTTATAGGAACACTGTAGTGCATTCCCTTTGTAGTGCATTCCTTGAAGGGGTGCGGGGTAGTAAGTTCAACGACCCCAGAGGGATACAGAGTGTGGTCTGTACGCAGAGGATTTTTAGCCGAGGAAATAATATAGCATCGAATTTTTGTTATGGATCATATCATTCTTAAAAACTATGCTAAGGCTAAACACATAATCGGAATATTAAGTTTCACAGTTTAAAAAAGCGGGAAAAAAACCAACTTTCTTGAAAGTTTTTTACAATTTTCCGATTTTAACTGAACTCTATTAAGTTTTAATTTATTTCATGTTCAGTTAGGGGGGTGGGGGCACGTTCCACCACTTGTCCCTCCCCTCCGACGCTACGCCTATGTGTACAAGCTCAGACATGACTGCAGAAAACTAAATATTTTGAATTGTGTTGGCAAGCTAAGTGAACGTTACCCCAAAAATCAACAATACATTTGCACCATTCAATGCCTCGGTGTGTTGCGATTCTATCTAAGAAATTTTGAGAACTATGAATGAGTCTTTCGTTTAAAAGAGCTATCATGTCTTATTTTCTAACTAACAAGTCTCGTCTATTCGTTTCAGGTAAACGGAAATTTTCCTTCTTGTTCCCGTATTTTTCCATTAATAGCTGAAGTTTCCAGATATGATAATGGCTGATTTCTTTCTTTGAAACTCGATGCTTTATTCTTTGCTTGAAAATATTAAGTAAATTGAACTGGATGGATTCAATCTCAATAAAACAATTTTTCGTTTGAGTAATTTAAAGAATAGTCCCAAATCAATAAACAAAAGTTATACTTTGAGGAGAATGTTATTAAAAGGTTAAAAGTTAATAGTGTAAGAACAAAAGTATAAAGCTTTCTTTGTCTGTTTCAACGAGCAGCTAAATTGGAAGCTATATATTTTTTTTTTCCTGGACAAAAATTATTTAACTTATTATGATTAATTATAAACGATTTTGAAAATACCCATGAATGGTAATTTTCAGAAAATAAAATTTTACATATTAAAAGGTAAGTAATTAACATAAAATTTTTGTAACAAAAGGGCCATAATATACATTTTTTTATTGGGGGGAAGTAAAGTTAAAGGTAAGATAGTTACTAAACGGGATAATAAAAATATTCCAGAAATGTAGTGCTTTATACATATCATCAAATCATTTACATATCTAACAACTGCTAATAAAAATATAAAGAGATTCGATTTCCACGAAGAAAGAAAAGCCTGTAAAAAATAATGCTTTACTTAAATTTTGACTATTTTTATGTCAGAATTTTTTCTTGAAATAACCAATATCTGTGAAAAACAATTTATCATTATAGCTAGTATAGACGTAGCGTCGGGGGGGGGGGGGCGGGGGCACGTTGTAGCAGTGAAAGTTATAAAATTATTGAATGATGGGAAGTTATTATATATAATACTTATTTTTAATGATGATTATGATTTTAAATTCATTGCTTAAAGATTGTGGTTAGTACATTGATTGATAGTGATTCCCAAATAATGGAAACAACTCTGGTTTATATTGACAAATTAATTTATTGATAATTAACACATATAAATAATACGCTACAAATTACTAAATATTTCCTCCGGCATTTACACATTATTCACAACTTCTTTACTACTAACTTAATTCTTTACGACACATATATTTAACTCATTCAATTATTATGACAATATTTCGTACTTCATCTACAAATATTACTCTCAACTTCATTCCTACTAAATAAATTCACCACAACACCTATATTTAATTCATATATATAAGCATAACATCATATTAAATTGTTTGTACGAATTATCGGTCAATTCATTAACATCTTATATTCAAACACTATACTCATCGCGTTCTATATTAATTATTATGGCTACACACTGAGAAGCAATGATAGCAATATAAAAAGTAATCGCAAAGTCGGTACCTCGGAAGATGACTGTTGAATCACCATGGGCAGCTGGCACTCGTAATGATGAACTTCGTCTTATTTATCATTTCACGGAACTAGGGCACTTTCTTGTATGGTATAAGGCTCCGTACGTCATTGCAGACACTCTACGCTCATCGTCGGTTCTCTAACTCCATCACTCCTTACAGACCCTCGTCACGGGATACTGAGCGCTCGACAACTTGTATCTCCAAACTTCTAATTCACTCTCCTCATAGGTCTAAGTGCCTTGACACCACTTCTACATCTAAAAAAACTTCTGACTAACTCTGACTTGTTAGGTTATCTCTGCCTTCACACTATTTCTCATTTCATATTATTTTCTTATTAATGTCTCCGCCTCTTATAATTTCCATTGGTCATATAATTACCATGCCATCGCCATTCGTCCGTGGCTGCCTCTTCTCAATACCCTTTTTAACAATGCGCATCGAGGGCGGGATTTATAAATTCTCCCTCAAATTTAACTTTTTTCCATGCCTCGGCTTCAATCAGGTGGCCTGTTTTATAGCCATCATAAATTTTCCTTTCTTCTCTTCGTGCAACTCATTCTCTTCAACTTTTATCTTCTATTTCTTGCTACAGACACAATCTCTAAATTTCGTTTCGGTATATTGCTGGCTTTCTTCCCTTCTCTTTTATTGCCCGTCATTTGCCCTGTTTCTTTCTTGCATTTTACAATTATTTTACTTTGTCCTGAACTTTTCAATGCTCCTGCCCCTGGCCGTGACACTACTGTCATGTCCCTATGACACACGTGCCCCCCCCCAACTGAACTTGAAATAAATTAAAACTTAATAGAGTTCAGTTAAAATCGGCAAATCGTAGAAAACTGTCAAGAAAATTGGTTTTTTTCCCGCTTTTTCACACTGTGAAACTAAATATTCCGATTATGTGTTTAGCCTTAACATAGTTTTTAAGAATGATATGATCCATAACAAAAATTCGATGCTATATTTTTTCCTCGGCTAAAAATCCTCTGCGTACAGACCACACTCTTTACCCCCTTGGGGTCGTTGAAGTTACTCCCCCGCACACCTTCAAGGAATGCGCTACAAAGGGTCGCTATCAGTGTTCCTGGAAACAGCAGGGGTGGAGAATTTTAATGGTCTAGCGGCTGGCCTAGACCACACCACTTTCTATATCCACCTCTACCAGTCAGTAATTCTTCGTGTGTTGGTTTCAATTCTTTGTTTTCGTGCACACTTTATCAAATCATTGTTTTTGTACGTTTGAAAATGTCAAAACAGAAATCAGTACTTTCATTTTTCAAAAAAGTCGGTAGCTCGAATAAAAAAATTGATTTGTTAAACCAAGAAAAATATCTAGAAGCAAGTAGTGACAGTAGAATTAATAAATGTGCCAAGTCCAACTATGGTGATAATCAGCTGATGCCGATACCATCCTGTTCAACAAATCTTGATGTGGAAGAAAAATGGCCTAGGCCTATGGACTTGGTGGAAAGTAGTTGTGGAGATCTTGCTCTGGGTCAACAATCAGCGGATATTTCTAGGGTTCCATTCCAGCCAGTTGATTGTTTCAAGGTAAGCAAAATACAGTTAAAATCTAGACAGTTTAGAAACACGTGGTATTCTGAATTTGGTTGGGTTGAATACAGCCCCATTTTGTTTCTCTTGTCATATTTTTTGCAAACATAAAACAGAGCGTGGA
Organism: Dolomedes plantarius; assembly: GCA_907164885.2. NCBI lineage: Eukaryota > Metazoa > Arthropoda > Arachnida > Araneae > Dolomedidae > Dolomedes > Dolomedes plantarius. The sequence continues at coordinate 74,933,644 of OU015494.1, read as the reverse complement.
GAGGAGTCATTTACTAAAATTGGGGTTACAAACTGGAAAAAGCATTGGAAAAATTTAGAAAACACGAAAAAAGTGATATGCATCCAAAATCTACCCTATTTCTTACAGAATACCGAAAATCTGGCGAAACAATTCCAGACTCTTTGTCTTCAGCACACACTAAGAAAGTTAAAGAATATGGAAAATATGCAAAATTCATTATTGAAACTATTTTGTTCCTTGGAAAACAAGGTCTTGCCCTAAGAGGACATTTTGAGGGTTCGGTGTCTTTAAGTAGAGATAATTTTCAGGAGCTACTTGACCTTAGGTCAAAAGATAAAGGAGAAGATATAATAGCACTGATGAATTCATCAGTTCATTCATACAAGAGTCCCCAGATACAAAATGAAATTATAGATTGTATAACAAGTGAAATGATACAATATGTCGTAAAAGAGTTAGAAGAGGTTACGGCCTATTCTATAATTTGTCACGAAACAACAGATGTTTCCATTCGTGAGCAAGTGAGCATATGCATCGCTACATCACTAAGAATGACGAAAATGTCCGAATTAAAGAGAGATTTCTGGGCTGTGTTGATGTTGAAGAAACAACAGGTCAACACCTACATTCGGTTATTAAAGGATATATACAGCAAATTGGGATAAATCTTAATAAAATGCGTGGTCAGGCGTATGACGGTGCTAGTCAAATGAGTGGAAAGTTCAATGGCTTAACTGCAAGGTTTCAGGATGAAGAGCTTAGGGCATTATACACTCATTGTCATGCCCATTTGTCGGACCTTGCTGTTATGCGATTTTGTGAAGAAGTAAGACAGTTGCGAAATTGTTTGTCCATAGTAAATTCTCTGTATAATATTATCAATGTTTCTGCCAAGAGGTTTTCTATTTTTGAATCTATTGTTAGAGTATTGCATTTCAACCTCTCCATTAATAATAAATTCTTCTATCTCGACCTGAGAGTCATCAAGGAAACCGGACCACTCAGGTGGCAAAATGCTGACGGCATTTTCCTTTATTCATCAGATAGACTTGTTCTACAGAACTTTAGGCCTCGGTCATTTTTCTTGATTAAATCTGTTGTTACAAACCGGGTGAGTTGACAACCGGTGACATCGCAATTATGAATGAAAGGGGAAAGCCGGAGGAGACTCCAGGTGCTTTTCTTTCGTGAAGTATCAGTTGTTAAGCAGCATCCTGGAGGCGCCGCGTGCCTTCACAAAAGACTCGTACGGCACCACCCTTCTCGTTGGCCTAGGCCGGCAAGTGGCTTTGAGGACAAACTAGAAAGGCGGCCGTTTAGGCCCGGGAAAATATTTCATTATCGCCTCGGGAAACCCAGTTCGGTTGCTCACTTGTTTCTAGAATGTTCGAACTTTCCGGAAAGTGATGCAATATCCGGGGGAGGCTCTCCTATAAAAGAGAGGGGACCCCTTGTCCATGGCTTGCGTCTTTTTGTTCGTGACCCGTGGCGGATCCAGTGTGAGAGCAGCCGGGTGGCCGCTCGAAGAGGTACAGAGTCCCTTGTGACTGTTTGCAGCGACGATTAAGTTCCTGTAGGAGTAAACATAATCCGCTAATTTTGTTCGGAGACCAGTCTTCGTGGAAGTAGCCTTTGCTACCGAAATTTCCAGTGAGGAGTCCCTTCTCCTTATTTTCTTTTTTTCATCGCTACCGGGTGCGTGCAGTCGTCACCACCGTTGATATTGTTGGGGAGCCGCTTTTCCCATCAGGACGAAGTGCCGTTTCATCATCATTGAAGTAGAGTCAGTTTCTGCTAGCCTAGCGGACTGATTTGTTCTTACTCCGCCCCACGCCGATTAAATCGAGTGTGTTATTTCTTAATATTTCCGAAGTTTCATCTTGCATGCGTGCAGTGTACATATTTCATCATCATCAATTATCTCAATAAATTGCATTTGTTTTGTTTAAGTAACGATTGATGTATAAATAGTGTGTTTAGTTCATCTACTGGTTGCAACTACGAACCTCAGTTCGCTACACTATAGGTAAAGAAAATGAAGAGGCTAAAAGTAAAAGGCTGATTAGTTTGTCACAAACAAGATGGACTCTTCGTCACCGTGCTATAAGGGTTATCTTAGAGCAGCTCCCAGAAGTTTTGGATGCAATGGAAGTTGTGGCAAGTGACGCTTCCAATAGAAAGGTTGCAGCTGAAGCAGATGGACTAATAAAGCAGACGAGTAGTTTTGAATTCATCTTCAGCCTTAAACTCATGTACAACGTTCTAAGCCTGACTGACATACTGTCGAAAGAGCTTCAAAGTGAAATGTTAGACATTTCTTGTTGGCCTTGCCATAATGGCAATAGAACAAGAATTGACGGAGTTGTACACGAGTGAAGAGAAACTGGATTTGCATGTGGAAAAATTTTCAAGGCATTCTGAAAGAAGACTTTTATTAAATTAAAGAGGGCTGTTATGGCCAAGTACGAGGCAAGGTTTACCAATGTGTCAAACATACATTTAAAATACATCGTAACAACTTGTAGAACTTGCCTAGAATCATTATTTTATATTTTATTTATTAACTTAAGACTTTTCAAAGTTTCAATATATGTTGTTTAAGAAAAGAGTTTGTAGTAATAAAAGCACTGATTTTTACTAGAAAGGGATTTAACTTTACCATCCCTGTCCTTTACCATCCCTGTCCTCCAATTTATAAAACTCCTGAATCTATCTTGTAACGATAGCAAAATGTTACGCCCTCCAAGTTTCATGCTCTCCGAACTTATTGATGCGTACATTACTGGATGAAGTATATTGATTTTGATAATTCATAATTGCGAATGTTGCATTGTGTAATATTCAGCAGCAACTAAAGACTAATTTGCATCGAGATAGAAAAATGTACTCTCAAGAGAAGTCTAATTTTACCTCCTGAAACTCTGAAACTGTAAACAAAGCTCCATAAGATTATTTTTCGCAAATTGCATACAGAAATTTTCTGAAAATTTCCTTGAAACACATTCCATGAAAATTACTCAAAAACCTGAATAAAGATAATCTGTAATTCTATTTTGATGACCATTTATGGGAGTAGGACAGATTATCCTCATGTTCCGCTGCCAAAAATTAAAATACCATGTTTTCAAGAAATAATATCCTTGAAAAATATACTTTAACGATAGCGTAAAAAGGAAATCTTACAGGTCACAAAAAATTCGAGTAGGTTTCTCAACAAAACATTTTTTCCCTAACAAAACCTTAATTTAAAAGGTAAAATACGTAAAAAGTATGAATATTATCATTTATCAAATAAATATAAACATGATTAATATTAAGGTGTTTAGTAGTTTCTCGAAAACGGAAATTACACACTGATCCTTATCGAAAGTTTTCTCTTATTCGGTAACATGCGAAACACAAGCTGCCGAAATAAAGGAAGCATAAAGAACCATCGATATCTGAGAAAGCACAAGAAAGCTTCACTCACCAGTGCAAAGCCATATCTTAAAATTACACTCATTCGGATATTCCTGTATTGACAGGTTTTAGTGTTGGGGTTATATTTGTTTTTACACTTCTTCAAAAATTGCTGCTTCTATCTTTCTGAGTAAAACTATATGATACCTATATATATTTCCAAATATAGCAGCCAGTGTTCGCCAAGATGCTTACCTCTCATTCAACTGGAACAATCTCACAAATTTAATTTTCTATGTTTACTTTCCCACAACAAAAGAATTATTGATCTGAAACCAACATCCAGTAAAGTAGTGACATATTTGTTAAGTTTACGAAAAAAATAAAATTGACAACAATCAAGTATCTGTTCATAAATTCAGTACAGTTGCTTTTAAAATAATTTAGTTTCAGTCTATTTTCAATTCGTAAGCATGTGAAGTTCACTGTTTCCTTTACCCTTAAAGTAATGGTTATAATAAACAATGAACTCATCATTAACAAGATTCGACGAGGTTTTCTACACTAAACTATTTATTATAACACAATTAGACTACATAAATACCGTACTCAATTGCTAGCAGGCAATGGGGAATTATTTATTGCGTGTGTTAATTCCGGTAGTTATATTACGGAAACCCTACAAGAATTCAAGCGCGCCACTGCTTGTACATACGCCACATTAACCTTTCTGTCTTCAATTTATCACCAGGTAACTGGAACGATAACTTACTTCAAAACGCCTTCGGTAAACTTGATAATGTCCGGATGTTGTACGACAAAGCGATTTTCACTCCAATTGTTTTTCGCTCGCCTCTCTCTTCCGTCCGACCTCGCCTCGTAGTGTTTTTCTCCCACTCTCAAGCGTGTACGCTACCCAAGGGGATTCCCGTATAATAGAAAAGTGCCGCTCTTTTGCATAAGGCGCTTCTTCTTCTTAAAACGGTGATTTATTTAAACCAGGGGGGTTAATTTTGATTCAATGCCTCACAAGCACTCAAACTTTCGGTTAAATATGAAAATCAAAGGTTAAAGGATTAACATATACCGAATTACCCTGCTCACATCGTATAGAGGTTATCTTCTTATGCTTCCCCAAAGTGGGCTTGAGTTCGAATCTAGGGTAAAGCATGGACGTTTCTGCGTTGTCCTCTCACAAGGAGTAGCGCTGGTTCACTTATATGATGTATCTTTAATAAAGTAGACAAAAATATTTCGGTGTGGATGAGAGAATGTTCTTAGGATTAGTACCGCGTTGAAAACAAAATAGACTTTTTATTTAGACAAAACAACAATAAAAATCAAATCATTAAATATTTACAATGAGAGGTTTTTAACCATATATTTTAATAATAAAATAGTATTTTGGGAGGTAAACTGGAATGCAATGGTGCCATGCATAGCAGGAGAAAAGGAGGGGGGGGGGAATTGAAGTTTTATGAGTTCAAAGTACATAGAAAAAAATCTACATTAATGGTTCATCTTTTTATGAGCAAAAGAGAAATCACAGTCAAATGAATACTTTTGGTTTAAATCCTTAGCATGTCATTGTGCGCAAAAGTGAATTATCACCATTTTAAAGTTATATTAAACTTTCAGTCCTCGGGTATTTCTGGAGTTTAAGTAATTAACTTTGTGTTTCTTTGAGCATACTATATATGTTACTGCCTCTATGACTCTAACGCTATTTTATGCACTGTTAAGGAACATTTTTTCATTAAATTGATTCGGATAAGACGTAAAAAAAGAGGGTACCATAATTTGAAATAAATGTTTGAGGTGTTTGAGGAGTCTTAGAATGTCTGATGTTCAGTAACCTGTTGTTTTCCATAAAAGGTTAATATTCTCGAAATCAACTACGATTAAATAAAGAAAGCGAGAACATAAAAAAATATCAGATGCATTCGTAAACAAAAATATTGAACTTTGAGCGTGCGAAATATTTGGAACGTAAAAAAACACACTTCATAAGAATTAAGCCTTGAGTTTAGAATAATGCTATGCGATGATGCTTTGAATCGCTTAGCTTACTTTTTTAAATGCAATTGTGGACAAAGTTATACGACTGGGCTCAAAAATAACTCATATAAACTTTTGAGTTAGGTAGATGAATGGAGATACGATAAAAATCGATCCCAGTTTAATCTAAAGTACACCTTTCGAAACTTATACAAGCACATTTTAATATTTATGACACTACGAGGAATGGAATTCAAACAATGAGATTCCTCACCTGGATATTTCGGTGGGTCGAACACCTGCTTAAAGGTTAGGAGACCAACGATGAAGTCCCGTTCTTAGCAGACGGTCTTCACAAGGGTGATCGAGCTTGAAAAATGGATAGTGACCGTTTAGAAGCATATGAGAAATATTCACGTTAGAAAAAAATTTTAGTAGAGTCGATTTAAAATCTATATATATAAAACAGTTCCGTAACTGACTGACTGACTGACTTACAGACAACGCACAGACCAAACCTCTGGACATTTTTTTTCAATGCGGAGGAACTTGTCACGAAGACATTCACCTATAATTCACCGCAGATTTGCTGGCCACTTTATTATGGGGGCGCCATATAGGCGGACCAGCATTGCCCCCTATGAAGGGACGACACAAACTGAGGCATTTTAGTGGCGCTTCGCCAGGATTCGATCTGAGCACCCTCAGCACCGAAAACCAGCGCGCTGTACCACAAGGCCGCCACGGCCAAACCTCTGGACATAAAAGGCTGAAATTTTGCATTGAGATTCTGCTTATAGTTTAGAGTGTTCAAAGAGAGATTTTTGAAAAATTCCTTTTAGATTTTTTAAAATAAAATTTTTCAGCTGTTTTTGTAATATTCTTTAAAGTTTGCATTTAAAATAATAATCCGAGGGTTATAAAATTTATATCACGAGAAAGATCATAAATATTCCTTTAAAATAAAATCTTTTTCAAATCTTTACGTCCATTTTCTGATTTTTGGTGAATTTTTAAAGAGGAATTTTTAGAATTTAATTTATTAAATGCTGATCACGGGGTTTCTTTTCTTTTAATTTTGAGTCACGTGCATAACAACGAAATAGACAAAAAAAATTCTTGCTAATGCGGCAGACGATTGGACATTATCCAAAAAAATATTAACATACAGTAAAAAAAACATTCCTCAAACTGTACTATATTAACTGTACTATATTATTTAGTATGTTCTATTAGATTTAATTTGAATATTTTCTTCTACATTATTTTGAATATAAAAATATCCGTTACGATTTTTTATAAATATATTTTTTCATTTATTTTACATCAAGTGCATACATTAATCGTTGTATTTATTATAAATATATTTATACATATTTTTGGCATTAATTGCATACATTGGCCGTTGTATTTAATTTGAATTCACTCCGTAGCGAAATACGGGTTTTCAGTTAGTCAAAGTATATAAGATTGACATCCTGTGTGATCGATGTTGTATATTCCCTTAGGAAGAGAAATATTTGAGGAATTTAATTGAAAAAAATAAGAGTTTCTCTCATCGCTAAAATAATTCAGTTATGAAACACCAGGCACGATGTTACGAGACCTAGGTTCGAACACTAATTTAATCGGACAGTCTTAGAATGACCGTCTTAGACCGTTCTTAGAAGATAGGAGATAAAGAAGGATCTAAATTCTTCTCTTGAAATTTTTTGAAATCGACAGATAGTAAGTCCATCTCTGATAATATTTATTACTTATCATTTGGAATTGCATTTAAGGAAGAGCTTCTCAGCAGTATTATCTATCAAAACATAATTTACCACTTTCAGATAAGATAGAAAATATAGAAACCGCAGAGGAATTTATTGAAAATATAAAAGAGAAGAGCGAATTATTTGTAAAATAATAATGTGCTCTCATCTTCTTTCTGCCTTATCTTTTCCTCGTAAATTTCTCTAAGACTGAGAGAAAATGTGCTGAACCATGGTCTCGTAAGAAATGCTGCTGAGAAGCACTTCATAACATGTAATTTCAAATAATAAATAAAACTTGTCTGTGCTGTCATATTTTTTTTTTAAACTTGTTAGCATTACTGTCTTCTCGAGTTATTTTAAAGTGAAGTACATATTTCATGACGCTCACGCAGGGAGGCTATCGATAGATGTTATCAAATGATGAATCAAAAATATGACTAAGTATATTTTATTCATCTGTTATGACAGATAAAACTGGAGAGAATTGCAATAATAGGGGAAGAAAAACACGATGACTGTTTCATCCTTTGAAGAGATAACTTAGTCTAACAATTGCATTGGGAATGTCATGAAGACTTTAGCAGCTTTAGTCGTTTAAATAGCTTCACATGTAAGGCAGATCATAACAATAACGTTCTTTTTCCCATTTAAAAACAGATTCTGTGTCGGATTTAAGAAAATAGGCAGTATCGTCTCGTGTTTAACAAAGGAAAATCTCAAGAATAAACTTAAATTATTTGGATATTTATTATTTAATATACTTATCCTTAGTATGAAGTCGAGAAACTGTATTTTTAGAAATAATAAAAAAATTAGTATATTCTGTATGATATATACTTTTTTCGTCAAGTTAGTATAAAAATGTTGTTTCCTTTTTTAAAATTTTACTCAATAAAGAATACATGGTTTTTAAAATTTTTATAATATAATAATATTTCATTCAATATTAACTATTTTAAATGATGTTGTCATCTTAGTGTAAGTGTATATATGTTGATGTTTGGCCTCTTTCAGACTGCACATATTTAGTCCATATTATTTAGCACATATTTAGAAAAGTTTATATTTAATTCTAATACAAATATAAATATTATACATTTCAGTTTTAAACATCAATGGTCATTAAGAATTACTTATAAATATTTTTGCATTAAAGTACAAGGAAGTATAATTAATCTTATTGATAAGAAAGAAAAATATACTAAATCTATTAATTGACACTTAGAAGTTTATTAAGTTTGTATATTTGAATACTCAGCTAGTGAGTTTAAAAAATGAAAAGCTCTTTAATTTTTACACACATTTGGCCACTCTTTTATTAAGACATTAAATTCTGATACTTTTACAAAATAATCTAGTTAATTCAGTATGCTAATAAACACAGACTCCTGACAATTTTTACATTTATTAATCTTCTAGTTAATATACAGTTGTATGTTTATGTATTTTGTGTGTATAACTATGGATTGAATAGTTTAGTGTTATGATTCGCAAAATACTTATTTAAATCACCCGTATATAATACTTTTTCTGCCTTTTCTTGAGCGCAATAGCCGTATTGTTTGCTAATTTTAAATAATTGCTATGCATCCTTTATTATATTATTGTATTTGATGTGCAATAGTTTCTAGTTAAGCCATAGCCAATAATGGCATTCTACCATTCTATTTGAAAATTTTACTTATCAGTTTAAATTTCTTGTTTATAATATACGATATATCTGTTTCGAGTTAATGTCTTGTTTCAGAACTCTGTGGTGATATATTGCATGCATATATATATATAATGTAGATTGTATTCCCGAGATTTTGCTGACATAGAGAATACTAGTCATTATTTAAACATTTAAATCCAACTAAATTCAAATAATACAAGCAGTTGTGTAGATTTAATGTCAATAAAATTTTATCCTTTTACCTTTTGTTATTTTCAATAGTTACGGAATTAATAATTCCATTTTAGAATTATCTGTGTTAATGCATTTTTGTCTTTTGTCAATGCGAAGGTTTAAAACGTGATGCTGAATATATTTCCATTCGTTTGCATCAAAGCTAAATTCCAGATTTTTTGTAAATTTGAGTGTATAATTAGAATTATGAAACAGTACTTTTATGAGCTGTCAATTTGGACGATTTTTTCTCTTATGCTAATTTTCTGCTTTTATACTGCTCGATTGGCAAGAATAGTCAAGAAAAATGGATAAGAAACTAAAAATATTAATATAATATGTCACGGGTTCTTACTCCTTACACCCATATTAAAACATATCTAACCTCCTCAAAGAAATAAAAGAGTTATAGATAGCCAATTTTCTTCGTTTTTTGACTTGGAACATATTTTCCCACCTCCTCCTACCCCTCCTCTAACAAAAAATAGAGGGGAAAAGAAGTAAGAATTAAAATAAAAAGAAGAAACTAAACTTGCAAGATTTGGTACTTTAAAAAATCCTTTAGTTATATCTTGAAAGTTTAATTAGTTATAGTCTAGACGCCATTTCAAACGCGCATTATTACTTAATATTTATCAGAGGTCTTAAAAATATCTTCATGACTCCCTCTGCTGATTTTTCTTTTATTATACGTCCATATCAGAAATGGTCAAACAAGCTTTTTTCCTACTCAATGAAAATGAATTTAACTCCATTCTTTTCATTCTATGTGGCAACATACACTCAATTCGAGTCGATTTCTTGCCTCACAACACCATCCATTCATCTTTCTCCCTCTCGCTTCCTTACGAGGTGCAGCGCAGGAGAGAGTGATGTGTGTGAATCCTCATTATTCAAGGTGCGTTCATTTTATATACGAGGCATTTATCTTGCCCAGATTGTTTTTCCCAGAGGCACCTCTCATTTATACCCACAATGAAATGCTTTTCAGCATTCAAGTGCAGTTAGATGAGTTATTTTACTCTTCTCTCTAAGAATATATACGCTAGCATTTGATTTATGTTGGGAAAATCGTATTACAGGCTCAGAATGTTCCAGTGGATCGAGTTTTAGGTGCTATGTTTTCTTGATAACGAGATAAAGATTGTTTTAGAGCACAGTTCATACGCTATGGAAGAGATATGGGACAAAGGCATTGATCGTGTGAAGATTTAAAAGAGATTTTCAGATAGTTCTCTCTACATAAATAAGTAGAGATACAAAAAACGAGAGATGATACTGTTTAAGGAAAAAGACATAACTTAACTTTGCTAAATTAAGGGAAACCAAAACTTCTAAGAATTTTTGAAATATACTTTTGCTTAGAAAACTGCATTAATTTATTCTCTTACAATTACTACTTCAGACTGCGTTACAAGCAGTTTTGAGTTTTTATTTTACAATTAAAATTATTTTTAAATAGAAATTTTGTTTCATATTTTAAAATAAAATACACTCTGTCGCAAAAACATATATCCACCCAGAAGGAAACGGGCTAATATCACGAAACTTAACATGTACAGGTGGTTATCAAAATAATGAAAACACTTATAAAAAACATGAAATTCTTTATTAATATGGCATAAGACCATCTATGGCATTTAATACCATCTGGATTCACTAAGGAAGTGAATTATGCAAGTCATGAATAGTGGTTAAGAGAATATTATACCATTCTTTAGGGATAAATCGTCAATGTTCCTGTAGAGATGCTATTACTGGATATTGATTCCTGACTCTGTTCCCTAAAACAAACCACAGCAGTTCAATGATATTGAGGTTTAGGGACTGTGCGGGCCAGATAAGGTATTTGACTTGGTATTTATGTTCCTCAAACCACGACTTGACACGTTTTGCTGTATGGATCGAAGCATTATCATCATGGAGAACGCCATCTTCTGCAGGAAACAATTTTTGCACCATAGGATGGATCTGGTCGGGTAAAAGTTCAACATAGTCCTTCCCAGTCAATCTCCGTTTCGGAGTTACAATAGATCCCTTTTGAAAACCATGAGATGGCCCTCGAAACCCTAAGAAATTTCCTCTCCATGTTTGACAGATGGCATGAGACAAGCATGATAATACGCTTGTGTAGGTGTTCTTCAGACACACGCACTCCTGTTGCAGGGAACAAAGGGAACAATTTTTCGTCTAACCAAATGTCATATTTCAACGTATCACTCGACCAGGATTTGTGCTCGTGGAACCACTGTAGAGGACGGATTGTTATCACATCTGTTACAAGTGGCTTGGGAATTTCTACTCTGCCGTAAATGTTTTGTTTTTGAAGTTTTCTCTTACCTGCAATGACTGATACTGGAGCCTGCAGATTCAGATGGAGCTCTACGGTCACTTTGGCTGCAGTTGTCTTCTTTTTTGATGTCACACTCCGCTTCAACAACCGTCAGTCTCTTTCCTTTATATTTCCCTTTCTTCTACTATTATGTTTCACAGAGGATGTCTTTCCGTGAACTGTGTATGCCCTCATGACTTCCTATATCATAGCTCGGTAAACACCCAAACCCATGGGGGGCTGTTGTAACAGATACTCCAATTAAACGCGCTTCAACAATTTGCCCTTCTGCACGGTCTACAAGGTTTGACATCTTACGCTATCCCCCAAAGAGCTTGATGCCCATAGTTTCATTACTGCTACTTTAGAGTAGAATAATGTATACATTATATTCTATAAAAAATATTGGTCCCTAAACTTGTTTTTTAAGGAATACAAAAGACTTCCATAAGCACCACTAATATTGATGTGTTTCCATTATTTGGATAACCACCTGTATGTAGTGTATGAGGAGATAAGCAAATGATTACAAATTCAGAAGAACAGACCGTTTTATTAAGAAGAATGGCATTAAAAAGGTTACAAATCAGTAAGTAGTAAATCCACCTCTGGCAGCAATACAAGCCGAAACACGGCGTGGCGTCAAATCAATGAGGCGTGACCAATATGGCATCAATGAGGCGTGACGTCGAATCAATATGGCATGACCTCCTGCGGAAGATCATGCCATAATCTTTGCAACTGGGCAGTTAATTCACCAGTATTCCGGGACGGCTAAAGTTGCCTTCTAAGCACGCCCTAGCCGTGCTCTAATGGCTAGAGGTCTGGTGACCTGGCAGGCCATGGGAGTACGTCATATCCTTGAAGACATTGTTGGGAGAGTCACGCAGTAAGTGGACGAGCGTTGTCTTGCTGACAAATGGCACCTGGGCGACTTGATAGCATAGGCAGTACAACTGGCGTTAAAATCTCGTCCACGTAACTGCGTGCCGTCAAAGTGCGTTGAAGGACGACTAGAGGTGATCGAGTGTCCCAACAAATCGCTCCCCACACTGTCACACATTGTGTAATCGCCGTATGCCTCTCGACAATTGATGCCGGATCGGATCGGTGGCCTGGCCGCCTCCACACGCGTATGCACTGGTCATCAGCATTGAGACCGAATCGGGATTCATCGCGGAAGATCACTCGTCTCCAGTCGGTCACACTCCAGCTTGCCCGAGGTCGGTAAAAGTCCAATCGAGGGTTAGTGCGTGGTATCACAGCAATTCTGTGACTTACAAACAAGCATTCGGAAATACTTTCAATGTGGGCCCATGGTAGTCTAGTGGTAGCGCGTTTGGGTGCTGAGGACTGGTTGTGCTCTGTCTGTTGAAATCCCTACGAATGATATTAAAAACCTTCAATTTTAAGCCGTATATGAGCACGTTAAGGCTGCTGTGTACTAACTCTATTGGATTCGCTCACCTCAATGTTAACCTATGGAGAAAATTTGTCAACTATTTGCCGCCATATAAATGCTTATAATCCAATTAAAATGATATTTTCAGATAGTCTGAATTTTTCTGCACCTTACAACAGGAATAATTTTATATATTTCGTTCCCAAAAGAAATTCATGAGCGTTTAAAATACACTATACAAGTTTTTTCCTCGGATAATTTAAACTTTAAAATATTATTTGCACTTTAAAAAAAAAGAAAAATGTCCCAAGGTATAACATTTCTTTCTCTATTACAGAGTACAATTTGAAAAAAAAAATCTTTAAATCCAAGTCGATAATTCTTTGACAAATTTTCTGCATAGGTTAACACTAAGGTAAGCAAATCCAATAAGATTAGTACACAGCACTCTTAAGTCCGTAGACCAGAAAGTCCTTCTATGAGGTCAGTGAGAGTGGTAGAAGGTACGACCCCCCCCCCCAGGTATCTCCCCTTGGCGGTGTTCGGTCGAAATTGAAGTGGCACCAGGGGATGGTGGTGGTTTACCTATACGTTAACCCATTGAAAGCAACCAACGATTCTCACGGATTATATACAAGTGTCTTCATTGACAAGCTCCCTTCATCGGCAAAAAACAACAGTAATTTAAATGCTCAAAACTGCAACTGCCGTTTTGTGATTATCATGAAATATTTCAGTGAGAGTGGGGGTATTTTAATATCAATAAAATGTGTCAAAGATTGGAGGAGTTAGATAACATTCTTGAAGTATTTATTTTTTAACATTGACAATTGAAATATTTAAACGTTTACTTAATGTGATTATTTTATTTCAAATGTATATTCTTCATTTTAATCTCGGTTTATTCATTTATACAAATGTTTGTACCTACGATTTTTTAATAAATGAATAAGTTTGTAAACAAACATCTCCTTTAAATTATCTTATTACACAATAAGAATATATTAATGTCTGATTTTATATTAATCTTTGGTAAAAGTGTCCGCCGCATTGGAACAGCATATTAATCCATGTTTTTAAACTGAGAATATACATGTCTATGATTTTTTATAAATCTCTGATTTTATGTTAAAAATTAATAAATCTATAATCTAAATATATAAAAATGTATGTATGTATGTGTGTTACAGCATCAGGCCCTGATTTTTCCTTTAGGCCCGGTAGGCCCGGGCCTAGGGGACCCCGAAAATTTTTATCTTAAAAGAAAAGAAAGAAAAAATTCCCAATTCAAATTTTTTTTAAAATTTTACCTTTGTTAATAGCAATTTTTTATATACCCTTTCAAATTTGATTGATTGTATCATCATATGTATAGTTATATGTATAGTTCATGTTATAGTGTATATAAGGTATTAATAAGTTTTTCTGTTTGCATTGTATTGGTGTTTTAATGATGAAGTTATTATGTTGTATTGCTTTTTTGTTATTTCATAATGTTCTAGGCTTCTACGCTTCAAATAGCCAATTCTTGGTAAAATGGTACTTTCACTATGATTCATGGTTTTTTTTTTTTGTGTGTGTGTGTCAATTTTGGAAATTTTACGCCCACATCAGTGTTAGGGGGCCCCCATCCCGAGTTTTGCCTGTAGTGCAGAATGTTCTAAATCAGGCCCTGTCCAGCATAACTCTGGAACGCCTCAGCATTTTCAACCTAACTTGGTACACATATGACTTATAATCTGGAAAAAGGTACTGCGGGGATAAGACAACCCTAGAACCCCTAGGGGTAGGTGTGGAAAGGGGGTCACATAAAAGATATTCAAAAACGACTAATAGTAGTATCAAATTCATTGTTTTCGGTGTCTTTGAGATGAATAGTGACACTCCTGATGCCATTTAAGTGCAAGTTCAGATCCTGTAAGCATGGGGGGGGATAAAATGTCCAAAAGGACCGCGAGTAGTGTTGAATTCATAGTCTTCGGGGTCGCTAAGCTGATTGGTGTCAGTCCCGATGACAATTAAGCCCAAGTTTAATGCACCCCTTTGGGGGGGAGGGGGTTACGTTTAAATAAAACCGAGATTAGCGTTGAATTCATAGTTTTCGGGGTCTTTGAGATGAATGGTGACACTTTCGATGCCGTTTAAGTCCTATTTCAGCCCCATGGACATGGGGATGAGAAGGGGTGAAAAAGAAAATTCCCAAAATACCCGGGGAACGCCGGGCAAACAACTAGTTTTATGTAAACGTTTGTGCTTGATTTGAATTAATGCCTTATGGTACAGCCTGCTAGATTTCGGTACTAAGGGAGGGTGCTCGGATCAAATCCTGGCGTCACACTACTAAAATGCCTCTGTTCGTGTCGTCCCTTCATGGAGGGGGGGTAATGCTGGTCCACTTATATGGTGCCTCCATAATAAAATGGCCAGCAAAACAGCGGTGTATTATAGGCGAATTTCTTTACGACAATTGCCTCCACATTGATAAAAAAAATTAATGCAGATATCAGGTTTTATACATATCTATGTTTTTATATGAAATCCTACAAATCTATGATTTTCTAAGTTTTTTAATCCACTTCATACACCTTGATATTTTTAATATTTATGGATTTAAGCAATTAAAGAGTAACATTAAAAAATTATTGCAGTATGTATCGCTCAGAATTCTTTCAAAAGAAAATTAATCAACTGAAGCAATAGTATAGTAACCTATTTCCCTTCCCCACATTCCCTATCCCTCAGTACATCACATACTAATTCATAGCAACTCTCTTAGCGGTACAGTCCAAAATAACGATTCTTTAATCACGTATAGCTCTCTATTTGTAGCCCTTTGCAAACGCAAATTATTCTCTCCTGTTATTCTCACCGTAATGACACTGTCTCTGCTTTGTGATTAGCGCACTTGGAAGGCTTTTAATCAATCTCAGGTGAGTTTTCTATAACGATCACTGTTATGAAGGCATGTCCAGGTTCGCTTTATGAGTTTCGCTGATTTATGGGCCTCTTACAGTCATTAAAAAATAAGTGCTGTTTCCGTGAATCTGCAAAGCTGCTAATTACACCGAACAAAAGCGTGTGTTAACATTTTCTAACGCAATAAAACAAATATACCGGAAGTTTTCTTATCTTACAGTAGGAGATATTCTCAAGGAAATATATGTAGTTATGTATAAAACTCTACTACACGTACGTACGTTCCATATTATACGCATATGCATTGTACATACATGCACATTATATGCACAATGGTAATACATATAATTTCTTATACAGTAAGTGTGTTACAAGAGTTATGAAATTCAGAGAGAGAAAGAGAACTTTTAGAAGACTTCTAGTTTTGTGAAAGCTTTAGGATTTCTTTGATGAACTATGATGGGAATGAACTTCAAGCTTCTGTGTACTAACCCTATTGGATTCTCTCACCTCAGTGTTAACCCATGGAGAAAATTTATCCAAGGATTGCCACCTTGGAGTTAAAGATTTTTTTTTAAATGTACTCCGTAATAAAGAAAGAAATTTTACACATTAGGGCATTTTTCATTTTTTTAAGGCAGATACTAATATTTTAAAATTTAAATTATTTGGAGGAAAATTTTTGTATAGTATGTTTTAAACGCTCATTAATTTGGTGGATGAAATTTATAAAATTAATCCTGTTGCAAGGTGCAGATAAGTTCAGGCTATCTGAAAATACCATTTTTGTTGTATTATCAGCATTTATGTAGCTGCAAATACTAGACAAATTTTCTCCATAGGTTAAAATTGAGGTGAGCAAATCCAATAGGACTAGTAAACGGCAGCCTTAACGGTCTATACACGAGTTCACACCGAAAAAAGTTTTTAAGGCGACAATGGACCATGAAAGACTTTTTTTTTAATTTATTAACCAATTACTATGAAATTTTGTATACTTATACAGTGTTGTTTAGAGATGGAAATTCTAAATTTAAAAAAATCAGAAATTAATTAATTAAGATATTAATTAAAATCAGTTTGTTAATTACTCTATTTAAAAATGCTCCATGCGCCTTAATTTTTGTCTCAGATATCTAATTTTCTCTCTTAAGCTAGCTTTATATAGTTATAATAAAAGTTACTATCAATATTTGATTTACAGTCATATTTATAAAAACTAGAAAAGAAATCGATAAAAATAGGTCATTTTATGAAAAATTTTAACAAAAAAAATTTTTTATTGTAAATATTTTAAGTTGTTTTAAAATTGCATAATGAATTGATTACTAAGTTTTCTTCTAACATATATAAATAATCATTTTAGGAAATTTTATGAAAATTCAAGAAAAATTATGACGCATGGAACATTTTGAACTTACCGAAACGACATGAAAACTTGTTTTGAGAAAATGACATTTAAAGTTTTAATTCGACTAACATTTCCGTTGTTTACGTTTGAAAAAAATACTTATAACTCGGTTAATAATGATCGGATCAACATACTTTTTTTTTAATCTAAGGGGTCCAGGACACAAAATTGTTCGGATTTTCGAAAAAAGATTTTATTGCATTAAAAAATTTTGTGTTCTTTTATACTTAAAATGACGTTTAAATAATGTTTCTATCTTAATTAGAACAGGAGAAATTATCATTTTTTTTGCAACAATCTAATAGTAGCCAAGCGTTGTTTAAACCTGCATTTTTCTGCATGAAGTGTTTTTTTCCCCATTTCTCGTCTTTAAATTGTTATAAGTCAAGAATCGTTCAAGATAAATGGTTGAAACTTAGAACATGTCTTTTTCAACTATTTTACTTTAATTTTGATTCAGTAAATTTGAAAAAAATATTTACTTTTGAAAATATGATTTTTAAAAAATATGTTACATCCTTTTTTTTTGTAATTTTTAATATAAATATTTTTAATTTTTTTAAAATTAATATTTTAAAAAATGCTGAATCAAAATTAAAACTTATATATTTCTGTTTAATTAAATAAAAAAGAATTGAAATTTGACAAATAATATTTCCAGTTATAACAATTTTAAATTGCACCACTTTTTTAAAATTTTAAAATTTAAAATTTTTTAAAAATATTTTGAGAAGTTTTATGAAGTAATTTTTGTTTGCAAATTATATAGTTAACCGTCACAAAAAAATTCAAAATTTTAACTCAATAAATAATTTATTTTTTTAAATGTGTCCCGGACCCTCTTAAAGTTAATGAGTTGCAGAAAGAAAAAAAATCGTTTTGGGGACATATTTTTGTCAAACTGAAGGTCCATTGTCACCTTAAGAACTAGAAAATGATAAATAAAGAAAAAATAAAACATCAAGAAATGAAAATATTTAAAATATTAAAATTTTAAAAAATAAGTTGCCAGTAGCTCTTCTAACGTAATAAGAAAATAGTGTTAAATATATGCACTTCTGAAAAATAAGAGTAATAAATATTTGAAGATATTTAAAAGCATTTGTGGTAAAATCTTTTTCCCGATCATAACTTAAAATCTTCATTTTTAAAATTCCTTAGTAAATACAAAAACAGTTAAACTATAAATGCAACATAACTTTTCTAAGAATTGAAAATTTGTTTTTATTCCCTCAAATATGTGATAAGGAATAAAATTGGTCACCAAGTTTAGTTTCTAGCTAATATTTTACATGTTTAGGATTACAGAAATCCCATGAAATCCGTCCAGGGATAGTTATTTGCATATTCACATAGTCATAAGAGCCTATGAGCTGGCGGAACCCTAAAACTGAGAGTCAAAGTCCATATTAATCAGACAACCACTAAGGGCAAATTAGCTTCACTATAATTTAGTATTCATCGCATGAGAAAAAATACGAGGTAGGATTCAAAAGTTCCCGGACTGAGCTTATAACTAAAAGAATTTTTGCAGTAGAGCGACTACGATAACGTTTCTGTGTTACTACGTTCTCCCCCTCTTCTAAAAGTGGTTTGACCCAAATCTCGTGATCGGTGGCTCACCACGGCGTTGTATTTTGTAGATGGGAGCATTAGTAACCGGCAATTGAAAGAAATGACGTTTGTTGAGCAGAGAATTAGTATCAAATTGTGTGTTCGCTTGGGAAATAGTGCTACGGAGACTTACGAAATGTTGAAGCATGTCTACGGCAGTGATTATCGCGAACGCAAGTCTTTGAGTGGCTTCGACGTTTCAGAGAAGGCAGGGAAAGTGCCAACGATGAATGCGTTGGCCGTCCGCAGTCTTCCCGCACCGCTGAAAATACCGAAAAGGTGTTCTTCGATATCCAGGGCATTGTGTATATGGAATTTATCCCTGAAGGATGTTCTGTGAACAAATAACTCTATGTAGGCAACCTGCGTCGTTTGCGTAAGTCGATCCGGAAGAAGAGACCAAATTTGTGGGCTGAGCAGTCATGGGTGCTTTTGCATGACAACGCTCCTGTACACCGATCCATCCTCGTCGCTGACTTTCTTGCGAAAACGAAAATAACTGTTTTGCCACATCCTCCTTATTCCTCTGATCTCGCCCCCTGCGACTTCAGCCTATTTCTTGAACTGGCAAGTCGCTTGCAGGGTCGTCGGTTTCAATCTGCAGATGAAGTTAAAAGTGCATCGCAGGCTGAATGAAAAGACATGGATAAAAATAGATTCCAGAAATGTTTCAATGACCTTTACAAGCGATGGCAAAAGTGTGTTGTTCCGCAAGGGTCTTATATCGAAGGAGGATGTGTTTCAGCAATTTTATTGATAATACTTTTTAAGTTTAGACTCAGTCCGGGAACTTTTGAATCCTACTACGTATATACAAATTTATATACACAAGTATGTCTAACACATTAGTTATATCATTTATTTATATAACTAACGGGAAAGACTTTTAATTTAAGCCAAATATCAACTCATAAAACTAGATGTAAAAACATAGTTTTGAATAAACTTGTTTTGCAAAAATTTTTATGTTAATTTGATCATATTTTGCCTAGTAAATGAGTCTTTTTTCATTTCAAATTGCCAGTACTAAAATTTGAAAACTCTTTAAATCAAAGAATTTAATCACAATCGTGATCGACAAGCGTTTTAGACTCCCACTATGTTCGATTTTGTGATCAAGCTTCTTATTAAATTCCTGTGTACCTATACTTATAAACAATTTGCATCAAGAGGTGCCCCAGAAATAAAACAGAATATACAGCATTCAGAGAATTCATCATATCAGGAACTAAATTTAGAACTCCAATTTAAAATTCACAATTCTACACCGGGTGTGGTCACATTAAATCCATAGACCGGATAGTCCTTCCATATGGTATGTGTCAAATTTGTGGTGGAACCTTGGTGGAATTTGTGGTCAAATTTGTGGTGGAACCTAGCTTGGGCCTGTTCACATAGAATCCGTCAGCGTTAGCTTTAAAGATTACGATGGCGCTGATTGGTTAAGTGGGTCAAAGATTGGTATATGATTGGTAGGGTTACGTAAATTTCGCATAAAAAATATCGAAATTTCGCAAAAAAATTATATTCGCAAATATATATATATATATATATATATATATATATATATATATATATATATATATACTAGCATTATTGCCCGGCGTTGCCCGGGTAGATATATAGATATAAAATTTTCATGCATTTCATCAAAAAAATACTGGGCTGCACCCCCCGCTCTTCATGTTCATCTGGCCAGACAGAATGCGCTTAGCGCGTTTCTATTGAAATGATATACCCAGTATTCTTTTGATGGAAAGCATGAAAAATGTTATATCTATATATCTACCCGGGCAATCATTCTTTAAAAATAATTTCATTAATTTTCTTATGCCTTAATATAACTAATGGACTAATAGTTCGGAATGAAAGTTATGTGTCGTTATGTTTCTCTGTTTAAAGAGCTTTTCCTCCCACTGCTTAAAAAACCCCAAAACTCTAAAAGATTTATCTTATATGATTTCACGGAATAAGTAATTCAAATACATATCGCATGTTAACTCTGTTTCGCGAACTTAGGGGAAAAAACCTGTAGAACTCTTAAACTTCTTCTCATTATATGATCCTCAAACAATTAATGTATTTAGATCAACAGAAGACTTCTAAAAACTGACCATGGGACAAACTTAATTTTTCTTTTTTTTTCTTCTTTTTTTCCAAATTTTATTAAGTTCTATTAGTTTGAACGCCATTGTCTAAAATTGTCTAAAGCAGCGGTTCTCAACCTTTTTAGACACACGACTCCACTAAATGTAAGAAAAATAAAATAAACACTTCACCCTCCCTCCCCGTCACCCCCAGACCAACTCTTAAACCACCAACAGATAACCCCAACAAACCTCCTTTCCCCTGCGTATCGAATTTGACTGGTTGTGGTAAAGGGGCTGTATCCACATTTAAGAGGTGCGCTTGGGGGCACAAAAATCATTAAAAATTAATTTAAAAAAACTAATTGAGCCCCAAATTTCCTTTTTCCTGACTTAAGTTTCTCGGGTCCTAAACATTAACTGTGCCGAATTTTTTCCCGGTGGGTGAAACAGTCTATGATTCTATAGCGAACAAACAAACAGACAAGTTCTTTCATATATATATATACAGTATGCCCACTAAAGTCCCTTCCCACCCTCTTAACTTCGGAACGGCTGCTGCTATATTCATAAAAGTGGTGTCTAGGTATAGTAAAGTAGCCATGCGCTACTAAATGAAACCACCTACCACGCCACCTGGTGAAAAACTGCGAAGTTAGCATTCCTGTCTCGAAAACGGAACGAGATAGGGAGAAAAAGTGATTTACAAAGTTGTAGAAAATTGTCGATTTAGTACGAAAAGATACCTCATGGACATTAATGATAAGACTACAATGGCTAAAACGCGCATTTGTTTTTTCGTGGTTTCCTACACTGTGACGTGACAAAAGAATCTGAGAAAGATAAAAACAACTAATTTTAACAATATAACTTTATTTGAGATGTTCAAACTTCTCACCGTTAGCTGCAATACACATTTGGATCCTCGTTTGAATCTCACGTTGCACACGTTGGAGCATAGAGCGTAACACGTTGACACAAGCTACCGAAATGCGTCGTTTAAGGTCCTGCAATGTTTGGGGTCGCATACACCTGCTGTTTCAGGTATCCCCACAGGAAAAAGTCCAGTGGAGACAGATCAAGCGAACGTGGAGGCCACTCTTCGAAACCGCTTTACCCAATTATTTGGTCCCCGAATTCTTTGACGAGGTACTGCTTCACTGGAGATCTCAGCTTTGGAATACTCAGCCATGACCACGAGCATCCACATACTACAACCCCAAGAAGATGTATCTTTTATAGCTGTCTCAGGTGAGCAGTCGTGACGTTTCTTACGCATTTGCATACTGCAAAAATTTCGAACAACAAGCGCAAGTTGATGCGACACTATTTTACACGATCTACGTATTGTCTACTCTGTTTATAAAGACAATCAGTACAAGGATGAAACCCTCGAGGTTCGAACCGTGGTCCTTTTGATTGGGGATCAAAAGCGATATACCACTGTGAACATTACGGTGTTGTGTTTTGCCCGAAAGATAATCATTTCTCCTTTCGTACAAGTTTCGTGACGTCACAGTGTAGGAAATCACGAAAAAACAAATGCGCGTTTTAACCGTTCTATTCTTTGCATTAATGTCCACAAGGTATCTTTTCATACTAAATCGATGATTTTCTACAACTTTGTAAATCACTTTTTTCCCTATCTCGTTCCATTTTCGAGATAGGAATGCTAACTCCGCAGTTTTCAACCAGGTGGCGCGGTAGGTGGTTTCATTCAGTAGCCCATGGCTACTTTTCTATACCTAGACACCACTTTTATGAATATAGCAGCAGCCGTTCCGAAGTTAAGAGGGTGGGAAGGGACTTTAGTGGGCATACTGTATATGTTACGGTTCATTTAGAACCCTTAAACTTGTCATTTAGGGATATTTGAATGTTTGCTTGTAATATGTAATAGTTGGAAGTTATGTCTGTGCTACAATTAAGGAATTGTATTGGTCTGGTTCAACACTCCTCGCAGAGGCTATGTATTTAAATTCGTCATTTAATGTAAGAAGTACTTGTTATTGTGTGCGCTGTTGCGCTTAATTAAAAAAAATATAATAAAAAATTGTAAGGTGGATGATATGTACTGTTGGCTGGCTGGCGAGTAGTTAAAATTTTAAATTATTATGTTTAAAGGTAAATGGTCTTGTATTCCATTTTCCCCTTAAAACTATGTTAATTCTTTGGTACACTTCTTTCTCTCTGTTGCTAAGCAGTAATTCAATACGTACTTGTACGCCTTTTCTCCTCTCTCACATTCGCAGGGCCCTCGATATTCGGGGAAGCAGAGATCTCTGTAACAGATCATTGGAATGTTGATTACTCCCTCATTGCTTGCTTGACCGGACGGTCCGCTCCTCCCGCGGAAGAATACAGTGCTTGTGAACGGCGGAGTCCGCCGTGCAAAAAAAATAAATAAGTCATTGAATAAAATCTAACCAGAGACCAAGAAATAATTCAAGAAAAATATAATTTGGCATTTAACTACCACAAATATGAAAGAATATCGGCGTTCGAAGTAATCATCTGGCCTCAGTGCTCGGCGCGAGATGGCACTCTTTTACGTGTATCCTTTTATACAGCTCCGGCGAAGTGGGGGCGAAGAAAAGTTTTTTCTCCTGGGGGGTAATCGGGCTGGGAGAATCAGACTGGTTCTCCGGGGCTCCATGGAACATCGTCACCCATTTTGCCGTTCTAGATGCCGGGTTTCACCACTTGGAATCCATGAAGAATGCTTGCTCCGAAAGATTCTGAGAGGCCTTAGTCTACTGGGCATGCCCTTCCTTATTTGAGCTCTCCTATGTTTCCCTTCCTTCCTTCTTCTCCCTTTTTTTAAATAAAGCTTAAAATCAACTTAGGTAATATGCATTTTTTTTAATATTTATTATGACCTCATATAAAGTGTTAAATAGCTACAGGTCACCAGCCACCCATTCTGTGAGTGTAACCATTGTGATTAATGTATTTATAGGTATACATATATATATATATACATATATATAAATAATCCAACAGAGAAAGAATAAATAATACGAATATAGACAAAAATACAGACAGAAATCCAGCACTCTGGGCATCCACACACCAACGGCAAGATTCTGTATAAGTGCCGGAACTGAACCATAAAACAACATAGAGGTAACCGACAGGTTTTGTCATCAGGGAGCCTAACCATATCAGTTACCTCCAGGGGAACTTTCTGAATAGGATGCAGGTAAGCCCAAAAGACATCCCAAGGCCCCGAGTCCCCCAAGGAAGCAATAAGTCAAAAAGAAAATGAAAAGACAAACACAACTTACAGTATGGGCTCAACGCACCGTACATGCAAGCACACAAATAATCCTAATGCAAAGTAAAAGATGCATACACACCCCAATTCCGTAAGTGACGGTTATGGCGAAACAGCAGCCAATGTTATCCTAAAAGTTACGTCATTGTAACATTACTATAGCACCACCCCCCATTACAGCTTAACCAAATAAAAACATAAATACTATTCTAAACATATTTAAAAATTCCTGAGTCTAAATACATATTTTTTCAAAAACTTTTAAATTGCCGAAATTTTTAGGGAAATCGTTTTTAATGAAGTTTTCTTCGAAAATGCTACATGCCTCTAAAAAATCCCCAGCGTTGTTACATATGTTTATTATTCTGTAAAGTTGTGAGTAAAAAATATTATAATAAATTTTATAGTTTAAGTTGCTGTGGAAATTGGTAAACGTAATAACCTCGAAGTTAAAATCTAACCTTTTATCATATATCCCTATTTTTATTTTTCTATTTTGAATTTTAATTTTTAAATCCAGATAAGTCGCACAAAGATTATTATCGTTACTCCTGGGGTGTAATCGGGCTGGGAGAATCAGACTGGTTCTCCGGGAGCTCCATGGAACATCGTCACCCATTTTGCCGTACTAGATGCCGGGCTTCACTACTTGGAATCCATGAAGAATGCTTGCTCCGAAAGATTCTGAGAGGCCTTAGTCTACTGGGCATGCCCTTCCTTCTCTGAGCTCTCCTATGTTTCCTTTACTTCCTTCTTCTCCCTTTTTTTTAATAAAGCATAAAATCAACTTAGGTAATATGCATTTTTTTTAATATTTATTATGAGCTCATATAAAGTGTTAAATAGCTACAAGTCGCCAGCCACCCATTCTTATGTAATATGTGAGTGTAACCATTGTGATTAATGTATTTATAGGTATATATATATATATATATATATATATATATATATATATATAAGGAAATGGATAAGTGTAGTTTTAATTTATGATGAGGATGGACTTAAGGAAAATAATTATTATAACGTTAAATCATGTAATGTCTGAATAAAATATTGTTAAATTTAAAATATAATTGTCAAGCCTTTTTTTTGGTCTTTTGAACTTTAAGTGTTATTTTTCATCTTCCCTCAGTTTAATTCTATTTCAGCAAGTTTTATTTCTATTTTTGGAGATGTTGTTTTTGGGGTCAATTTTGGGTCGTCTCGTTTGATGGGAAGTAGTTTTCTGTAAACTTCTTTAATTTAATTTAATCTTGCTTTCAGTTATAACATATATATATATATATATACTGCTGGCCACTGAAAATGCAACACCCTGAAGGAAACGTGCAAATAACATGAAATTTACAACATGCATTAGCGGAGATGAGATATGCAAATGATTAGAATTTCAACGCAGACGCACATCATGCGTGCCTGTGGCGTCACTTCAAAGCGCTATTTAACGCTTGGAGATTTCAACGATTTCAAGTTCGGCAATTGTGCTTTTCTTGTGGTTTTATCAAAAAAAACGATCAATTATGCCTCGTCGAAAACAGCGATCATCTTTTGATCAAGTATCCGAGTTCGACAAAGGAAGGATAGTGGCCTACCGAGATTGTGGATTATCTTTCAAGGAAATCGGTAGTCGTGTTGGACGAAACCAAACAACCGTAATGCGGATATGTGATCGTTGGATGCAAGAGGGTACGACGGACCGGCGTGTTCGATCGCATCCGCCTCAGCGCACCACTTCACGTGATGACAGGCAAATTGTGCGCATGGCAGTGACGGATCGCTCAGTCACATCACGAACCGTAGCACAGCACATGCAGTCTGTAACGCATCATCCAGTGTCTGCGCGTACCATTCGACGCCATTTACAGCAGAGTGGTCTGTCCGCAAGACGTCCATTGCTTTGTCTACCCTTGACGCAGAACCACAGACGTCTCCGCCGCCAATGGTGCGATGACAGAAGGATGTGGACGGCAGAATGGAATGAAATTGTCTTTACTGACGAGTCACGCTACTGTCTGCAACACCACAATGGTCGCATTCGAGTCTGGAGACACCGTGAAGAGGGGATGCTGAACATCTGCGTTATGCACCCCCACACTGGTCCTGCACCGGGTATTATGGTATGGGGCGGTATTGGATATCACTCTCACACACCTCTAGTACGCATTGCCGGTACTTTAAACAGCCAGCGCTATATCTCCGAGGTGTTGGAGCCAGTTGTCCTTCCTTACCTTCAGGGCTTGCCCACAGCCATATTTCAACAGGATAATGCGCGACCACACGTGGCACGCATTGTCCAACGGTTCTTCATCAATCGCCAGATTGAATTGCTTCCCTGGCCGCCTCGCTCTCCGGATTTTTCACCGATAGAAAACATCTGGTCCATGGTTGCTCTACGATTGACCCCAGCTGCCACATCAGATCCTCAGCTGCCACAGCAGATCAACTTTGGCAACGTGTGGAAGCTGCTTGGAAGCTGCTTGGTGTTGAGTGTGGAGACAAGAACTCATCAGAAGTCTCTTTGAATCAATGCCGAGGCGTGCGGCAGCGGTGATCTCCAACAATGGCGGCTACTCTGGCTACTGATTTTGGTAGGAACCACACTTCACAGAAGTCTATAAATTTAATCATTTGATACTTGGTCAACATGTTAGCTACAAAATAAATTTTGTTGTGATATCTCTTGTCTTTCTTGGTGTTGCAATTTAGATAGAAAAAAAACCTCGTTATGGAACGAACAAGTGATGAAAATATAACGTTGAATGTCGAGTTTAAAGGTCATAGAGGTTCAATGAGTGAGTGAGCAAAGAGTGATTGAGTTCCTATTGTATAAGGATTTGTTTCCTGTTATTAGAGGGTTCCGGGATGGAGTCCCAGGTTGTGAAGATGTTTTTGAGCGTCTCGATAAAATATGGGGCAACTTGTTAAAATGCGTTGTGTTATAAAAGCACTCATGTATATGTCTATCACATTCCATGCCTTTATAACTCTCCAATGCAATATACAATATATATGAAGATTTAGTGCCAATACAGGCGATCTACGCCAAATCTTGCAGCCGTTGCTTTAAGTACGCATGCGCTGGCGATATTTTGAATGTTTGGCGCAGTCTGAGAGAAAGGAAGTTCCCTCCTAGAAACCAGTATATAGATCACTGCTGGACTTTGACTTGCGAGGTGGACAGACGCAGAGTCTGGTGTTGGGGTGAGGAGCATTTGGCGAGGCTAGGCTTAGGTAACAAAGGTTTTTATTAATAGTGTAATTGTTGTTTAATATCGTGATAATCAATAAACTATATTTAGGCTCTGTTATAAAGACTCATGGAGTATATCTATTAATATTCAGGTATTTATAACTGTCTCTCATAACCGCCATATATTGGCAGAAAAGAGAAATCAATTATTGCCAGGAAAGGCGATGCACGCCAAATCTGTTGTATTGAGCATGTATTGCGCAGGCGCGAAGTACAGCTTGGCGCAAGTCATGGCTAGCTTCTTAATGTAACGAGACACAGCCCTTGGACGCGTTGTAAGGTGGTGACACTTTGGAAGGTGGTGTTGAGTGTGGAGCGAGGAGCATGGCATGGCTGTTCACAATTAAGTATTTACCTTTTTCATTATGTTTAGTTAAAATAAATTTTCTTATTTGCTCCTTAAACCCCTTGTCTGTAATTTAATTTACTGTAGTGGATAATGTTTCTTTGGGTGGAACTTAATTTAATGAGTATTGTAATCTGCTTAGCACGTGGGTCAGGCAGTATGTAGGGTTAGTTATTTCGTATTGCTAAGTGCTGTTAACCTAATGTAACTACTCTACTTAGTATATGTTACCTGAGACAACCTATCTGGGTTGTCTTTCATGTCGCTTTGTTACTTGAAGTTAATTCTGTAACTTAATTTAATACACAACGCATTTCATGTTTCACCTTTTTTATGGCTGGCTTAACTATTCGCTAATTTGCTACCACTTGTTCCGATACTGCTTCCCATTTGGCGTCGTAATATTCTCGGCTTCACAACATTTGGTACCGGTTGACCAGTCCTTAAAATTAATGTAATATTTAAGGGTTGTAATTGTCTCATTTATCGGTAACTTTTTTTAATTCTTTAACCTACGTGAGTAACGAAAAAAATGCATCTGCTTAGTATTCCCCCTGATTAGAATGTTGTTCTCTTTATTAATAAGTAATATATGTATCGTAATAATGCTAAAATTTCATTCAGTTTGCTTTTTCTGTACCACATGATGCATTTTTTTTATAATAGAGCATGAACGAAGCTATGTGTTTGTTATGTGAAATTATTTAATTATACAGTGATTTTATGAATATCTGAGTATTTAACATTGAATATTATTTAAGATTGGAATTTGTGTTATATTGATTGATTTTTTCATATGTAAAGGATATATTTTATTGCTTTTTGAATTACAATTTTTGATTTTAAACTTCATTATTGATATAAATTCATTTAATATAAAGTGCTAATTATATTTCATTCATGCAACCTATCATATTTATATGTGAAATATTATTTCTGACTGATAATTGACAGTTATGCTGACATTTTTTAATGCTAATTAAGCTGTGGTGAACCCAATCATAATATTTGAAAAGTGTATTATTGAATAGTATCCCATTTTGTGCATGCATAACTTTTAATATACTTCTTTTCTAAATTATATTCATAATTCTTTACATTTTGTCATTTGCTGGTTCACGTTATCTCCAATGGAATTCTTCTCTTGCATTTTATGGTTCACTGCTTTCTGCAAATTTTTGTTTACACATTGAATGTGTAAAACTCAAGTTATGTTATCTTTTGTGTGATCCTTGAGAATTTTAGTCCAGTTCTTATACTTTTTGCTTTCTTGGACATGGCTAGCGAGGTAGACAATAGATTCAATGTAACCATTCAACCTTTTGAAGGTGATGGAGAATTATTGTCATTTTTCTCTAAGCAAGTCAGAGACTTAGCGAGTGTAAATAATTGGTCAGGTGCTCAAACAGCTATATTTATCAGGTCGAAATTGGTAGGGCCTGCTCTAAAGTATGTAATAAGCACTTCCGAGTTGTTGGACACAGAAGATCATGAATTTTTGTTGCAAGGGTTGAAATCCTTCTTTGATCCTAATCATTCTGTAAACACTGCCTTATTGCACCCTCAGAACACCATAACTCTTTTACCTGCTAAATCTATAAGAAATCTTGCTCACAGAATTTCAGTTCAGGTTTCTAAATTACATCCCTCTGTTAAGAATACTGATGCCCTTAATGAGATTAAATTTGTAGAGTTGATTAATGCTGTCCCTCAGAGTATTAAGGTGCAACTATTAAGTGAAAACATAAAATGTTTCCAGGCTGCAGTTGATAGAGCTGATACTTTGCAGCAATTAGAATCTTACAGCGCTTCAGCCCAGTCTGTGGGTAGTACTTTGCAGTTGCAAGAGCTGCTCGCTGAAATTTAGGTTATCAAAGAACAGCTCAATTCACTGAATATGACTAAGAACCAAATAAATGCTATTCAATCATCCTCGACTTTGTCATGTGACACTGAATGCAATGAATATATGCAAACACCTTGTTCTGCAAATGAGTCCAGACAGAAAGTTTCAAAGACTGTCTGTCAATATTGCTATAAGACAGGTCACACTTTTGCAAAATGCTATAAGTTTCAAAAAGATTTTCGTAGGGAGCAGTCATCTTCTGGTCCAAATAATATAAGCAGGCAGTTAAATAACTCTACTAGGCAGAACTCACACACTGTGAGAAACTCAAATCTAAATCCTCTTGCCTCTTCCTTTGTTTATGATTCTTCTAACCCTGCAATGGGACAAGCTAATGCTGATGTGTCTTCGTCTCTCCAGCTTTGTTCATCAGCCAATATTAATGCTCAAAATTATGACCTTTATAATCCTAATTATGTCAATAATAGTGATTTGGTACAACAGTGCTCCAATTTTTCTGCAAATAATAGAGGTACTGATAATCTTAATGTGCAGTGTAGTAATTATGTTCAACAAACTTTTTCTTCTGTTGGTTGTCAAACTTCTTCTGCTATCAAAATTATGAACTCCACTGCTACTCAATGTGAGATCCCTGTTAATGATAATGCATTACATGCTAATAGCAAAATTGTCGTTGAAAGGATATGTAGTGCTCAAACCTCTGTTAAATTACCTATGGTTAATGTAAAATTTCCTCAAACAACTATAATTGGATTAATAGACACAGGTTCTTCTATCTCGTTGCTCGACCAGTCATTTTTCCACATGAACAAACAATATCTTAATTATAAAAACATTTCTAGACAGGTGTCTATATCAACCATCAACTCTTCTGTCAATTTCTCTTCTTGTATCAATTTATCTTTCAAACTTGAGAAGAAATTCTTCAAACATCCTTTTTATGTTACAAATTTGAATGATAAGTCTTTTTCTGCCATAACTGGTTATGATTTTCTTACCAAATTTCATGTGGATATATCAAATTCGCAAGCTTCCATCACATTTGATGACATTGCCATTCCTTTTATTGATTCTGAAAATCAAGGTGTACATTCTCATGTTGTTGTAAATGCGCAGAATGCTACTCTTGTGTCTAAAACTATAATCAAACCAAATTCTTCTTCTTTTATTAAAATCACTGCTCCAATAATCAATTCAAATTCTGATTTATTCTTTGAACCTGTTGTTAAAAATCCAAATCTTTTAATTCATCCATCCATTATTGCAAATAATATATCTGTTGATGAGCAACCAGATTCTATAAATGATAATAGTTCAACTCCTGCTACTCAACAATCCTCTAAAGTGATTAAGTCATTCATTTTAATTGAAAATTTGTCCAATAAGCCAGTTCATGTAAACAAAAATGCTGTGTTGGGTTATGTGTCTTCTTTAGATGAGCAGTTATCTGTTTCCCATGCTCGAACTACCTCAGTCAGTGAATCTGTAAATCTTATTACTGCATCTCCTGAAATATTAAATTTAAGAAAGTCAGAATTTAAGCTTAATGACTTTAAGCTTTCCCATTTGAATCCTGGAGAAATTTCTCAAATGTCACAACTGTTGAGCAAGTATGCCACTGCTTTTTCTTCCTCGTCTAAGTCTTTAGGACACACTGATCGTGTGATTCCAAATTTGAATTTTGATCATGACTTCCCTCTTAAGACTCTTCCATTTCCCATTCCTCAGTCTTTGCAAGCTGAGACTAAAAAGCAAATTCATGAACTTGTGGAGGCAGGTATCATTGAGAGAACAATCTCTGATTGGGCTAGCCCAATATTGCTTGTTAAAAAGAAGCAATTAAACTCTTCTGCTCCACAAAAATTCAGACTTGCTTTGGATCTACGTCTCATTAACCAGATAATTAAGAATTCATCTTATCCCTTACCTAAAATAAATGACATAATCTCTAATATAACTCAATATCGCTACATCACCACCTTGGACTTAAAAAGTGCTTACCATCAAATTGACTTACCTGAAAAATTTCAAGACCGCCTGAGTTTCACATCCATGTGGGGTCAGTTTAAATATAAACGTTTAGTTTTTGGACTGCGTAGTGCAGCATCCTTTTTTCAAGCTTTAGTCGATACTCTCATTGAGGAAACCAATGAGTTGGGTATCTTTGCTTACCAAGATGACATTGTCATCTGTACGAATTCTTTTCAGGAGTCTTGTCAAAAATTAAAAGCTCTTCTTTCTGTTTTTACTAAAAATAATATTACTGCTTATCCTCCAAAGTGTTCATTCCATCAAACTGAAGTAGACTACCTAGGTTTTAAAGTGTCGCAGAACACTATAAGTCCAATTTCTTCTAATATCATAAAGGTGACTTCATTTCCAACTCCAAAAACTAAAAAACAGTTGAAACGTTTCCTAGGTGTTTGTAATTATTACAGACACTTAATTCCACGTTTTTCTAATTTGGTTGCTCCTCTGGTGTCAATGACTTCTATGTCTGTGCCTTTTAATTGGACTGATGAAGCTTCTAATGCATTCCAGTCACTACAAAAGATTTTCTTTTCTTCGCCTTTTATCAGACAACCTAATTTTGATAATACTTTTTATGTTAACACTGATGCTTCCAAAGAAGCAATTTCTGCAGTGCTATTACAAGACTTTGATGGTCAACTATTACCTGTCTCTTACTTTAGTAAATCATTAAATAAAGCTGAGAGGAATTATCCTGCTCTCAAATTAGAACTCATGGCTATAGCAAAGGGTGTGCAATCCTTTAAACAATACTTGTATAATAGAGAATTTTTTGTTTTATCAGATAGTAAACCTCTTATGCACTATAAGAAAACAACTTCTCCTGCATCCATCACCACAAGATTGTTAATGTCTCTATCTGAATATTCTTTTAAATTTATTCATGGCAGTGGAACTTCTAATGTGTTACCAGATTATTTTTCTCGCACACCTAATGTTATAACCCAAGACCTTAATACCAATGCTAATTTAATTAATTCAAATCAAATTTTACCTGTAGTTACTTTGGATTCTGAGGAACCTGCTCAGTATGATAAAGTACTTGATAATAATAATAGTAATGTGTTGTATGGTAATAGTGATTCTATAGAGGTAGATAATTCACCTCATAAGGTATCTCATGTAAATGCTAGAAATAATGTCAATAGCAATAACACTGGTATTTCTACTCATGTTGTAAAGCCTAGTTCTTGCTCTAACTCATATTTTTCTGTACCTGATAATACCCATGCTAAGGTAATTAATTGTACATCTGCTCTGACCCACAATAGTAATGTTCATATTAAACCTAATTTGCCTCCCTTTGCTGCCTCCTCCCACTCCTCCACCACTCCTCAAGATGTAAACACACACAGTTCAGTTGCTGAAGTACAGTGTGAAGCTGCAAAGCTGCTACAAAAGGTATTCAGTATCATAACGTCAGAAGTTGCTGACCCAGAGAATGAAATCTCTTCAGCAACAATCCTGAAGGAACTGCTCAGGGATGAGGATTTGTCCCAGCTTTACAATAAAATAATCACCAGGGCGAAGGATGTGCCCAAGAACTTTTTTGTGCACCCAGAGTCAAACCTATTATTTTACGCTGGAAAGCCGAGATTGTCGAGAGAAGAGTACATTGTATTACTTTCAGCTCTCAGGCCAAAGGCACTTCGCTTGGCTCATTTGTCCCATTTTGGGTTGAAGAAGACATACGAGGCTCTCGCCAAAAGGTATTGGTGGCGAGGGGCATACATTGATTGTGCCAACTATGTTGCCTCATGTACACAATGCATACTCCACAAGAAAAGAAGGGTGGCGGTTGCTCCAGTCCAGTCTGCACCACTTCCTACTGCACCAGGCCAACTTGTATCACTTGATCTTGTTGGTCCCTTCCGCAATGGCCACTCGGTCCTCACCATAATTGACCACTTCAGTCGCTTTTCGGTCTTAGAGGACATGCCGACAACCACAGCTGACAGAGTAACCAAGGCTATATTTAGGTACATTGCCATGTTTGGCAGACCAAGCCATATTCTTACAGATCTTGGCCCACAATTTACCTCTGTGGTATTCAAAAGGCTATTGGATATGGCTGGAATCAGATTGGCACACTCGTCACCTGGCCATCCTGAGGCAAATGGAATCTCTGAAAGGATTAATGCCTCTATTAAGTCGTCGATCTCAACTTTGCAAGCCCAAGGTGTACCATTTGACACAGCCATCCTAATACATGCCTCACTATACAACTCTACCATCCACTCTACGACAGGTCACTCCCCTGCAGTCGTCCATTTTGGAAGAGCTTTAGCCCTGTTGACTGATTCTGAGAGGTTCTTCGATGACTTTCCTCATCTTGACAAAGGGTCCCTCATTGATAATATTGTGGCACAAACTAAAGCCATTTGGTCACTGTGCTTCAGCAATACATCCATAAGTCAAGCAAACTCTCACAGGAAGCTCAATAGAGCAAGAAGAGACACAAGGCTAAAGGAGGGTGACATTGTGTATGTAAAATATAAAACTCATTTCACCCAATTTCTCAAGGGACCATTTGCAATTGAGAAATTCCGCTCGAATGTGACTGTGGTCATTCGACCACTGGAAGATAGAATATCACAGGCTTCTCTCATCCATGTGAACAGGCTGATAAAGGCCCCAGCTCGTAAAGGGCATTTATTAGAAAGGCAGACGAATCCATCTCCCACTACTAATGATTCTGTGTGCCCTAGTTCTTTTCATCCAGTTGCCCAGATGCCTGTTCCAGTTTCCAATCCTTCAGATCCTGTGCTGGACTCCAGTCTTTCAAGGGTTCCAGAGGATGACCATTCCATGGATGCCACTGAGGGGAACTTTCCTGATGGAGAATTGTTTCCTCCTGCTCCAGACGATGAGTTCCAGGTCCCAGAAGCAAGTCTAGCAGACGAGCAGTCCTCATTTCACCACCCATCCATGCTTCTTGAAACTCCTCAGCTCCAGATAGAATCACCTCCACTTCAGGTTCCTGTTGGTCTCACCCATGCCAGTCCTCCACTGCCAGAAACTACAAGAAACCCCAAGATGCCAGAAATTCCTACTGCAGTGAAGAAGCCCTGCCCCTACAACCTCAGGCCAAGGAGATGAGGGTCTGGGAAAGATGTTTGCGCGCACGTCTTCTCCAGTTGATGGACAACCCAGCGATTGGCACGTCCAACTCTTCTTCTGCCTGTCTTCCTCTGTGGACTAGGACTCTTGCTGCATATGGTATACCTCTGTATCTTTTTAAAGTTTCTTAATATCTGTGAAATTACTCCATTCATAATATATCTGATAATTATGCACAACCTGTTTCTTTAACCTCTATAAACTGATATTGATTTTCACTCTTAATTCTAAAGTTCTGTTGTTATTGAGTCTACCAATAGTAAAGTAAAATGCTAAGTTAACCACTTTGTTGATATAAAATATAATAATATGCAATTAAAATCATTTGGTTCTCCCATATACCATTGTAAATAACCTAGCAATAGTCAATATTAAGTTTTGTTTCACACTTTGCCCGAATTGCAGGAAACATCATCTATCAGTTTTTTTATTTGTAAATTTCCTTGAAAATATTTTTTTGTACCTTTTGTGCAACCTGTGATATTTCAATCAGCCAAAAGATTCTCGATTTTGTCATTTGAGAAATGAAGCCAAGTTTTTTATTGCACAAGGCAATTTTTTTCCATTTCTCACAAATAAGTCCTCATATTTTTGTAAATATATGTATTGTATTAACTTATTCTTTTGTGTATTTTTATGGGTGACCAGCTTTCCAGAAAAGTATCGAATCCTGTTATGTACTGTATACAGGTTTGAAGGTTCTCGACCTCAACATGGTCACTATCTCCTGCAGTTGTACATCACCTGCTGCATATAGGTGAAGTTTTTATAAGTTTCATATTGAATGTAACTCACCTGTTAGCTTTGTGAAGTGGGTAATGCATCAACTGTTTCTTGTATATAATCATGTATTTTTGTGTTATATTGTATATTTGTTTGTGAATAATGTTATTATAGTGTCCCACAATTTATGATTCTAGGGTATATACTCACCATAATGTATATCCCAACACAATTTTTGCACTTGTTTTTTTAAGTTTTTATGTACATTTACTTTTACTTTTTGTACTATGCATGGTACAGTGTGATACACTGCGTTACAAGTTATTTTCTTCATCCAAGGTGTCTTGAAACTTTTCTCATAGTAATGACACTCTTGTGTATGACACCAATGTCTCTGTCACAATGTTGACTGTTATTAGTGCTTTCACTTTGTCTATCCATGACACTTTGCCTATCTAGGACACATAATTTTTGCAATTGACATTCATTGCTTTTCAATGTAACTTTAATTTTTTCTATATGAATTTTTACAGGGTTGTTTTTTGTGTTTTTTTCTTTGTTTTTTCAATGGCTGGCTAGCCGACGTGAAGTGTTTAGTGTTTTCTTATATAATGTACATACCCTGTATAATTTTATGGTCATATAATCAAAATTAGGAGCAAATTTTTTTCCTCATTTAGGATCTCCAATGCATACCAGTGTAAATTAGACTCAATATGAGCTGTAACAATTTTTTTTCCTTATTTAGGATCTCCAATGTATACCATTGTAAATTAGACTCAATATGAGCATTAATGAATATTTTTCCCTCATCTATTGTCTTCAATGTAATACATTGTAATGCACTGGTGTAATCACATTTTTCCAAAGGATCTTCAATGTAACTTTTTGTAAGCCTGCCAACTCCCACTCCTAGCACATTGTTATTTCTAACTCAGCTCTCTTTGGGAAATTTTCCCTCATTTGTTTTTTTCTTCACTTGGTGAATGGGGAGAGTGTTATAAAGACTCATGGAGTATATCTATTAATATTCAGGTCTTTATAACTGTCTCTCATAACCGCCATATATTGGCAGAAAAGAGAAATCAATTATTGCCAGGAAAGGCGATGCACGCCAAATCTGGTGTATTGAGCATGTATTGCGCAGGCACGAAGTACAGCTTGGCGCAAGTCATGGCTAGCTTCGTAATGTAACGAGACACAGCCCTTGGACGCGTTGTAAGGTGGTGACACTTTGGAAGGTGGTGTTGAGTGTGGAGCGAGGAGCATGGCATGGCTGTTCACAATTAAGTATTTACCTTTTTCATTATGTTTAGTTAAAATAAATTTTCTTATTTGCTCCTTAAACCCCTTGTCTGTAATTTAATTTACTGTAGTGGATAATGTTTCTTTGGGTGGAACTTAATTTAATGAGTATTGTAATCTGCTTAGCACGTGGGTCAGGCAGTATGTAGGGTTAGTTATTTCGTATTGCTAAGTGCTGTTAACCTAATGTAACTACTCTACTTAGTATATGTTACCTGAGACAACCTATCTGGGTTATCTTTCATGTCGCTTTGTTACTTGAAGTTAATTCTGTAACTTAATTTAATACACAAAGCATTTCATGTTTCACCTTTTTTATGGCTGGCTTAACTATTCGCTAATTTGCTACCACTTGTTCCGATACGGCTTCCCATTTGGCGTCGTAATATTCTCGGCTTCACAACAGGCTCCTAACTTTTGGTATTTTCTGTTGTCATAATTGTTTTATCATGAATTTAATTGACATCAGTGTAAGTTAAACTCAATTTATTAATGCTAGAACACGTATCTATCCGCATCGTGACTTTAGTTGAGTAATGAATCTCACATCATTAATTTAACTATATTGCTTAGTATATAAGTTATATGAGACATACTGAACCTATAGTTATTGCTATCTGTGAAACCATCCTTATAAGTAATAATATAAACTTGTTTTTAATCACTACGCAATACTCTCTTTCGCCACTAAGGCCAGCATAACATTCCATTATGTAACACGTTGTAGTGGTACTTAGTGGAAATAGAGAGAGACTTTTATCGTAGATTTACGATACACAGTGGCTTTTCTGAAGTGAGGTAAATATGAGGCTCAGCCGTGAAGAACATGATAGAGTGATATATTTTACAAGTTAAAGATCTCTTCTCAGTTTAATGAAAACAGCTTGCAACGTCTGTGTGTATAATTGATATTATGATGCTTTTATTTTTAATTTGCTCTAAACATCAGTAACTTTTAGTTTGAGCTATACAAATGTATACATGCTACCAGTTTCAAGCATGTATTTTAAGAAAATTACTGAAATAAGTGTTTAAGTAATTTTTTCATCATTCATTTATTTTTGGTTTATTGAATCTTAATTTCTAAAAGCTAAGTACATTAACATAATATGTTAGTTTTTCAAAAAAATATGGGAAGTTTGCTCTCTAAATTTTCTACTACCGTAAAATCTTGACTATAATACGCACACTTGTATAATACGCATGCTTGATTTTGCTCGAAATTTTCGAAAAAAATTAAAATTCGATTGTATAATACGCACCCATAACTTTTCAATATTTATTTAAAAATTGCACAAATATTTATTAACATAAATAACATTTGTAATAAAAATAAACGAAAACGTCAAATTCGGTAGAAAAAAACTTAAATTTTTAATTCAAAACAAACAATACAGTGAAATTATCAGTCTTAATTACTTTCACTAGAATACAGCTCATCTATTGTTTATCGTTTATTCGATGTTTAAAACTACGTTTTTTTTTTGTACACGAGTATAATACGCACCTAATTTTTGCGGACTAAAATGTGAAAGAAAAGTGCGTATAATAATCAAAATTTTACCGTAACTCCGTCTCAGATTTTTAAAAGGGTAGTTTTATATTAAAATTTAGCAAAGTTGCATCGCTCTGTTTCCCCATTCACTATGGATATGGTACTTTAATTTTCAGTTTATTTGAAAAAGTTGTTTACATTGCTCTATTATTAGATTTCTTAAGATAATATTTATTACCACTGCTTTAGGACCCATTGATCAAAAAGTTACTTCATGACAACTAACGTGTACACAATGCATCTGTCATGCTAGAATAATAAACTTCTAAAATGGTTATGCAATTTTGGAGGTTATTATGTAGGTAAGATCCAAATAAGGCTATGGAATTGGTAAGAAGATTATTACGTTGACAAACTCCAAAGTGTGTTCAAAATTTTTTAATAGTTGTAAGTCTACTGAAATGTTTTTGTTGATACCCTGTACGTTTTGGGCAGAAGAAGAGACTTTAAGCAGTAGTCTAGAGTATCTGACTTATCTGCAATGTAATTAAAAGCAATAAAGGGAAAATGCATGAGTGGTTTATAAGAGATGACCGCAACGTGGTGTAATGGCAGAGTACACCTGCTCGGAATACAGAAGATCTTGGTGTTGATTCCCCAGACAGATAATTCTATTTTAAGGCTATAAAAAATGCTATATAATAGGAGAAATTGAAGTCGAGTGCTTTTTATAAAGTGATAAATGACTAGCAGATCAATGCCCTCGAAAAGGAAAGAGAGGTAAATGATAGATATAATCTTGAAAGTAATAAGAATAAAACTCTGATTAAATTTATGATCGCCACTGAGGCACAATATAGACCTATTTTTTATTCTTGGGGAGTCTTGGTATTTTATGAAATTAGCTAAAGAGAAACAGTAAAAGGCCTGTAAAACGCATTTGAAGGAAACATTAAATGAGTTATAAAAACAAAATTTCAATTCATTTTATACACACTAACTGAACAGGCTTTGTTTCAATTGAGTGAGAAGGAAATTGGAAGAGTAAAAATTTATAGTTTGAATTTTCAAAGTTCAAATGTTAAATATCGATCCTGCAAATTTGATGCAGAGGGATGATATTTTAATCAGGAAGAGTCTAAAGGAATAAATATTTAGCACTGTAGAAAATCCATTATTTGTTTTCCTTTTTTATATAATCACATTTTTTTAAACTTGTTAGACTGGGTGTATAAGTAATGATCTGACGAGCTTTATTACTCTTTTTTTAATATCCTCCATTTATAAATTCTGAATCTTTTTAAGAACGGAGCTCATAAAACAAAGAAATATTTAAATCTTTCAGTATGGCTAGGTTAAGAATTTCTCACTATTGGACAGAGAGAAAAAAAAGAGACAAAACTGTTTAAAAGCGGAATATCTTACAAACAAACTTATAAATCATAAAATGCACTGAAAATTTATTAGAAAAAATTTCTATTCTCCTGTACTTTGCGATCAATTTGAATCCTGTAACTCTGGAGGTAAATTTATAACTGAAAGCAGAAATTTTTTTTTGAAATCTTAAATAGTTGTTAGATTTACCATTAAAAATCTTTCTGGCAAGTTTAATCATAAATTAATTAAAAAATACAACATTGGATTGAAGGTAATCATAATAATTCATCATCGGCGTTAATTATACACTTTTCTAAAGCATTACTCCTCCTAGAGTAAGAAGCCGTTAAACCAACTCGATCCGCTCATTTTAATTTAAAAATAAACTTCCATAGTAATTTTATTTGAATAAATATTCAAAGCTCCTTCATCCTAAAATAAAGGACTAGAGAAAGAATTTCGGAGTAATTTAATGAAGCATTGCATTTGATCCCACCCACTCAACGCAGATAGGAGATGTTTTCCTTCTTGAGAAGAAAACTACAGCCTCTTTCACCTGTGAAAAGTGTAAGCAAAATTTGTCTGTTCTTTTTGTTTGCTCATTTTCCCCTTTCAATCATCACCAGTCTTGTATATTACTTTCAGGTTTAAAGTTGGTGTTAATGAACCGGAAAAAGAAAAGCCGTTTTAAAGTGCAATAAGGAATATATGCAAATGAGCGCTATTATAACTTTCAAAGAATAAATAGCCCCTCTAAAGCAAAAAAATCCATAAATTATGCTTTTATGTATCTAAACTAAAATAACAGCTTTTAGAA
This sequence comes from Dolomedes plantarius, assembly GCA_907164885.2. Lineage (NCBI taxonomy): Eukaryota > Metazoa > Arthropoda > Arachnida > Araneae > Dolomedidae > Dolomedes > Dolomedes plantarius. The sequence goes on along the minus strand of OU015494.1, from coordinate 74,893,250 downwards.
GATATATATATATATATATATATCTGAGGCTTGGTACAAGAAGTGCCAAAGTCAGTTTTTTCCAAGATGACTTTGTTTGCATATGTCTCTTTGAAAAAACATTATTTTCGATGTAAGAAGTACCCAAGTATGTTTAGAAAAAACTTTTAAAGCATCGGACAGACTTGGGTACTTCTTACATTGAAAATAATATTTTTTAAAGAGACATAAACAAACAAAGTCATCTTGGAAAAAACTGACTTAGGCACTTCTTGTACCAAGCCACAGACATATACATAGGCGTAGCGTTGGTGGGGCACGTTCCCCCCAGCTTAACTTAAAATAAATTAAAACGGTAATAGAAGTTCAGTTAAAATTGTAGAAAACTTTTAAGAAAGTTGGTTTTTTCTCACTTTTTCAAAATGTGAAACTGAAGATTCTTTAACCTTAACATAGTTTTTAACAGTGATCCATAACAAAATATCGATGCTATATTTTTTTCTCATTTTATTTATATTATATTTATTTTTCTCACTGTATAACTTTTGAATACTACTCAAAAATGAATTCTATTGTAATTCAGTTTTAAAAAATTCATAATATTTCATATTTTAAGGACCGTTCGACAGTCAATGCGCTGAGGAGGGCCCTAACTGAATTCAGTTCATGCCCCCCCCCCCCCCCCAAAAAAAAAGTTAGAAGAATGCTACGCCTATGGGTATATATATATATATATATCAACTACATTTCACAAATAACCAGTGAAACAAACCACTTTGATGACGCATTTAGTTTATTTGGAAGCAGCTCAGCCCAGTTCGCAAACTGAACACAAGATCATCCACTTTCTTCACAAGTGTTTTTTATCATCTAACCACCTAACTGTATCCTCAATAATTTCATGTAAATTCTGTAAGCAGGAATAGAACGTTAAGACTTCTAAATTTTAAGGATCATTCAAATAATATTTATTACTTTTTTGGGGTTTATTTGACAAGGATTAGAAAAGTAATAAGAATGATAAAAAGCCTGCAAGCTGTAAAAGCATACTCTTCTATTGAGCAAGTCCTTATAAGTGGTCGAGATTTGCAGGTTCATATACCATTTCGTTTCTTTTCATACCTATACTAATGAATATTTTCACAAATAAATTTCTGATTTTCATTATAAAAGAGATTTAAGTTAAAATTTTGGGATCTGTGAGAGGACATGATTTAAAATTTTATTTTTAATGAACACTTAGAGAATGAGTGAACAAAATACCTATTTCAATGTTTGAAAGTGTTTTTAAGTATTGAACAAAGGAATGAGATCTACAAAAGATGTCGATTATGATGTAATACACACACACACACACATATATATATATATATATATATATATATATATATATATATATATATATATATATATATACTTCAGTAATGGACCATTTATGGATTCGACCAACGTATTGCATAAATTTTAGCCTCTATCATATTCATCCCCTTATTTAAGTTTAATGGCATGGAGAATAGAAAAGACCGTAAACAGGCAACATTTCTTACTTAAGCAGAAACATAATCATCAGTAGTAGATACGATTTAGAGGTGGATGAATTTATAGTTTAATATTTCCTTAATCACATGAGTGTTGAGCCGGAAAAATAATGACACAAATGAATTCCAAGAGGCTACAAATAAAGAGGGTAATGCTAATCAAATTATTATAGATCTATAAAGTATAAAAACTTAAACTGGATACGTAGGGTGGGATAAGTTCCAATCATAGTAATATAGGTATAGGGACTGTCAGGAATGGATTATATATATATATATCCGCTTCCCTCCCCTCCCGTAGAGTGACCAGCCGGAAACCTGTTTGGCGCGAAGGAGGGGAGACGGGGGAAAAAGTCGCCCCGGGAATCGAGGGAGAAGGGAGCGAGGAGGCGACAAGTGTAAAGGTGGCTGTATTTTGCTCCTCAGCTTAAATTTGAATATATATGGTTTTATAATGTGTGATCAGCGTAAATTTGAATATATATGTTTTTATAATGTGTGATGTGTCCCAGTAGATGTGTAAATAAATAAATTTTGGGGCTGAAGACCGTGTCTGGACTCGTAAATCGCGTAATACCTTCCCATAACACGAAGAACGGACCCGGGGGCGGTTAAGCCTCGTCAAGGGAGAGGGATCGCTCCTCACATCTGGCGGCAACGGTGGCGTGGAATGGTAAAATACGCAAGCGAGGATCGCAGCTTTACGTCAGTAAGGATATCAGCGCTCTATCATCAGTGTACAGTCATCGGTAAAGGCTATAGGAAGATGATCAACAGGAGGCCATACTATTTTCGATTCTAGCTCCAGGAAATCTATACAATCCAGAAATGTTGTCCAAGGTAAGTGATATTTGCTTCTGTTCTCTGTTGGGATTCTAAAAATGTTTATGGTTAGATGAAATTTAATAGTCTTCGATAGAATTTTGTAAGAGAAAAGGTCGGGTGGAGTTTCAATTGATTTTTTTTTTCTCTGTGTATTAGTTTTATTGTTATTGTATTTCCTAACTGGTATTTCTAACATGGCATTTATTGCAAAATCGAGAAAGTGCGACTTGGTAGCGCTAGCGCTAGAATTAGGAATCGAAGTTAAGGAAGAATATAAGATATTAGATTTAAGGAAACTTATTCTCGAACATGAAAGTTATGAAGAAAGCCTCATTAAGGATATGCTCAGCGTGATAGTTACTGAGAGAGAGGAAAAACAAGGGAAAGACGAACGTATTGAAATCGAAACATTAAAACTACAAAATCGCATACCTATTAAATCCAAATCAATAGATGAAATTATTAAAACCATAAAATTATTGACCGTGAAAGTCCCAAATAAACCCGAAGGGTGGAGTTATTTCTTTACGAGTCTAGAAAGGGCGTTCAAAAGTGAGAGGATAGAAGAAGAACAGAAGGCCAAAATTTTAATTTACCTTTTGGAGGATAAGGCGGCAGATTTGTTAATATATTTAAATGAGGGTCAGTACAATAATTACAAGGAGGTGAAAAAGATAGTGCTGAGAGAATACGAACCGTCTCCTCAGACGTGCCTAGATAATTTTAGGAAAGCTAAAAGGGGCACCGACGAAACTTTCGGTCAGTTCGCAACCAGGTTAATGTCTATGTGGCTACACTATGTTAAATTGAGAGAAGTAAATGACTTCGAAGGTTTAAATCAGTTGGTGGTAGCTGATAGAATGTTTCAGACGTTGGACCAAGAAATGGCTATGCATATCAGGATTAGACAGGGGAGTGGTTGGTTTAAAGCAAAGATGCTCTCGGAAGAGTGCGATATATTCTCTTCGGCTAAAGGGAGAGCTTATAACACGAAGGGGGGTAACGACGCAAAATTTGCGGATTTTAGGGGTCGGGACCGAAATGCCAAGGGGTTTAAACTAGATATGCTCCCGGGAAATGGTTCTTTCTCAGGAGAAAATGAAAAGTTCGGTAGAACGCCGAAAAAGTGGGAGTGCTATGGTTGTGGGTCAACTGCTCATTTAAAGAGAAACTGTCCGAAATTCCCAAAACAGGAAAGAAATGTAACATGGGGGGAAAGGGAAAAGGCAAACGTAAATATGTCGTTTGCGGAAGAAGACCACGAGATAGAAGAACAGGAAAATTCCGAAGAACAGGGGATATTGGCAGAGAATACCGTAGTTGCTAGAGCGAACTCGTTCAGTGTGCCAAGAAATACCGGAAAGTTCTTAAAAGAACAGTTATGTAAGTTAAAAAGGGTTCCTATCAACGTGAACGGGCGAATAGCTAACGCACTAATTGATTCCGGGACGGAAATAACTGTAGTGCGGGAAAGTATTGTACCAGAAGTTAAAACGGAGGGAAAACCCACCATATTTTTAAAAGGGATTTTTGGACCCGCAGTTCAATGCCCGTTGGTGAATATTCCCTTGGGAGTCTTTGATTCAGGCGTTAACGAACGGCCGGAGGTTTTATGTGCTGTTGCGAAATCGCTGGTAGATGACGTTTTGCTTCCCCCAGAAATATTTGAAATGTTATCGAGAAGTCGAATCGAAAACGTTTCTCGGTCTCCCGAGAGAAATGACAGACCCCAGAGAAGAACAAAGGAGACAGAGAAGTCCTACTTCCCGACCGCCGAACAATCAGAGCATTGTCCAGGGCGCGAAAAGGGCATTCACGTTTCGAACTGCACCGGGATGAATGAGCATGAACTGGAGACGAGAGATTTCGTGCCGGGCGAAAATAGGGGGGGGGGTCTGTTTCTGACCAGTTTCGGCGGCAACAAGAAGGTTGTGATTTATTAAAGGATGGGTGGGAGAAGGCGTTGGCGGGAAAAGGGAGTTATTATGTAGCTGATGGGTGGCTGTTCCACAGGGATAAAATTTTGGGGGAGAACGTCCCACAGCTGGTTGTTCCCCAATGCCGAAGAGAAGAAATTGTCAGGTTAGCTCATTGTTCGGTGTTTGGCGGTCATATGGGGGTGAAAAAGACACTACAACGCATTAGATACTCTTTCTTTTGGGAAGGGATGAAGAAGGAAGTAGAGGAATTTTGTTCCTCGTGTAGGGAGTGCCAATTGACGCGACCCGTGAGAACATCGGACAGAGCGGCAATTACGCCGGTAACTAGACCGGAATTGCCATTTCAGGTGGTGAACGTCGATATCATTGGACCTATCGACCCAATCAGTTCAAAGGGTCACAAATATATTTTATGCCTGGTGGATCAGCATACCAGGTGGGCGGAAGCCGTACCCTTAACGAGCCTCACCGCTAGGGGTACGTGTGAAGCTTTGTTGGGTATATTTTCGCGGACTGGGATACCCAGTGTAATTGCCTCAGATAATGGGACAAATTTCAAGTCAGAGTTAACGAGGGCATTTCAGAAGAGAATCGGATCTTCTCCCAGATTTTCAACACCGGGATATCCACAGTCTAATGGGTTAGTAGAGCGTTTTAATCAGACGTTGAAAAGGATGCTACACCATATAATTCGTGAGGAGGGTAGGGGTTGGCATTTGCAGTTACCTTATGCACTGTGGGCATACAGGGAAATTCCAAATACAACAACGGGGGTCGCCCCGTTCCAGCTTATGTATGGCCGGAGACCCCAAGGGCCATTATCGATTTTGAAAAACGCTTGGACCGGCAAACATGATGATCTGCGGTTAGACCTCACTTCGATCCCTACGTATTTGCAAAATTTAAAGGCGCGATTTGAAAGGGCTGCCGAACAAGCCAATCTTACGGCCGAAGTCCAGCAAGAGAGAGCCGCGCACTATTACAATTTAAGATCATCTAACAAGGTGTTTAAGCTAGGGGATCAGGTAGTTGTGTTAATACCGGATTCGGCGAATAAACTATATGCTAGGTGGCAAGGTCCGGCGACAATTCTGGAGCAAAGGAATCCTCATTCGTTCATAGTTCAATTGCCGGATGATACGAAGAAACACGTACACCAAAATAAAATTAGGCACTATATAACGAAATCGAGTGCGGTGAACGTTATTTTTGAGGGTGAGGAAGAGTTTGGAATAGTAGAAACAGTTCCTACTATTAATAAAGGGGATTGCTTTATGGAACAAATGAACAACCTGGGGTTACCAAAGTTAAGTGAGCTACGTACAAGGGACCTCAGAAATGTAATCATGGGACGTAAATCGCTTTTTAATAGACCTGTTCAACCGGCTAGGGTAGGAACTCATAAGATAGAGCTTGTTCCTAACGCAGTACGTAAAAAGCCTCATTGTTACAGTGTACCTATTGCTTACCGAAAGGAGGTGGACAGACAGATACGGGAATTGTTAGATTGGGATTTAATCGAACCCTCGGGAGCCGAAATTGCCCATCCCATTGTCTGTGTGGCAAAAAAAGACGCGACGGTTAGAATGTGTGTAGATTATCGTGCGCTAAATTCGGTCACGAAAGTACCAGTTTTCCCTATGAAGGATATGCAGGAATTAATCTTCATGGCCGGGGCAGCTCAGTGGTTAACTAGTTTGGATTTATTAAAGGGCTACTGGCAGATCCCTTTGGATGAGAGTAGTAAACCGTTAACCGCATTTAAAACCCACAACGGAGTTTTCCAATGGAAAACAATGCCATTTGGTCTGTCGGGAGCTTCTGGTACATTTCAGCGAGAAATGAATCGTGCTCTTAAAAATCATAGTGATTATGCTCAAGCCTATATGGACGATGTCGTAATTTTCTCCGAAACTTTCGACGATCATTTAAGACATTTATCTGCAGTTTTGGAAAACTTGGAGAAAATGGGATTCTCTATTCGTCTAGACAAATGCACGTTTGCGGCGAGGAAAATTAAATATCTGGGTCATGAAATAGGGGGGGGGGGGTAAACATGCTCCTGAGGAGGGGTAAATAGCGGCCATAAAAAAACTTGTGAGGCCGACAAATAAAAAGGAAGTTAGATCGGTATTGGGTTTGATGGGCTTCTATCGGTCTTATATTCCGAATTATGCAGAAATATCAGCCCCACTAACTGATTTGACCAAGAAGGGGTCCCCGAACATTGTTCCGTGGGGAACGGCGGAGCAAACCGCATTCGCCAAATTAAAGAGTATTCTATGTGAAGCCACGGTGTTGGCTACCCCAAATATGGGTATGCCCTTTCAAATACATTGCGACGCGTCGAATGTTGCCGTCGGTGCCTGTTTGACCCAAATTGACGCGGAGGGCAAATATCGACCCATCGCGTTTGCCAGTCAGAAATTGTCGGCGACGCAACGGAATTGGGCTAGTATAGAAAAGGAAGCCTGGGCAGTGCTGTTCGGATTAAACAAGTTTGACAAATGGGTATATGGGGCCCAGGTGGAAATTATAACTGACCATAATCCGTTAAAATATCTGAATGCGACTACTCCCAAGAGTCCAAAATTAACCCGATGGGCACTCTCTTTACAGAGGTGGAATCACCATATAACTCATCTACCGGGTAAGCAACATTATGGAGCAGACGCCCTGTCTCGTCTGGAGCAGGAGGACAACAATAGCGCGAGGGGAGATGCCTATGTTGGAAATTCCTAGTTTTTTTCTCTCTCTCGTTGTGTATTAATTTGGTTAAAATTTATTCTGTGGTATATGTATATAAACATATCGAGTTAGTATTAAATGTCTTCTTAAATATGTTTGCTTAGCGAAGTTAAAGAATAGTGGTGTTATCTTGTGTAAATTGTGAATCCCTACAGATTACAGGGGCAAGTGTCATTTCCTTGTATGCTGGAAATGGAGGGAGCAAATATCGGGAGTAACCGATAGATCTTGGTTTTTAGAGGTGCCAGGGCACCCTGGAGAGTCTGCATTCCAAAGAAACTGTCTCTTGTGTGTGTTGTGACTCTACGAATCATCCGCCCACGATTATCCATTCCTGTGAGGTGATGGTGAAATCAGCTAAGGAGACAGATTTCACTCTCGGCGGGGGCGTGTCAGGAATGGATTATATATATATATATATCCGCTTCCCTCCCCTCCCGTAGAGTGACCAGCCGGAAACCTGTTTGGCGCGAAGGAGGGGAGACGGGGGAAAAAGTCGCCCCGGGAATCGAGGGAGAAGGGAGCGAGGAGGCGACACGTGTAAAGGTGGCTGTATTTTGCTCCTCAGCTTAAATTTGAATATATATGGTTTTATAATGTGTGATCAGCGTAAATTTGAATATATATGTTTTTATAATGTGTGATGTGTCCCAGTAGATGTGTAAATAAATAAATTTTGGGGCTGAAGACCGTGTCTGGACTCGTAAATCGCGTAATACCTTCCCATAACACGAAGAACGGACCCGGGGGTGGTTAAGCCTCGTCAAGGGAGAGGGATCGCTCCTCACAGGGACATAAGAGAATTGGCTGAGAGTATGTGGAACACGAACCTTTCTGTTGAAGTGTATAGTACTAATAAAAATTAGTAAAATGTGCCTTTTAAGAGAAGAAAAAAAAGCTAATTTCAAAACTAAATAACTGGATGACGTTAATAACCTATTTGGGCCGTAAGTGTGCACTAACCATGACATCCTGTAATGTTTGTTTTCTAAAATATCTATCCATTTAGTACTGTACCGTTTTTTAGAGGAGACTCCTAATACATAAAATCAGAGTTCACAAATTAAGCTACTTCTGTTAAGGTCATTAATTATAAGTCCGTAATAGAGCCTTTGTGGACTGTATTGTCATGTGTGACCACTATTCTGCATGAAAAAAGGGCAATCGATAAAAAGTGTCTCCGGAAAAGCATTTATCAGTGTAATTATGGTCATACAAATTAATTAAAAGTCACACTAACCTTTCGATGTTTAACTTTGTTTTGACCTAAGTGCAACGCGTATCGTTTGGAAACACTCAGCACTAGGCAGGAACCTTTATGACGAAGGGAAATTTATTAAGCTGGTTATTTTTCATATTTAGCTACTTTTTCAATAACTAGATGGCTCTTTACTTAAAAATTATATAATTTAGCATGAATCTGCCAATTTTTGCAACTCCTTCATTTACCAAATATAATTTTCAATTTTACGCCCACCAGTTATGTAAAATTTGAATGTAACTGGAAAGAACAATTTCTGTTCACTGAAATATATTCAGTAGAATTCTGGGCATTGCCATGTGATATGGGTTACATGAATTTTATACAGCTCAGGAAAATTTTGAATTCTGCTAGATTGTTGGAACATTGTTCATGCTAACGTTCTAAACTAGAATGCACTCACAAAATATAGCATTAGTAATATATTTTTTAGATAAAAATAGTATATATACGTATAATTGATGTATAATTGATGTATAAATGTCAAAAAATAAATAAATATCTTTTTTTTTGTCTTTACTAAAGTATTCACATGTTTAAAAGTTTTCCCAATCGTTATTAAGAATTAAAACAATTTATGGCAATAATACATCTTTTCAATAAAATTAAACAGTACATAAATTAGCGGTTCACATTAAGAGACATTGAAGATGCAAGTATAATGGATTTTCAATATCCAACTTATCTGATTATGATTTAAAGCTTTCTGAAGTTAAGTATTCCAGGTTTGATGTAATGTTTTCTAATGCAGTAATCGCAAGGCATTGTGATTACGGAAGAAAATAACATGCGGAAACAATTCACCTTGCCGCAAACATTGCACGAACAACAGTCTGACAATGAAATTTCCAAAACCAAAAGACGAGAGAATCAGCAAGAAAATTTCAGGTACCATGTTTTTAAAGTTCACATAAAGGTGAGATAATTTTTCAGTAACTTTACAAATTTTTATAACTTAATAATTTATTTTTAAGGCGGTCCAGAACACAAAATTCTTCAAATTTTCAAAAAACGTTTTATTGCATTAAAACATCCTGTGTTTTTTCCGCTTAAAATGACGTTTAAATCATGTTTCTATCTTAATTAGAACAGGACATGATAATTTTTTTTCAACATTCTAATAGTAGCCAATCTTTGTTTAAACCTGTAAATGCGTTTTTTTTGCACGATGAGTTTTTTCACTATTACTTGTCTTTAAATTGTTATAAGTCAAGAACCGTTAAAGATAAATGATTCAAACTTGGAACATGCTTTTTTTCAATTATTTTACTTTAATTTTGGTTCAGAAAATTTGAAAAAAAATTTTTGCTTTTAAAAATATGATTTTTTAAAAAGAAATTACGTCAATCTTTTTTAACTATTTTCGCTAAATATTTTTATTTTTTTAAAAAAATTAACATTTTAAAAAATACGGAATCAAAATTAAAACTTACATTTTTCTGTTTAATTAAATGAAAAAGTTTTGAAATTCGCCAAATAATATTTGGAGTTATAACGATTTTAAATTACCCCACTTTTTTAAACATTTTAAATTTTTAAATTTTTAAAAAACTTTATGAGATGTTTTATGATGTGATTTTATTTACAAATTATATGGTTAACCATCGCAAAAAATTCAAAATTTTAACACAATAAGTAAGAAAAATTTAAATGTGTCCCGGAACCCCTTAACTCTAATATATAGTGAAAACACAAATAAATGATTTTTTGTGCCCATTTAGTTTATTTTTGGTATCTACCTTAACGTATTTTATGCGTCTAGATTTATGGTTGAGTTCTTAAAATTCGTTAATTCCTAGCATCATTTCAACATTTTCAACTCCAGTTAACCCTTTCAAGGGTATCAACTCCACCGTTTGCATGGTGCAGATTTTTTTCCCGAATTTTTTTAACCTAAAGAATCTTGAAAATTTTTCCATTTAAAGGTTGTAAAATGTTTTTAGTACTTTAAACTTATAACAGATGACGGTAATTGCCATTTTCTGCTCATTTAACTCGAATACATTGAATGCAAGTAGATTTAGGCGTTTGCACTGTGCAAACGGCGCCCCTCAAAGGTGATATAAATCAATTATACGAAAAAGCAAATTTATTGAGCATTAATGAAAATAGGAAAGTGCATCTTCCACTTAAAATCTAAAATCAAGAGGAAACAGCGTCTAAAATAGTTTCAAAGTTTATTTTGAAATAAACTTTCAAAGTTCATTTTCAAATTAAAAAAATAGGATATATCAAAGGTTTTACATGTATACATGAGACCTGCAGAAAACACTGGGAGAAACATGCTTTGACTCTCACCTATTGTCCTGTAGTGCCTGGAGTTCGCAAATAAGAAGTGGATTCCAAACCATGGCAATACACTCGGTACGCCAAAACATGAAGATCAAACAGAAAAAATTGTCAAATTGTCGATTCGGCAATTGAATTTATGGTCCTTCTACTTGACTAAAAAAACTTACGAATTTTTTTTTCTTCTCACATGCTGCACTAAATAATACAGTGATGGGATATTGAGCATAATTTTAAATAACCCTTGAAACTACTTTTGTGCTAGGAATGATGAATCCAGTATCAGAGAGGACCTTAACCGTTTTTCCGCGTTCTTTGTATTTTTGCTGCGTTAATGAGAGCTGATTGTTACATTTTGAATGCTCTTATATAAGAAGAAAGACTTTAAAATCACAGGCATCTAAACCTTTAACTCCTGAGGAGATTTAAAAAGAAATGAATAATGTAAAACCAGAAAGTTGCTTACAAATTTCTAAATTCAATTCTGCATTAAAAAGTTGACCATCTGAAAATATGCATTGGTAATATAAGTATCGCGTCAGTGTGTCACAGATCAAAGCATTTCATAGAAAAATTTCAATAGCAGTAATTTTTGAAAAATTAGTATCTTGCGATTTGTTGTGAAAAGTTTATCTATTTAATAAGCCTTTTTCGAATATTATCTTCATTTTTATTATGAATTTGCTTCGTATGATTCAATCGAACACTATAACTGAATCATAGATTCATTCCCAACTGCTGAATAAATATTGACACTTTAAATTTATTTGACTAATGACAAATTTATTCTATAAATTATTGACGGCTGTTTATATTTTTATGTTGTTGTTGTTGTGACTTATGACCCGGGCGGATATGCTTCAGAACAGATCCGTAGAGGGCTGAGGAATGTAATTCTAACGGCTGTGTTCCAATAATTAATAATAATAAATTTCAATAATAAATTTCAAATCATACTTGTTCCTTGCAACTCAGCTTCAGACTTGACTTACAGTTTTGCATATCTATCGAATTTCGAAATGAAGTTTTCAACAGCAAAAGTACTAAAAAGGAATACACCAATTTTAGTTTATCTACATATCTAGAAATCAAAAAAATATATATTGCTTGTAATTGCATTACATTTGTCACTAAATTTAATTTTATTAATGTTTTAAGTTATTCTTCTACTTCCGAAAGCAATTTTTTTCATTCATAAATTATCTTGTCTGCATAGTTATGAACTCTTGAAAATCAGGTTGTTGTACACTTAATATATATTTTAGAATCCTCCATACTTCAAACGTGTCAAGAAACATAGATTATTTGCAGGTGATAGACATCTGTAATGTTTAAATGGCTACCTTGCTGCCTTCCCAATTTATTAGAAACAATTTTGTCGGCTGGTAAATCAAATTCCACCATTCGCCTCCCTTACACATGTTCTGTAAACCCATGTCATGCCTTGACGAAACTCCCATTCTTACTAATCTGTTTTCCGTTCTCATTCCATCAATGGTATGAAACTATGAAACTTAAAAATGGGCAAAAGATCATGTTTCACCTGAAAAAAGACTAAAAAGAGCAAAAAACATAAAAAATTTTGTCGGGAATTTTCGAAAACTTTATAGATTCTCTCATACGAGAAGTTAGTAGTAATGAGAAGAAAATTTTCAAGTCTGGAAGATATTTTAAACATGGATTATGTAGAAAAGTATAAATTCAAATTAGTAGTTTGGGTGATCAGGAAATCAGATCAGCAACATTCTTCATATCTGGAATAGACGTGTTGACCATCAAACATACCATTAACTTTTAAAAGAAACTCTGTGATATAATTCAAGTCACAGGAAAATTCACAATGTTTTGCCAAGGAAATCTAATAGTATATGTTCCATTCCTTCATTGATATGCAAATTGCTTTCTCTCCAAAACACTATGAATGACAGTAAATCACTCTTCAACACTATGAATGAGTAACAGAGAAAAGGAAGAGGATAAGGCTACGTGAAGTCTATTAGTATATAAACGAACTATATTTATGTTTCCGTGCATCGGCGTAACAATTGCATTGCAAGACCGATTCAATATTCAAACCAAGTAACCTGATACAGGATGTTTCGGTAATGATAAATCACTCTTTAACAGATTTAAAAATTTGCTCCACGGACTTAAACTAACATATCTCAATTTGCACATCAGGTTTACATTGTTAAAATTCATTCAAGCAAACTTCCTCGAAGTTCATCAAAAACATTTTTTTCTGCTCCGACTCATCGCTTTGCTACGCTACATGATTCTGGGTAATTCTGGAGGCAGAATTTTCAGTTGACGTTAATGGAAAGAGGGTATATGTGTGCTTACTGATGTCTAAGTTCGTATTTACTCCATCGTGTTTAGTTGTGGCAGCCATCCTGTATTGTCTAGTGAATCAATTTGCACATAAGACCTATTTATCATAATAATATCTAACCTGGTAAAACAAACGAGGCCACCCAAGAAGGCAAATTTGTACAGTGAATGTGATGCCATACAATAAATAAAACTATTGATCTTTGATATCTTTGATTTTAGATTAACATTAATTTAAAGCTCTTTCGTATGAGTACGCACAGTAGCAAGCTTTATTTTCCGTAAAAGCGTTTTTGTGCTCTAAGAAGTTTCATATTTGAAGAAAAAGTCTTTGAAAGGTTTTTGATAATCCTTTATTAAAAAAAATTAATTAACTGTCTACATTAATAACATGACATTAAAATTTGGAAAAACATTTCAAAAATAAAGTTGTTTTATTGAAAAAACTTTTACCAAAAATAATTAAAATTGTTTAAAAATTTTTTAAAAAAATCTCGTAAAACGTGACTAAAAAAAAATGTATATTTTATACATATAATGATGTAAATTTTCTCATGATACTTGTTCTTTAACATAATGCGCTAAGCAGTTACAGTACTGGCAAAAAACCTCTAATATTTAAATTTAAGTTATGCCGATTTAAATGATAAATATATTAATTTAAACTAAACTTATGAACATTGTATTTTCTTTTATGATCAATTGACAAATATGCCAAACTGTTACTGGTCAAAGCACTTCAAGCATAATTATTGGTTGTAAAATATTTTACATTAAGGGTAAATTTGATAAAGTTTATTTCTAGAAGAGGTTATTAGCTTTTATAACAATCTTTTAATTACACTCAAGTATTATTCAAAAAGCTATAGCAGTGTTACTGGGGGACATATCATCAAAAATCTAGAACTGAGACGATAAGGGAATAAGATTAAATAGCATTAAAGAAAGAAAAAATAGATATTTTTACACAAATGACTATATAGAAGGGAGTATACATTAATAAATAAACGAGAAAAAGGAGTTTGAGAGAAGGAATCAAATATTACTTAGATCCTATCAATCCAATATTTTACTTAATTTTTTTTTAAATAACAGTTATTTATAAAAATAGCTTCAGTGTATTAACCATATACACACATGCATAATTTTTTTATGCATTAAAATTTTTAAAACATGAAAGATTAATGCAATTTTTAAATATAAAGTACTTTTCCTTTTCTAATAGTTATAGTTATATCTATAAAGAAAGTTTCAATAAAAACAAAATTAGACAAATTGCTAGAGTCAAAAGAAGCAATCTTAGCATAGTTTAAATAACTACATTATTATTTTAAATTATTAAATTTAATACCCAGGTAAAAATGTTAAAATTTAGCACATGCCATGTTATATTCTTCAGTGTTGTGACAAGGAAAAATATAATTTTAAGAAATAAAAAGTAAGAGAATTTTTAAATAGGGTACAAAATTATTAAACTGGACAATTTGATTAAATGTTCCTAAATTTACATTGTTGTAATTTTACACATTTTAATAACCATTTTTAATAAAGTCGATTCTTAGGCTCTTATATCGATTAGTTAATTAGAAACAAAATTCTAATAATATATTTAAAAATACTATTAAATTAAAATTTACCATCAAGTTTCACAAAAGTAATTTTAAAATGCATTCGCCTATGACAAAACTTCCTAATATTGTCATAAACCATAAACGCTGTGGTGTAGTAAAATGTATAAAAATTAAATTATTTGAGAATTGCTTCAAGTCATAAGTGTATTATAAAATTTGAAAGTTTAAGCTTTGACGTACCGTTTCCCTTCTCTATGATCGTGAAATATTCCTCAAGTCCAAATAGGAACTTGAAGCTTCTGAATATCCATGATAAAAAAAAACATAAACAAATGCTCAGAGATTATTCAAATAATCACGTGGATATTCAACAGTGGTGTGTTCCCTTATGCGTTTTCCCCAAGTTTTTTCCAAAGTTATATTTTTCCACAAGCCATAATTCATATCATATCGCTACTAATATTGTTTTCTTGTTTCCTGTTTGATAATCTCTGACACTGTATTGTACGGAAAAAATGATTCCACAATTTAGACCAAGCGACGAAAAATATGGCTGCAAACAGATGAGGAAATGTACTTAGAATACGACCTCTTTAAAGGTTCAAACAAAGGTAAAACAAAAGACTTCTCAGGCGTTTCCGGAAACTCGACAGTAAATATAACACATGGGTTTCTTCCCATTAAGGGTGCCTAAGCATGACATAGCTCATCTTAGGCGTGTTTACTAATTCCAAAAGTCTCGACATAAAGAATAAAAAACAATAACTGTAAAGAAAGCAATGAACTAAATTATTTTCGACAATTTGTACTTTTCATATAAAAAATTCACTGTTTTGATTGGTATCAAATAAAAAGTGATACATCTCATTTTAAACGAAAACTAACTGAAAGTCGGTTATATATTTTACTCCTTATACTCTGGCATTCGGTGCCCGAGTACGCTGGTTCAAATACGACGTTGGAAAAGTTTATTGTAGACACTCAGAGTCAGTTATAAACAATAGGTTGCCATCTGCTAAGCCCTCGGGTATTCATTCGGTAATGGCCAAAGCACTCCAAATACCAACTAGCCAACAAACTTTTTGTGCTCTCCATCTTCCCCCAGTCGGTTGAACCCTAACTCACCGTGGCCTCTTACATGATTTACACCTGTGACCTTTGTCGACTCTTCAGTAACCCTGTATGTTTAATGTCCATTTAACCATGAATGTTTAAGTCGCCAATATTGGCTCTGCTTATGAATGATCAACGTTTCATCCATGGTCTTGTTACGAATGAGTGAAAAAAAGTTTCAAAAGTCAAATTATTAAAACAATGAATTAAAAAATTGTTAAATTAAAAGTGTATACTATCATCCGCAATCCTAGCACTTATGGTATAACACTTTTGGCCAAATAAATGTTAAGAAAAATTCAGGTAGTAAGTAACTCTCCTGCACTAAATCAAAATGTCTGGTACAAGATTTTTAAATACTTAAAATATCTATTATAGGTCCCTAGTAGCAATTCAAAGATACCGTAATTGTTGTCCGATTAGCCTGTCAAGAGTTAAATAGATGGTCTACGCCATCAGAACATCAATATTTGTAAGTTAAGACTCTTCGGAAATAGGCATTTGACTGCCAGACCGTTAGTTCTCTTTGTACCTTGGCGCTGCCACTAGAGTTAGTGATTGAAGAAAATCTATGTTCGAGCGACTTCATGCGGAAGGCTTTTACACAAGGAACTCAAGGATTTGTGTCATGTGCTCTCAAGAGACAAGAGAGCCGTCTGAGTAGGTGTCAACACCGTAATAATTCAAGATTATAAAAAGGAGTTCATGTAGCTGATTCATAGCTGGTTTATTTCTAGATGGAATATGAAAATCGAAATCTTTCAACTTAATTACAGAGTGCGATTATTACGACTGTTGAGGCTTCAATGTGTGAAGAAGCATTATGTTAAATGAACTTACGTGCCCCCGAACAAATTTAAGGATGGCCCTGTGACTACCAAGAGATTCTGAGCAGAAGCCTTGAAGCTGCATAAGATACTTCAGGGGTGCATTTGATAATTATTTATTTTATTTATAAATTCTCGTCTATTGATATGTGCTGGTTGAATAGTTCCTCATAAGAAACTGTTTTAAAAGAACGGAGTCCCATTAACACTTAAATCTAACCGACACTCTAGAAAATCTATGGGAGAACGAAAAAACCTCGAGCTTTTAAAAGATTAATAAATTCATGTATTGTGTAATGTAATACACTGCCACGATATGTTATTAATACTAAAATTAATAGTGCGAAATCTATTTGCTACACCTGCGTTAGGTTAGAGGTTATCACATGCCTAATTAATGTCCCAAATATTTCATACATTTTTTTCAGTAATTTAATTTTGCAGTCCCGTTTCACACATTTTTACAAATTTTTCTTTGATAATTTACCTTTTCCTTTTGCTATTGTAATTCATTCCTGCAGATAAGAATGTTCACTAAATTGTTATTTACCAAATTTCATTCTATTTCAGAGTTTTGGGGAAACGGAATTTTTCTATAACTCTATAACTTATATTAGATATCAATTTGTGTATTTTAAATGTATTTTTACAGTACATACACGTGGTACTCTATGGTGTTCTCTGAAACAAGAAACCAAACAAAATCTGTACTTTTTATCTTTAGCAAGTTTTAGGATTTTACTATGGATATGATAATTTCAGGCTCTTTACTTAGTAATAAGGTCTTTTAATGTTGTGTGGTAAAATAAGTCAAATTTGAGGAAGCTATTGTCGGTAATACAGTGGTACCTCGACTTACGAGTGTCTCGACTTACGAGTTTTTCGAGTTACGAGCATTCTCTCTGTAGATTTTTTGCTTCGAGTTACGAGCTAAAATTCGGGTTACGAGAAAGCTTCAGATATCCCACCGCTAGTTTGAGCAGCGAATGCCATGTTACATGCTCATCAAATGAGAACACAAGCAGCATATAATATTTACAACCTATATGTACAATTATTATACAATTGTATAATATTATTCTGAGACTACTATCCAGTCGTAAACCGAGAGATTGGATTCTGAGAAAACGTTCTTCGGATTCTCAGAAAGAAGAATCTGGACATTACAACCACAGTGAACGATGCAACAATCGCCCAACTTCCGTGTTTCACTCGTTCACTTAAAGAGAGTAGCTGGTAATAAAAGCGAAAGTCAGGGAAGCGAGAAGAAAAGGTCAAAAATCAACGAATAAGATTTAATTTTTCCAACCTTTCTCCTCCTCTTCCATCAGCATCTTCAAGTCTGAAATCCAAGGTAAATGTTGTACATTACACTTAATAAAACAAATTTATTGCAGTACATTCTATTGTATTGCGTTTTAATACAATGTTCGTCGTTTATAAGCACGTTTTTCTTATTTTAAAACATATAACAAAAAAATTGCTGTGTTTTGGGGGAGCTCGGAACAAATTAATGGCATTTCCATTCATTTCAATGGGGAAAATTGATTCGAGATACGAGTATTTCGAGTTACGAGCTAAGTCATGGAACGAATTAAACTCGTAAGTCGAGGTACCACTGTATTTCCTTTTTATTTGGCTACGGTAGCCAAGATTGCGTGCGTGACCGTCCTTCTTAGACGTCAAAATAAGGGACTAATCGTTTTTAAGAAGCCCTCCATAAGGCTACCCGTTCCTTGCGAGTCAGTTTTATATTTACGTGATTCATTTCCACTAGCAATTATTCGAATTGGCTTTTGCTTTTACACAGTGGCGGAAAGCACAGTCAGTAATTGTGATGTTCCAATTTCTTTCATTTATCTTTTGGTGTCTGTGCTACTCGATGACGTGCACTTCAAGACCTCAATTTAGTCTTGAGATTTCAGTCTCTCGTCCTTTACTTAAAAAAAGTATACCAACAAGAAACCATGTTCAGTGAAGCCATAAGAAAGATAAGAACTTTGTGCGAGCGGGGTTGTGTGGTTATAAAATTGCCATACTCAGAGGTTAAAAAAGCAAAATGACCAAATTTTAATTAATGGATTTTGAGCTAGCTTTAGTTCTAATTTTTTTAAAGTAATAATAATTAGCTATTGACGGATTTAACTTTGAGTTGCAATATTGACTATCGTTGTTTTTTTTTAATGTTAAAGTTACTGGGCAATTATATCTATGGTGCCCGGTATAAAGCGCTTAATTAAAAAAAACGTGATTTTTAGGTATTTTTTAGTATTGATAAAAAAATTTTGGCTTGTATAAAAGGCTTAAATCTATCAATTTTGTATGCAAGGGTACATTTCTTTGTACAAAAGAGTCAAATCGAAATTATATTTCTGCGATTGGTATAAAAGCCAACAATTTGGTATATTTAAATCACTGTTTTTGCCTTAAGCCCTATATACCGACCCTATATACCCTATATACCGAATATTGACTATATATCTATACCGGGCACCATAGATATATAGTCAATTTATGAGTGCCATATAAAAAGTTACCATCCATATAAAGAGTTACCATCTTTTTTCATGCAATATAAATGTAATATACAACAATCTAAGTTTAATTAAAGGAGATTTTATGCATTTTTACAAACTGTAGTTAAAGTCAAAATTATCCATGATTTTAAATTTTCCTTTTTCAAGGATTCGATCAAAAGAAAATCTATTTGGAGTTTTTTTTTGTTAATATATATTCATACATTTACTTTAAGGGGATGGTGGACTTTCAAATTACCAAAAATCGAGCAAAAATTGGAATATTTTTTGGTAAAGTATTAATATTTGAAAAACATGTAAATATTGGAATGAAATCCATTTATAATATGTAGTGAAAAGTAAAATGAAAACTTGGTGGATTTAGAAAAGTAAGTATTAAAGGTAGGTGAAAAAACATCTTTTAAATGGCTTTTTCTCAAAATGAGAAATTTCCAGGTTTGCAAGTCTTTAAAGTACTCCTCGCGTCATAATTTTTGGCAAACTTTTATGAAATTTATGATAAAGACTTCTGTAATACATGAAAATAAAGTTATGTATCCATTTTAGGATTCGAGGTCATTCACGTTATCGAAGTTTAACTCAAAAATAGTACAAAAATTTCACGAAAATTCAGAGTACAAGCATAAAAATATTTCCTAAACACTAACTACACTGCTGGCCACTGAAAATGCAACACCCTGAAGGAAACGTGCAAATAACATGAAATTTACACCATGCATTAGTGCAGGTGAGATATGCAAATGATTAGTATTTCAGCGCAGACGCACATCACGCGCGCCTGTGGCGCCACTTAAAAGCGCTATTTAAGGCTTGGAGATTTCGACGATTTCAAGTTCGGCAATTGTGTTTTTCTTGTGTTTTTTTCAAAAAAACGATCAATTATGCCTCGTCGAAAACAGCGATCTTCTTTTGATCAAGTATCCGAGTTCGACAGAGGAAGGATAGTGGCCTACCGATATTGTGGATTATCTTTCAGGGAAATCGGTAGTCGTGTTGGACGAAACCAAACAACTGTAATGCGGATAGGTGATCGTTGGATGCAGGAGGGTACGACGGACCGGCGTGTTCGATCGCACCCACCTCAGCGCACCACTTCACGTGACGACAGGCAAATTGTGCGCATGGCAGTGACGGATCGCTCAGTCACATCACGAACCATAGCACAGCACATGCAGTCTGTAACGCATCATCTAGTGTCTGCGCGTACCATTCGACGCCGTTTACAGCAGAGTGGTCTGTCCACAAGACGTCCATTGCTTTGTCTACCCTTGACGCAGAACCACAGACATCTCCGCCGCCAATGGTGCGATGACAGAAGGATGTGGACGGCAGAATGGAATGAAATTGTCTTTACTGACTAGTCACGCTTCTGTCTGCAACACCACGATGGTCGCATTCGAGTCTGGAGACACCGTGAAGAGAGGATGCTGAACAGCTGTGTTATGCACAACCACACTGGTCCTGCACCGGGTATTATGGTATGGGGCGGTATTGGATATCACTCTCGCACACCTCTAGTACGCATTACCGGTACTTTAAACAGCCAGCGCTACATCTCCGAGGTGTTGGAGCCAGTTGACCTTCCTTACCTTCAGGGCTTGCCCACAGCCATATTTCAACAGGATAATGCGCGACCACACGTGGCACGCATTGTCCAACGGTTCTTCTTCAATCGCCAGATTGAATTGCTTCCCTGGCGGCCTCGCTCTCCGGATCTTTCGCCGATAGAAAACATGTGGTCCATGGATTGACTTAAGCCTACGATTGACCCAGATTCCATCCCCAGCTGCCACAGCAGATCAACTTTGGCAACGTGTGGAAGCTGCTTGGTCTGCTGTACCCCAAGAACTCATCCAAAGTCTCTATGAATCAATGCCGAGGCGTGTGGCAGCGGTGATCTCCAGCAATGGCGATTACTCTGGCTACTGATTTTGGCAGGAACCACACTTCACAGAAGTCTATAAATTTAATCATTTGATACTTGGTCAACATGTTATCGACAAAATAAATTTTGTTGTGATATCTCTTGTCTTTCTTGGTGTTGCAATTTGGGTGGCCAGCAGTGTAGAAAGTACAAAAAATACATAACTTTGTTCAAAATTTTTTTATAAGCAATATAAATGGAAAATTACTGGGGAAAGTTAAAAATTGAGTCGCAAGGAGCATTTTAAAAAAACGTAATTTAATTTAAATTTTTTAATTATAATTTTAAAAAAAATATTTATGAAATTTTATAATGGGTTTAATATTGTTAAACTTTAATGAATATATACGCAAAATTTCATATCTCTGAGGTAAATATTTCAAAAATCGCTTTGAAATGTCACCATCCCCCTTTAATGTGCGTTTCAAAAGTTTTCGGGCCCAGAAAATCCTACCCGCTCTCTCCGAGGCAAAACATCTGACGGTGGGTATCTCTGTGAATTTTGAAGCAACATACCCGGATACTCAGTGATAAATTAAAATTTTACCATTAGTTACTTGTAGAACTTTGAAGAAATGGTACTTAACTTTAAAATAGTCCCTTATAGGTGTTTAGCTTCTCAGTATGAAAACTTATCGTCCCTCATGCAAATCAAGGAACCATTAACTATTACGGCTTGCTCCAACGAGTCGGACAATAGTGGCTCTGTAACACCTGTAAAATATGAATATCATTAATACGCAAATTCGCTGCAGACGTTGGAAGGGGGGAA
The DNA here is from genome assembly GCA_907164885.2 of Dolomedes plantarius. NCBI lineage: Eukaryota > Metazoa > Arthropoda > Arachnida > Araneae > Dolomedidae > Dolomedes > Dolomedes plantarius. Next base: position 74,871,595 of record OU015494.1, on the reverse strand, counting down.
GGGGTCAACTTTGGCCGGAAGCTTAACATACAAGTGATAGAAATCGCGGTTGACGGGGACCAAATTCAAATTGTAGGGGTCTGAAGTTAGCGCATGGCATGTGTGCGAGGTAGCTTAACGGCTTTTCTAACGTCCACTATTAATAAAATTCTGAACGATTATTGATATCAACAAAGTTTCCGCTTGGTAAGAAAGATTTGGTGCTTTTTATATTCTCCTTCGTTTTGTTATTTCTACGAGCTGGGTGCACTTATAAAAGGCTTTAAACAACGCTGTTCCAAACCATAGCATCTGAAAACTACAAATCTCATTATGTATTCATATTCGTCATTCCAAATCTTAATACTGGTACCCTAAAATTTGACATAGTAAAAATTGTAATCCTTGAACAGTCAAGAATTGTTAGAAAATACTCTAAGTACAATTATCGAATAACTTAAAAAATTGACACAGAAAGCAATATCTCTGAAAGACATTTAAACTTTTTATGAGAATAATATACAAGCAGCTGTGTTCATGGAACAACACTAGAACAAAGTCATTTTTAAAAGGTATAGAAAGCTGGTGAATTCAAGTTGAGGAATGCCTAAATGAAGTTCCAGACTCTTAATTTTGAATAAAAACTATTATTCGTATGGCTAAGTAATGAAACGAATTTCTGGTTTTTAGTATGCTTTTTTATATACTTCGTTAAAACAGAGTTCGTTGAAAAGTTTCCAAAGTTTTGTAACAGAATACAGACTGGATTAAAACACATGCTAAATTACAAGCATATAATTAAGATACTTTGGCTTTTATTCTAGTGAAATTTGATGCCCAAATTATAATTGACGAAATTCTTAATACCTTAATTATCCGCCTTAAACCGAAATTAGAAACTGTCCGGAGTAGCGTCAGCCCAAATCAATTTCTCTTATGTATATACAAAATAGTATTACTGAAAATCACTAAGTTAAAAAAGGTTACCGAGTTTTCTTTTACTAAAAATTAAAATTATGAAACCAAGTTAGTGGGACGAGGCTGAAGTTGGTTAGTGAGTCGAGATTCGGTACTGATAGTGTTTGGACTGATTGCCAACAACCACCACTAAATGCCCTCATGTCTACGCCGGGTATGGGCATGTTAAATATATAGGTTGAAAAGCCGTTCTGTGGAGTTTTTGGGGTGGAAGTTCCCCAGATGTGGCACCTGGTGCTGGTTCTAAATAGCTTCGCTTGTTGATGCAACAGTCAACACATCTAACCGGGAAGTATGGTGTCCGGGTTTCGTTCCTTAGTCAGGCTAATTCTTTTAAACTGAAAAAAATGTGAATAAGAATGTGTAACAGAACCGCAATAGTTATACCCTTAAAAATAAAATAAAATAATAGCCTTGAAAGCTGAATATTCACCACAGGAATATTGAAATATTCACCTTTATATGAAGCTTAACTGAAGAAAAGTAAGTTTACACTTCTAGAAAATTTTGCTTTGTGACTCTATTTTATTTACAAAAATTACATTTAAGTAGATTATGTGAAGAATGCTTAAAATATAGAGTGCTTGAAACCAAAAGAAAATTAATTTTTCTGACATGATATATTATAGTTTTATCTCCTTTTTTAAATGTAATCCCTGAAAAGTTTAAGCTAGCAAAAATTCGGGGCATAAGATTAAAACTTAATGCTTTACAGTTTATAATAATTAGATATTTTTCTTAAAAGATGACACTTAGGCATCAAAAAGCTTATGTTAGAAAACTGCATATTAAATTAGTTATTTTCTTGATATTATACATTTTTACAAAATGTTCCTATAAAAGACTAATATTTCTTCATTCTTTAAATCAATAAATTTTGTCTGATTCTAACATTATACGAATTAAAAATGATATTGAAAAAAACTTTAAATATGGTCTCATTGACTTCCTGAGACTTAAAAGAGCAGTATTTCTGTTCATTATAAGCTAATAACATTTTTTAAAATTCAAGTATCTTTCTTTCTAAAAGTGTGGAATTGATTGAAACAAAGTTTACGAAATAAAGTTAATATTTTACAAGATTTCCTTTTAAATGCAACTTCCCGGATAATAGTACTGTTAGTTTATCTTTCAAATAATGTGTAAGTTACATACTGGGGTCATTTGCGACAATTTTTTCTGATAAATAAAATTTTTACAGACATCAAACTTTTAACAGTAACTTTCTAGAATATTCTCAGGAGAGAAACATCGGGATACCAGTTTAAAATTTGAATGGTAATTTATAGATCTAAAAATTTTGTTCAAAAAAGGCTAATTAAAATTAGTCCTTTAGCATTAAATTTTTCCTTTAATGTTCTATCAGTCACCTCTGTTTAAACCCAGTTCTTTCATTATGTATATATTCGTCGAAAGAAGAAAATGCCATGTATCTTTTTTTTTTTTGCACTTTGGACCAATTTCTTTTCCTGTTCGTAATTTTTACAGGGACTTAAAATTGAGGTTTAAATTTAAAAATTTCATTCTGTTATTGAAATTTTTTAACCATATAAATTTTTAAATATTCTTTCATTTTGATATTGTTGGAATATAAATTTATAAAGTTAAATTATCTTTTTCATTTCAAATTAGAATTAAAACTCATGATATGTTATCACTCACATATAAAAATCATATACACCTCTTTACTCGTTCTGTTTTCTCCTTTTATTCACTGGTTATTTCTCAAGAGATAATTTTTTAGTCATATTGAAAGAGGAAAGAAGAATAGAAGTTTGTTCTTAAATGTCACGTTTCAGATAACGTAAAATTACCTTTACATAAAAAAAATTACCATAACAGTATTCTTTAACACTTTGACAGCGCGTAAGCAAATTACTTTCTGAGACATTTGAAATTGGTTAGGCTCAAAAATATATTTCGTTAAATATTTTGTCGAATAAAATTTGTCAGTACTAAGTTTAGTGTACTTTTTAACAAAAAATTGTCTACACATTCTTCTTTGCACCCATACGTACATCTAAAGTTCATTTAGAATTATTAACTAAAGTCAAATTACATAATAAATGGAGAATTAAGGATAGCGAAATTTTAATTTCTTTGGAAACTTTTTACATAGTTTTTAAATTTTTTACGTAACAGAGAGAAAGTAATATTTTGACTGTTACTATACAGGAGATATTTAGGCACACAATGAAGTGCTAGATCAAAGTAGATATCAGTTTCTCACTAGATCAAATTACTTAGCAACAGAGGTCCTAAATAAATATATAATTGCACTCTTACATAATTTCTTGAATCTAAATGGTTTATATACCATAGAAAGTCGTCAGAAAATATGTGTTTGATGATTTAAAAAAAATTTAAACAATAAAATTGTAAAAGCCCTTACCAGCAGTTTTCATTCTTTGTATTTCATTATTTTATTTTTTATTCAGCAGTTTTATGACATAAAGACTTCCTTGTGATTATCACTGAAACGATAAGAAAACCTTTTTGTTGTAAAGGATAATAATTTGTTACTGGTATTGTATAAAAAACATATTAAAACTTCTATTTATAAATTTCAGCATTTTTTTCCTTTTTATCTTTAAATGATCATGGGTTGACATAATAACTTAATGAAACTAATTTCGAATATTTTCTTAAACTGAGAACTTCGAAAATCCGTGATTGGATGATCCTTTATCAGTTATATCAGCGTATGACGGATTACGTCCTGCCACCAAAAATAATAATCCTCAGTAATTTACCCTTTAAATTAAAGCAAGATTTTTTACCCCTCATTTGCATGTCACATGCATAACTGATCATACCGTTATTACAATCTTATATTAATTAAAACAAATAGATTAACTGAAACGTTCTTCCACCCCGAAAATTTTAGTGTCAGAACTGCTCATCAAGCAGCAATGTACAGGGTGGTCCTAAAGAAACTTTGCCGATATATGGACATCTAGTGGCCGTTCCGTTCAACAGATCGAGATGAGATTTCAGATATAGTTATTCAGAGGCATGAGCTCGAGAATCTGTGAACGGCAACGAAGTGGCGCTCACGGTTACGGTTATAGGTACAAAAACTCAAAAATTTCGAATGACAGCACCCATTTTTTCCCGTCGCAAAATGCTCAGCGCCTGCAAAAACTCTGAAAAGCATTAGAATGGTACGTGTATCACAAAAAAAACGGACGCGTTATGTACAAAAAATAGCTCTACGAAAGGCCAACAAAAACACGATCGGGGAGCACGGAGGAAATTTGACAGAGGAAAGACACCAATCACTGATGACAACACAGATCGGACAAAATAAAACTTTTATTTGGATTACACATTTTCCATATGGGCGCCATCACAGGCCGTTCGCATAGCTGCTTTTTGTATGTACATAACGCGTCCGTTTTTTGTGATACACGTACCGGTCAAACGCTCTTTATAGTTTTCGCATGCGCTGAGCATTTTGCGACGGGAAAAAATTGGCGTTGCCATTCAAAATTTTCGAGCTTCTGTACCTATAACCATAACCGTGAGCGCCACTTGGTTGCCGTTCACAGAATCCCGAGCTCATACCTCTGAATAACTGCATCTGAAATCTCATCTCAATCGGTTGAACAGAACAGCCGCTAGAGACCCATAAATCGGCTAAGTTTTTTTATGACCACCCTGTATTTATAATTCTTACAATACGGTGTGATATACCAAAGACAGTAGAAGGAATGCTAGACGTTCATTACACTGAAAATTCCCTTACACTTCTTGTAGGCTCACGCGCCATGATGTTTTGACTCCTATAGTATTACCTATACATGAAAAAAATTCAGAGAAATAAAATAAAACACTGCTCGCATCTGAATACGGCAGCGAGTTAGAATCTAGCTTACTATTAAATATTCTGAACAGTTTTAAAATATACGATACTTAAAATACTGCTTTACTAAATAATGAATCTTAAACGTTGTTGATTATTGAACGAATAAAAGTTATTTTAATGCGCTCTTTCCCTTTGATTTCCCTGAAAGGTAAATTTATGACAGAAAACGGATGGCTGCAAATCCAAATGTGAAACGTTCAAACTAGAAATGTTCAAATTAAGGTAGTTTGAAATTGTTACAAAATATATAAAACGTTATATATGACTCACACTTGGGATAAGTTTTTCTTTTGTGGTAATAATACTTTTGAGCTTCACTCATGAGATTAGCAATTCTTCTACTATCGTATCATACCCTTTTTTCCTTGGACGAAGAGCTTTAAAATTTGCATAATGGAAAGCTTCGAATGAATTAAATTGCCTCTCTTAAGCATTTTTTATTAATCTACTTTTAACACTTTAATTATTTTCCTTGAAGGCTTCCACTGGGCACTTTTTACTGTTGTGAGGTAGTTTTTGCTCAATTGCAAGCGTTTTCGTGAATTAATTTGACAAGCAAAGTCATGTCTTTTTTAAATGAATTGGTTAAAATAGATTAGTTAAATGAATATTTACATTTGAAGATCAAATTGTATGATTTTTTGGCTTCAAAAGTTCTAATATATATTGGTGATGAGAAAAACAATGTAATCAGTGAGTGTTACTTTTGCATAAAAGTTTGATTACAGGGAATGTTCGCATATTAAACATTTTGTCAGATTTTTTTCTGTTTAACTATCATAGATTTTCATATGACGTAATCTAATGTCTTTTTTTAGATAACGATGTGAGATTTCGGGGCTGAATAAACATTCAGTTTGAAATACATCATATTATTGATCCATTACCTTTAAAACATTAAGTTTCACTCGATAAAGTGACCTCCTTCTTAAGGTAGTATATGACAAATTCAGAACCAACCCAATCCATATGATCTTATAATCAACTAATAATGACTAATAATCAGCAAAAACTGTATGTTATCACTTACGCCAGACATTTTTATAATCTGTTAAGAAAATAAACTTTTAGGTTCAAAAGGTATTAATTTTGAATGCATTAGATTAGAAAAAGTCTTTCAAGATATATATATATTCTTGGAGTTGGCCATTTTTTTTGTACATGGTTTCTAAGAAGTTTCTTTAAAATTCTTGGGTATTATTGTTTCGCCCATACAGCCCTTCACTACTAAAATTTTACTCCGACCAAATGATCACTCCCTCCATTTTAGCTGCAAAATTCTTTGTTAAACTTCAAAAGTGAAAACTGTCAAACTATCCCTGTTAGAGATATATTCTATTACACAATTTTTACAGGACATTCTTGCCATACTCGTTGCTGTAGAAATGCAAAGTTCACAGAATTTAAATTCCATCCATCTTGATCGTGAGCAGTGCGCTTAAGACCATTGTACCTCAGTAACGTTACCAGTATACTTTTTCTAACCATTTACAAAATCAAGCAAAGGTGATTAAATTGGAAAATATTGAAATCTCACTTAGGTAATATGAGACTAAGAAATTCTTATATATATAAATAAATTTACCTCTAGAAGTGCGAGGTCAGGTGTTCCGGTCGTGTCACATGACTGGGTTCAAAATTACGGGACCGGTCCATTGGGGGGTATTGCTGGTCCACCTATACGGTGCTCCCAGAAAAGTGGCCAACAAAACCACGGTGTCATATGGCGGTAATGATAATGCCCAAGAAACCGTCTCCTGCTATGGAATATATATACTATATGCTATTGGCCTGAAGTATGGCCAATTCGCGAAATGGCTGGCCATTTCTAGCATTGGCCAAGCCACTTGGCCAATGTCAGAAATAATCAGGAATTTACGACTACTTCGGGCATTGGTCGGCTCATTTGCGACCCTCAAAGGCCAGTTCCCGAATTGTCCAAGAAAATGTGGTCAATGCAAAGTTTTGCGATGCTGAATCATCTAATTATGGGAGACGACCACACTAATTCTAACTCATATTATTACCACTGGGAAAATCCCTTTAGTTTAGTGAAAGTAGAAAAAAACCACTCCAAAATCAAAGAGAAAATGACAATTTTTCTTGGTTAATTCGCAAAATGGCCTTCAATTGTCAGTCGCATTGCGAAATACGTATATATAATTAGCGAATGTCTTAGCCAGCCATTCGCGAAATGGATAGCCGATGCTAAAACTGGCCAACCATTTCGCGAATTGGCCTTACTTCGGAATTTGGCCGTAGTATATACAAGGTAGTATAAAAAAATTCCAGGATTAAATAATTTAAAGTAGTAAAACGTGAAATAAACTTTATAATCAACATATATTATGAAGCCTGATAATAGTATTAATATTTCCCGCTAGATAGCTTTCTTGTTGCGCATTTCCATAACCCAAAATCAATTGATTTATACAAGCGAATAAAATTAATACGGCGGGCTTTGAAAATACCACAATTTGAACAGAGGTCATCCATAAAATTCTGTTCTTTTTAGGAAAGAAGGCAAAGATACTGTAGAAATAATAAATAAAGCTTACGGTGACAAAGCGTAATCAAAAGGATTTATTTTTGAATGGTTTACACTGTTTAAAGATGGCCGCGTTTCACTGGAAGATGATGCAAGGTTAGGTCGACAGGTGACTTCAATAATTGAAGTTAATCTTTTAACCCTTAAAGCGATTATTCGGAATGACCGACGATTATTCATTGAACATATTGCCAACAAGGTTGGAATTTCTTATGGTAGCCGTCAATCCATTATAACAGATAAGTTAGAAATGAAAATGTCATGCAATTTTTTTAAAGATTTTAACTCAAGAACAGTTGGAAACAATAGTTTAAATTTGTAACGACCTAACTGAAACGAGCAATTATGATCCGGATTTTTTAAAAACAATAGTGATAGTTATGAAAGTTTGTGTTATTTGTATGAGCCTTTAACAAAACACGAATCCTCAGAATAGAAGTCACCAAACTCGCCCAGAAAGAAGAAAATTCGAATAGACAAGTCCAAAGTAAGGTCATGCTGGAATTGTTTTTTGATCACAGAGGTATCATTCATTTTCGGTTTATACCTGACAGACGTACTGTTAATAAGGAATTTGTACAAAGCAATATTAGGGTGTCTCAGGAAGGCCATAAGAAGGAAGAGCCCGGATATGTGGAAAGAAAAAACTGCAAACTGCTCCATGATAATGTCCCAGGACTTCGATCTGCAGTTGGGGCTGAATGTCTAGCTACACATTCTGTAACTGCCTTGATATATCCTCCATACTCACCCGATCTTGCATCATGTGATTTCTTTTTCTTTTCAAGATTTAGAAATGTCTTGAAAGGGAACCGCTATTCAAGTGCAGAAGAGACCAAAGCTAATGCGACGATTACTGTGAAGGACATCTCAAAAGATAGATTGAAAACCACTTTTTCACAATTATTGAGCCGCTGGAATAAATGTGTAAATAGCCAAGGCCAGTATTTTTATATATTGATATTGACAATATTGACTGTCGTATTGCCTGTCTTAAATATTTAAATGGGCGTGATTCGTAGCTTAAATGGGTTAGTACAAATTTATATTTTTTAGAAAAATGGTATTTGGGGTGCGTTGTATTAATATTTATTTTACTGAATACAACCCAAAGCTCTGGACATTATTGGCAAACGAACAGGTCAAATAATTTTGTTACAACAAATTATAAGTAACCATAAATTAAACAGACTCATTAAATTTAAAATAAATCATAATTTATTTACAACAAAAAATCTAATATTTACAACTTATGCTACGAACATTTATAATCATAAACCTTCTTTGCAAAACATTCAATCTTCAATTATCAGCTTTATCAAAATTTCAAATTTTAAGCTTACACAATTATTTAATTAAAATATTTATCAATTTATTCACCTCACTACCTTTATAGGATTAGGGAGCGTAAAGACTTGAAACCACAAATCACTAATCTGACCCTAACCGAAATAATCTGAAAACTTATCCTATTCCTCTAACACATCACAACTTACCCGGAACCATGGGAACTGAACAAATGAAAATAATCCAAAACAACACTCACTCAGTTTGCTGATCTTTTATGATGGCTAATCTTCCATTTACTGCGATGGGTCGGGGGATCCCAAACCTTGCTTGGCATGGGGCGGTCGAGTCTGGCTTTATGATGAGGGAACCTTCTCGTTATCTGGTAGGATGTCTAAGTCGTCTCCGCTCTATAACTTTATCCACTCTTGTCTCAAACTCGGGTGCGTGTTCCACTCGACGAATCCTCTAAAGGTCCCTAAGTAACTTCAGATGTGGGGTCCACACGACGAGCTCTCGAGGACGTCTCTATGTAAAACCTTAGAGGCGGGCTCCACTCTAATAGTTGACAATTTGCGTCTGCGGCTGGCTCCAATCAGCTACGGCCTATTTGTATCTTTTTCGTAAATTTATCTGTACGAGTGACTAACAGCTTCACTCGTCAAAACAAGCTTCGAAAACCCAACACAGGGGTGCGGGGACCTTACAGCTTACCGACGAAATCTCAATCTAAGATGCTACGATAAACAACACAGGGTGCGGGGACTCTACAGCTTCCCCCTCAAAAACTTCATCATTTTTTTAACTCTGATCCATGTATATATTTCCTTTCATCCTCTTTGTCTAAATTTAATCCAGCCTTCTCATAAAACCTCTAGCCATTCCACGTTCTGCAATGTTTTAATTCGTCTATCCAAAACTCAAAATCTTCGATTGGATATCTCTCTCCAAACCGCACACACCCCCACGAGGCCGACCGCACAGACCTGCAGAAGTCCTCACCCTAGGACCCCATAAATTGTATCACAATGGCGTATTCTATTTTAACCGCATTCGTGGCTCCAACCCCGCTATTTTGTCTGGGATCGGAAACCACAGAGAAAACGCTTTCGTCAACCTTCTCTCCTGTCCAAACATAAAAGAAACCGTCTTACTCTTTAATTAACCCTTTAAGATTGTAGCGTTTGCTGCGCGACCGAATTCCACTTGAATATCCAAAGTTTATCTTATATGATTGGATTTTTAATATAATAGTCTAATAGAATTAAACTATAGCATCTCTAAAAGTCGTATGATTAAAATGTACTAAACAGTCAAACTTTGAAATTTTGCAAAAAACTACTAATTTTACTCATTTTGTACTATGTTGCGCGACTGGAAGATATGAAACAAATGTATAATAAGTGCATATATATTGAATTTACATACTTTTAGTAGTTAATTCATGGTATAGGAACGCAATTAAAACCATCTGTCGTGCTTAAAAAAATTATGAAAAATTAAGGTTTTTCACAATTTTTTGCTAACTTTGGTGGCATTGCGCGACCGGAAGACAAATTGATAAAAAAATAATAATTAGTGCTTTTTTAACGTCTATACCAATGGCAACTTTTCTGCACTCTAGCGATCTGAAATTAAAAAAAAATTTTTTTTCGAACCACCCTAATATATATATATATATATATATATATATATATACACACTGGGCGGCCACTTTATTATGAACACCTCACAGATTTATGCAAATGAACTATTGCGTCACAGTGTTGCCTCTAGAGGGCGAGATAGCTATAAAAAAGGAATTCAGGACAAGTGAACCATCAATTGCACTGTGTTGCTTGCGAAGATATGGGAAAAGAAACGTGATGTAACTGAGTTTGAACATGGGATGATTGTAGGCGCTCGATGCGTCGGAACCTTTACCAGCAAAACGGCTGCACTTGTGAAGTGTTCGAGAGCAGCTGTTATTAATGTTTACAGAGTGTAGACTATCAAGCTGAAAACTGGATCTCAACGTCAGGCTTGTGGTCGTCACAGGCTACTGAATTCTCGATCTGAAAGAAGACTTGCCAGAGTCGTCTAGTCCAACAGAAGATCAACACTACATCAAATAGCGGGGAATCTTAATCAAGGAGCAACTGCGAACGTCTCTGAACGAACTGTTCGCTGCACATTACACCGTATAGGCTGTGGAAACCGACGACCTGTTCGAAAGCCTCAACTGTCTTGAACAAGAGCAGATATTTCCGGTTCGCAAAGGAGCACAAGACAGAAACTTAACAATCTCACTTGAAGTGAAATTTGTTTGTGTTTGCATACAGTTAGCCTATTTGTTAGGGATTTTGTGAATATTTTAAACTGTTTGCCCTAACATTAAAAAATTCCTCAAAATATTGAGCTCTGCTGTTCATACACTCCCATCAGACAGGGAATTCACATAACAAAAGTCGAAATTGGTATCATGAGGAAACTTAAAAATATTAATAAATGTACAATAATTATCTTCATTTATTTATGTATATCCTAACTGGATACATCAATTCTCGGGGAACTTGTATTCAGTGTTCTAAATTCCAGGATATAAAGCTTGCTAATCGACCATCAGCAATTAGAGTATTGATGTGAGACAACCGCGTGACCATAAAAAATCAGGAAAATAAGTTCTTTGGTTTTCATTCGTGTGATCAAGGACGTCCCAGAAGTGTCCTTCTTTTGAACTGTTGCTCTGAAGCAGTTATGAGTCAATTAGATGTCACGGCTAACCCGAGACTTCTGCGTCCATATCAATCTTCTTTAAGTTTACCAATACGTTTCCATGGTTGAGGCCGACCTGTATTCTTCAAGGAATGCATTGTACTTGAGAGGCTGACCTTGTCTGTATTTAAACGCTTTTTTGTGCCTCTGGTTGACAGAACACCTGTGTAACATCCGACAATCTTAAATTTCTCAAATTTTCTCACGCTTCTATTGCACATCAAAATCTTTAAACGCACTATGCAAAATGAGACACGGAATCCAGGTTCTTAACTGTATTCCTTATGGAAGTCCTCTACACAAGTGTAGGAGACTGCCGACTGATAAAGCTTGATTCAGAAAACGTTTCGGAGGAATTTAGTCTATTACTTTATTTATCATTCTTGTAACTTGTTTAACAGTTCTTGGATTCATAATTCGATATGGCTTTAACATCAGTTT
>OU015494.1:74839740-74854740 GCA_907164885.2 Dolomedes plantarius | reverse complement strand
CAGACTCGAATGCGACCATCGTGGTGTTGCAGACAGAAGCGTGACTCGTCAGTAAAGACAATTTCATTCCATTCTGCCGTCCACATCCTTCTGTCATCGCACCATTGGCGGCGGAGACGTCTGTGGTTCTGCGTCAAGGGTAGACAAAGCAATGGACGTCTTGCGGACAGACCACTCTGTTGTAAACGGCGTCGAATGGGACGCGCAGACACTGGATGATGCGTTACAGACTGCATGTGCTGTGCTATGGTTCGTGATGTGACTGAGCGATCCGTCACTGCCATGCGCACAATTTGCCTGTCATCACGTGAAGTGGTGCGCTGAGGTGGATGCGATCGAACACGCCGGTCCGTCGTACCCTCCTGCATCCAACGATCACATATCCGCATTACAGTTATTTGGTTTCGTCCAACACGACTACCGATTTCCCTGAAAGATAATCCACAATCTCGGTAGGCCACTATCCTTCCTCTATCGAACTCGGATACTTGATCAAAAGATGATCGCTGTTTTCGACGAAGCATAATTGATCGTTTTTTTTTTAAAAACCACAAGATAAACACAACTGCCGAACTTGAAATCTGTTAGCAATATGAACCAATATGAAGATTCATTAATTACTTGCCTTTCCGAAGTTTCACGTCATAATCTGCATTTCCATTTTTAAACCGATTCAAGTTAAAGGCGATTCAATTAATAACTAAAGCGAATCAACGACGAAAGTTTCGTTTAGATTACGTCATGCCTGGCAATCTGCCATACGTCATAATTAAACAAATCTTCAGTTACCAGCCGATAGTTTTTTTCAAGTGAAGTGATGTAAATCAACAAGATATTTGAATATCGGTTTTTGTTAAGTGTATATAAGCGGCGAACACTTCCGAGAAAAGGGGCATCCCGACATCAAGGATACACAATTATCGTAAGCTTCTTGAGCTGATTGGGATGAAGTATCAAGCCTGTCTAGAGTAAGACGTTTTGTATTAGTTATATATTAATTCTTGTGATAGTCCATCACAGTATGATAAAATATAATGTTTGTTTTAAAACTGATTTAAAGAAAACCCCAGTATTATTAGTAAGAAGAAAGATGTTGATATTGTTGTTTTTATCTAATTCTTAACCAGTTTTTCAAATGAATAAACTTTTAGTTATTGTTAAAAAGTCTTGTCGTCTATACATGATTTTGAACAACTTAATGGTTTTAGCGTATACCTTTTCTTTAACATAGCTTTTACTGCACATTTTAAACTCTGCTATTTAAATATAAATTATAAGAATTGTTGACGTGCATGTTTTTAATATGTACGCTAACAAAATCGTCGAAATCTCCAAGCCTTAAATAGTGCTTTGAAGTGGCGCCACAGGCGCGCGTGATGTGCGACTGCGCTGAAATTCTAATCATTTGCATATCTCACCTCCGCTAATGCATGTTGTAAATTTCATGTTATTTGCATGTTTCCTAAAGGGTGTTGCATTTACAGTGGCCAGCAGTGTATTTAAGCTGGTCGTTTGTTTGCCGATTTCAGAAGAACGAACAGAATACAGAATCCCCTTGTTAAGTTACTACTCTTTCACCAACAAGTGGCAACACAAACACATGAAGTCAAGTTTGCTTGCTATGATTATGTCTAAACAACACCAATAACTAAAATACCGAATCGTCTGATCAGGTAATGAGATTTTGACGAAATGATGTGGAATATTAAATCACTTATTTATCTCAATTTTTATCTCTCTTTTGTTTTTCGAAAACGTGTAAACTATAAGTTTCTTGTAAAGTTACAGTTTTCCTCTGATTAATGGCTGTAAAAGACGAGTTACAAGTAAAACAGTGTACCGTCCCCGTCCGGGAGAGAACAACTGGAATTTATCCATCATAATGACCAGGGTGTAAATATCCCATCAAGAATTTTTTTATGAACCGTACGTAAGTAGTGTTTTGCGTTTATGTAAATAAATTCATAAAATGTTAGAGCTATGGTAAATTGAGTCTAAATCAAAAAACAAATCTCTTATATTTGTTAATGTATGTGAAAAGCCTGAAGTGCTGGCTTTAGTTTGCCCACATATGCGAAAAGGGGAGGTTTCCATCCCTAATGTATTTTAATGAAAATTTACGGTGTATGACTTCAAGAGATTTCCCCTCCCCCTCGTCTTTAAAGTACAAACTGACAATGTGACAGATACAAAATGTACCTGATCTATCATGGAGTACAGTGCGATGTATTCTATCCACAGGCACTTACCCCTTACCTACATGACTATAAGGAATTTTCGAACTAATATAAGCCATCTAAACTCACATAATTTATGTTCGATATGTTTTATGTTCAACAACAAGGCACATTTTAGAAAGTTGAATACCTTCTTATATTCTTCCAAAACTTTTTTTGGCATATGAAAGGAAAGTTAGTTTTAATCAAAGTATACACCAATTCACTGACTAGAATCAACGACAGAAATTGGAGAATACCTTAGATATAATGCAGGATCTGGAAGTAGGCCTCATAGTCTGTAAAAGTATACATAAAAGTAGCGAAACTAAAAGTAATTTTCATAAAATCCTTTTCATATTCAAAAAATTGTCTATTGAAAATGCAGTTCTTTCAAAATGCATATCCTTACCCTTATAAGATATCTATTAGAATAAGCTTACCTGGTCTGATAGTGGTTGTTTAAGGTGATTGCTTACGTACGGAGGCAATTTTTAAAAAAAACATTTTTACAGGATTTTTTTGTCTTTTATGGTAAAATAGCACTTAAAAATTAAAAAATTAACAAAAACTTACGTGTAAATATCATACTTTTTTATAAATTGGTCAATTTGAAGTAATTTTTAATAAAATTTAGCTAAAATGCCTATCACTATACACAAATTTCTAATGCTACTATTTTAATTTCCTTCTCACACATGACACATATGGCAATTATCATCAAAATGACCTACAATCTAAGCGAAATTTTAAAATGCGAAAATAATACACACAATTTTATGATCCAATATGAAAATTTTCCCCGATTCGTCATTCCTTTCTTTATAAAAACAGCTCCAAATAAAAAAAGCTATTTATTATACATGAATTATTGTATGTCATTTCATTGACAATAGTATCTAAAACATTTCCTGAAAATTTTATCAAATTATATGCATTACTAGATGAAAACCCGCACTTCGCTACGGAGTACATTCAAATTAAATACAACGGTCAATGTATGCAATTAATGCCAATATATATATATATATATATATATATATACAGTATGCCCACTAAAGTCCCTTCCCACCCTCTTAACTTCGGAACGGCTGCTGCTATATTCATAAAAGTGGTGTCTAGGTATTGTAAAGTGGCCATGCGCTACTGAATGATACCACCTACCTCGCCACCTGGTGGAAAACTGCGGAGTTAGCATTCCTATCTCGAAAACGGAACGAGATAGGGAAAAAAGTGATTTACAAAGTTGTAGAAAATCATCGATTTAGTACGAAAAGATACCTTGTGGACATTAATGCAAAGAATAGAACGGTTAAAACGCGCATTTGTTTTTTCGTGATTTCTTACACTGTGACGTGACAAAAGGATCTGAGAAAGAAAAAGAAACAACTAATTTTAATAATATACCTTTATTTGAGATGTTCAAACTTCTCACCGTCAGCTGCAATACACATTTGGATCCTCGTTTCAATCTCACGTTGCACACGTTGGAGCATAGAGCGTGACACGTTGGCACAAGCGTCCGTAATGTGTCGTTTAAGGTCCTGCAAATTTTGTGGAGGGGTCGCATACACCTGCTGTTTCAGGTATTCCCACAAGAAAATGTCCAGTGGAGTCGGATCAGGCGAACGTGGAGGCCACTCTTTGAAACAGCCATACCCAATTATTTGGTCCCCGAATTCTTTGACGAGGTACTGCTTCACTGGAGATCTCAGCTTTGGAATACTCAGCCATGACCACGAGCATCCACATACTACAACCCCAAGAAGATGTATCTTATATAGCTGTCTCAGGTGAACAGTCGTGACGTTTCTTACGCATTTGCATACTGCAAAAATTTCGAACACCAAGCGCCAGTTGATGCGACACTATTTTACACGATCTACGTATTGTCTACTCTGTTTATAAATACAATCAGTACAAGGATGAAACCTTCGAGGTTTGAACCGCGGTCCTTTTGATTGGGGATCAAAAGCGATATACCACTGTGCACATTGCGGTGTCGTGTTTTGCCCGAAAGATAATTTCTCCTTTCGTTCAAGTTTCGTGACGTCACAGTGTAGAAAATCACGAAAACACAAATGCTCGTTTTAACCGTTCTGTTCTTTGAATTAATGTCCACAAGTTATCTTTTCGTATTAAATCGATGATTTTCTACAACTTTGTATATAACTTTTTTTCCCTATCTCGTTTTTCCCTATCTCGTATATATATATATATATATATATATATATATATATATATATATATATATATATA
The DNA here is from genome assembly GCA_907164885.2 of Dolomedes plantarius. Classification (NCBI taxonomy): domain Eukaryota; kingdom Metazoa; phylum Arthropoda; class Arachnida; order Araneae; family Dolomedidae; genus Dolomedes; species Dolomedes plantarius. The sequence goes on along the minus strand of OU015494.1, from coordinate 74,850,265 downwards.
TATATATATATATATATATATATATATATATATATATATATACCGGGTGGCCATAATTAAACTGACAGTGCTCACAGTGTTTTGTAGCGCGATCTATTTGCGAGAATGACGCCACATTTTGTAGGAAGATTAAACAAGACGGGGGACGAAGGATTCCGCGAAAAAAAAATTAGTTCCAAAAGTCACCGCTATTTGGCGCTATGTAATATAAGAATGGACCTACGATAAATTCCGCTGTGAACCCACACCAAACAGTTACCTTTGGTGAATGTAAGGGAACTTCTGTGACTGCATGTGGTGATTTGTCATCCCAAATTCGGCAGTTCTGGGTATTCACAGTTCCATGCAGGTAAAAGTGGGCCTCGTCTCCCCATAAGATTTTCCACGGCCAAGCATCATCCACCTCCATTCTGGCAAGAAAGGTGAGAGCAAAAGTCAATCGCTTATCATGGTCGGGGTACAGTAACTCCTGTACACGGCTGATCTTGTACGGATAGAAGTTGATAATCTTTCGTAAGATTTTCCATACCGTACTGTAAGGCATATCCATATTCCGAGCTAATCCACAAGTGCTAGAGGTGGAAGCAATATTGTCTGGTCCTCTGTCGACAATCGCCGTGGCAACTGCTTCGATTGTATCCTGTGGTACAGGTTTCCGTCCTCTGCCTGACTGAACCTTCAGAGAACATGTTTTCTCAAACGTCGCAACCATTGCTTTTAGCCCATTAACTGACACAGGACCATTACCTTTACGCATTTTTTGTGCGTTCTAAAAGCACGAAGAGCGGCTGACGCGTTGCACTGGTTGAGGTAAAAGAATTTGACCAGTAACGCACGCTCGACTAAAGAAGGAGACATTGCACATAAACTTTCAATCCGATTGATTCGAAACGTAACACATTGCCTTTTAAAACCCAAGCAGCTGGCACTGTGCCAATGGATGTAAAGTGAAATTTGAATAAAGAACTTCTTCCTCTGCTCAGCGTACGTGATATTGCAGATCACGAGACTTTATCGGTGTTTATGTAGATTTTACGCTTATTTAAAAGTGTTGCCAGATTGCACTTGAAAATGTGCATAATAAAAGGTAATTTTATTCCGTATTAATTTGCATTTGTTAGCACTCTATTTTCTATTACACAGCGCCAAATATTCCCCTAGCAGTGACTTGTTTAATCTTCCTACAAAATGTGGCGTCATTCTCGCAAATAGATCGCGCTACAGAACACTGTGAGCACTGTCAGTTTAATTATGGCCACCCGGTATATATATATATATATATATATATATATATACATATATATATATACATATATGTATATATATATATATATATATATATATATATATATATATATGCATATATATATATATATATATATATGCATATATATACATATATGTATATATATATATGTATATATATATATATATATATATATATATATATATATATATATATATATATATATATATGCATATATATATATATATATATATATACATGCATATATATACATATATGTATATATATATATGTTTATATATATATATATATATATATATATATATATATATATATATATATATATATATATATATATACTAGCATTATTGCCCGGCGTTGCCCGGGTAGATATATAGATATAAAATATTTCATGCATTCCATCAAAAAAATACTGGTCTGCACTCCCGCTCTTCATATTCATCTGGCCAGACAGAATGCGCTTATCACGTTTCTACTGAAATGATATACAAACAATAAGAAAGAAAGAAACTTTGAGCCTGCGGACCTTCGTCTGATTTTAAGGTCATTCCCAACCCTCTTTCTCCCGTGCATTGGAATTTGACACCCCCTCCCCCTCCGTCATCCTCAAACCACCTCTCTTAAAGCAGCTGGTCGAAGGGAATCAACAGGGGGTAGACGCACATCTATCGGGCACAAAAAAATTAAAAAATTAATTAAAAAAAAACTAATTGAGCCACAAATTTCGTTTTTCCTGATTTAAGTTTCTCTGGTCCAAAACATTAACTGTGCCGAATTTGGTCCCGGTGGGTGAAACAGTCTATGATTCTATAGCGGACAAACAAACAGACAAGCTCTTTTATATATATAGATATATATATATACATATATATACATATATATATATATATATATATATATATATATATATATATATATATATATATATATATATATATATATATATATACATATATATACATATATGCATATATATGTATATATATATACATATATGGATATATATATATATATATATATATATATATATATATATACATATATGTATATATATATACACACATATACATATACATATATTTAATTATTTATTTATAATAAATACGACGATCAATGTGTACAACTGATGTAAAAAAAATATATCTTTATAAAAAAATAAGGGATATTTTTATAGATAAAATAATGTAGAAGAAAATATTCAAATTAAATCTAATAGGGCATACTAAAGAATTCAGTACAGTTAATATAGTACAGTTTGAGGAACATATCTTTTACTGTATTTTAATATTTCTTTGGATAATGTCCAATCGCCTGCCTCATTAGCAAGAAAAAAAATATATTTTTTTATCTATTTCGCTGTTATGCATGTGACGATAAATTTATTTAAAGGACCAGAAAAAGAAAACACGTGATCGGCATTTAATAAGTTAAATTCTAAAATGAATCTTTAAAAATTCACCAAAAATCAGAAAATAGAGGTAAAGATTCGAAAAAGATTTCATTTTAAAGGAAAGTTTAAGATCTTTCTCGTTATATAAATTTTATAACCCTCAAATTATCATTTTAAATGCCAACTTAAAAAAAGTTCCTAAAACAGCTTAAAAATTTAATTTAAAAAAATCTAAGAACAATTTTTAAAAAATATTTCTTAGTGCACCCTTACACTATAAGAAGAATCGCCATGCAATATTTCAGCCCTCTAGGTCCAGCGGTTTGGTATTTGCGTTGTATGTCAGTCAGTAAGTTACGGAACTGTTTTATATATATAGATTACAATATTATTTCAATTAACCTTTGGTTGTGGGATCAGCACTATTTCTGTACTCAAATGTCTTCAAAATGTTGTTTCTAAAGTTTTCCATTGAGAAATATATTTACTAAGATATTTGCCTATAATACCACGGTTTCCAACCTGGGCGGCGCGACTCCCAGGGGAGGCGCCAAAACTTTTTAATGAAATTCAATGTTCATACCATATTATCTATAAATAAACAAATAAACCTTAATATCGATAAATAGACGAATTTGAGTTTACAACCATCGAAAAAGAAAAAATTGATGGAATTGTCATACGATAGCTCACTAAAACAAAAGTTTCAAAATGAAATCATAATTTAATTTTGGATGAATCTTAGTGGATAGTATGAATCTTTGTACTGCAAAGAAATGGAAGTGCTTCTGCCGTTTGTAACGTCTTATTTCTGTGAAACGGGCTTTTCGACACTGGCTGAAATGAAAACCAAATATCGAACCCGGTTAATAGTCGAAAAAACCTGTCGAGTTACGAGTGGCACTCTCGACATTGCCCCCAAGATTTGATAAACTTTGTATCAATAAACAACAACAACCATCGCATTAAATTTTGATGCGTTATATAGGAGTAAATTACCTAGAAGCAATGGATGCATGCATGGGTTGGAACAAGCAAGGAATACAATGCATTGACCTTAAACATACATTTATTTGATAACCCAAATTTCAATTAACTTGTCAGAGCTATTAGTATAACAATTCGTTTCATATTAACCATTTTGACATAAGGTACCCAGAAGCAGAGGCAAACTATAGAGTCAAATATGATTTTTAGAGTCTATCGGGGAGGCACTTACTATAACGGATGTATGCAGCGATGGTCGTAGCATCGGCGACCGGGACCCAGTATCATCTCCAGTGTAGGAACACCTTGGCGGGATATTCGCACTTCTCCAAGGCTATGGGGTAGACGAGAGTCTCCGACATCTAACTCTCAGGAACTCAATCTAAAATCCGCCTCCTTCTTTTTCGATTCCTTCCGTCCTTAGCGGAGCTGTTGTCCGTTTACAGGGGGGGGGGCATTCTGGCACGTCCCTCACTTTCATTGGGCAGTGGGCTGTTTTTCTTTCAGTGGTTCCTACCCCTAATTGGTTCTTTATTATACTGCCTCTGTCGCCTCTGTTCATAGTCTATGTAGTACCTCCCCCAACATACTTTTATTTTGCAAAACAACTTTGACTCTTCTCATCTGATGTTTTTACTGTGGGCCATAAAATATCGACCATCCATCTTGTAAAATTTAGACTTCAGATCGCTATCACTGGCCACACCGACAGCTATTCTTCTATTTTTTATTGGTTTATAATCCTGTATTTACCCCTGCCTCTGCATCCTTTATAATACATTCTTTATTGTCCACACACCGTGGGGAATTATACCAGTTTTTATAATATCATATTCATCATTTTTATAATACCATTTTTATAATATCATATATTTCTACATTTATTTACAAACGAGAAAAATATTCATCAACAAGAGGTAACTAGTTTGAATAATAAAGTTCACTTCACTTACTGTCGATTCCTTTTTAACTTCATTTATTAAGTGCTGCAAACATTTCCAACCGGCATCATATTGGATCAATAACTTTTCCTTTTGTTCTTGCAAATAACTTTTCTTCTTTTGCATATGAAGGGAAAATATTCCAAATGCGTCAGGAAGCAAATAAAAGAAAGCATATCTTTTGCTAAAAATTAACTGAAAAAATACTTAGCGCTTGTCTCATAATCTTAGTTTTTATTCGACAGCCAAGCGATCCATTTATTTCAACGGTGATAACAACTCAAAAAGTACATAAATGGCCCCTTAGACGCCTGTAACCGAAATAATTCTCTTTTACAGCTCTCCAGCTAATGGACAAATAGAAAAGTGCATAGGCTGCTCCTATTTCCAGACCACTAAGAATAATAAATACTATTTATCTCAGAAGCAAGAAAATTATGTCCTTTCTATTTCATTGAATTATCGTGGAAAGCAATTACTCAATACGTGCATTAACTTTTTTCGAATGTGACTCCAAATGCTGTTGACTTTGAGCGGTCATGTTTTCTGTCATTGGATCTAATCTAGAGCTTTCTATTCATTTGGTTTCTTTACATGGAGCGATTGTTTTTACTGTCCGTTTCATATGTTCTAATCTTACTTTAATACCACTGAACAGGAACAGATTAATCCCAAAGAGAGAGAGAGAAAGACGAAGAATTTTTTTTAATTCGAAAAGCTCGTGCTAACTTGGTAGTTATTTATTAAACTATTTCTTTCACAGGAGAACAATCGTATGACAAACTTCTCAAGCTGAACACATTTTCAGGAAAAGGTGCGATAAATCACTTTTCGAAATCTAAACAAGCTTACCTTAAAAGCTGTGAATATATTTATATCAATAATTAGAAAAGTTCTTTATAAATTTTATTAATTAAACGTACAGGTAGCCCTTCTACAGCACGGCATCTTACAACACGGTTTCTCTCTAACACTATAGGATTTATTGCGGGAACCCTCGTATAACACTGCAACCTTTAACACGGTTTCGCTCTAACACGATAAAAAAAATTGCGAAAACCTTTGTACAACACTGTACATCTATAGCACTAGATAACATGATTTTTGTTTAACACGTTTAAAAACTAAATTACCTTTAAAAAATGACAGGAAGGAATAATAAACTATAGTGGCATTACATGAAAATTTATAAACAAATTATGATTTATTCATTTATAACTCTATAAAATTACAAGAAGGCCTAAGCTTAGCTGAAATCTTGAATCATTTTTCCTCAATGTAGACCCTTCCACTGAAAGAAGCCGAAAATTCAAATGTGAGCTGCAAAATTGTCTATCTCCATACCGTGAATCTACAATGACGTTGTAAGAACCAGCAAATAAACCAAAATTACAGACTTTTTAAAGAGGATAGAAGGAGCAAAATATCTAAATGACGAAAAAGTTTCTGAAAGTGAAGGTGATGTCGTTTAATCGAAAAAACGTTCTTGTTTGATTGTACTGAGCAGTGATGAAGAAGAAATTTATTAAATTAAGGTTGCATTAAATGAAAATAACATTTTTTGTTTCTTTTCGTTTTGTGTTATACATATATTTATATTTTTAATAAAAATTAAGTTGCTTATACGGAAATTTTTAAAAAATGTTTGTTTTTAATAAGTTTTCAGAACGTAACCCCCTTTTTTTTAACTGTCTCTGGGTCTCATATAACACGGTTTCATACAACACGGCATTTTCTAGGAACCTATCTACCGTGTTATAGGAGGGTTACCTGTAATCGTAAAATGTCCCTTACGCAACAAAATCTCGTTATTATCTTGCATACTTTGAAAGATCCTCCCCATATCATTACTAAAGCATTAAAGCTGTGCTTATTAATGCGGTCGAATGGGTTATCTCCCAAAATAAAATAGTTTAAGTTGAAGAGAAAAGACAAAGCCGAATACGTCATGGAGAGAAAAAAAAGCCACGTTTCGTTTATTTTCTAAATCCATCACTTAGCTGCATTATGAGAAGAAAGCGTCAATAAATACTTTTCTCCTATATGGCTCACAGGCCAATGGACTCAGTTCTTTCAATTAAAATTTTTGAGCTTCGAGGGATTTTAGTTTTAAATTTGTAAATAGGTTATCAACAATTAAAACAATTATTTTATATGTATAGTGAGAATTGTTACCCTCGCATATCTTACGATTTAGTAACCCCATTAACCGCTGGTGTTGCGTTGACGCAACGGTCAAAATAAATGCGTATAAAAATTTAGCTATCAAATTAATTTTATGTTAACAGTGGTTTTTGAGTAGGGTTAATAATCGAATTGAAAAATATTTGTCTTCAACTGTTCTTTTAATTAATTAACGAGTTCCAAACTTAGACAGATAGTTAAGCATTTTTGAACGAGAACTTTCTCCTGGTCTTTTTCACAGAAGAAATATAGGACAAAAACGTGAGATTTAGGGGTGATTTATTTCTAGCTAAGGTCAAAGTTTATCAGAACATTCCATCAATCGGTTGATTTTGTTTGGGTGGGGGAGGAAGAAAAAACAGGTGTTGCGTTGGCTCAACGTCAGCGGGAAAAGGGAATTCACATGTGTCGCTCGACTCCGTAGAACTTTCCCCCGTTCTGTGGAAATGCCTAAAACTAGATACTTTACGTTTAAAGAAGTTCTTCAAAGAATTTTCGACGAAAATTCAGATAATGACGAGAATTAAACTGATATTGTTGTTATTCTACCTGAGACAGCAGAGGCTAGTGATGAAGAAGAAGGAAATGATAATATTTTGAATAGTGACAATGATGATTTACCATGCGATACTGCTGTCGAAATTGAAGTGCGAGTAAAAAAAGAAGTTTTTGCCTCCTAAAAGCAGTACAAGTTTTTCGAAAAAATTAAAAAAAACAAAAACTGAAGATTTGAAATGGATAAAGAAGGGACCATTGAATATGTCTCAGACGAAAAATGAAGAAAAAGATCAAACCGGAACTATGGAAAGTATAATACAAGATAAAACTAGTGCAGAGATTTCTGATCTTCTCTTTGGCTCAGAGGTTTATTCCCTTCTCGTCGAATAGACAAACTCATGTGCCCAACAAAAGAATCGCCCCCATTTTTTAGCATGTGAAGCCTACATGAGACGGTTCATTGGAATATTGTTGCCGACGGGATATTATTCTTTACCTCAGGAACAAATTTGCTGATCTCTTGATAAGGACATTCAGCATGCAAAAGACATTACGTGGAGATCGTGGATATTTTATTGTCAAGTACGAAGACAGCAGAAGACTGCGTAGTAAACAATGCCATAGCCAGACAATTTATCCATGCAAAGTTTGTCACGTTACTCTACATCGTGATTGTAGTGAAGCTTTTCGTGATAGAAACTGTTTTCTGGATATAATAAGTAATTTTGTAAAGGAAAAATAAGTTAAATCTTTATAACAAATAAATTACCTGTAAAGTGATCATTATCTTTCTAAAGTGTAACAAAGTTAACAAAAATTCCCAGTGCTCAAATCAAAGAAAACCCTGCAGAAGTTCAGTTGAATTCACTTAATATCAATACTCTTATACCGCTGACGTTGCGCGAACGCAACACTCGATTTTTCGAAAGTTAAGACCAGTTTTGTTATTTTACCCATAAATTAATGTTGTATAAGTTCAAATGAATAGCCAATATTATTTGTATAAAAAAAATTCACCCCTTATAGTTTTGGCGGTTAATGGGTACTTGCTGCAAAATAGAAAGCTTAGAATCGAGTTAAGGTGTAAAAATATGCAGATCTATCCTCTCAACGTAAGTACTTTTCAAAACTGCACACAGTAATCATGATAATTTTCAAAAAATGTTTTTAGTAACTTTTTCTTTGCAATTTAAGGGTTTAGCATGATGAGATAGGTGCAAAAATTTCAATAAATTCACGCAGTAAAAGTAAGATGCACAAAAAAGTTAGGTAACGAGTTAGGTAGACTTAGACGCTCAAATAGAGCTTTTAAATTTATATTTTCAGTATAAACACACCCTCAGATATTTCTTTTGCTTTCAGTATGCTTTAAAATATTCTGAAGTTTTAAATTGAAAAAAATATTAACAACTTTCTTCTACTCGCCATGTTATACCCTATAACTTCATAAACATCATATATATATATATATATATATATATATATATATATATATGTTTACAAAAGTATAACTCGATATCAAACTAATGAACAATGGCAATCTTACTATGGCGCTACGCTGCTCAACCGTAAGCTGCTATATATTAAATAAAAACATTATTAAACCTGACAACACCAGCACAATTCATCAACCTGAAAGATGAAGAATATAAATGACCGGGGGGAGTTGTGACCCCCAACACTCCGGTTAAACATGTTTGTACCTAGGTAACACTCCCGGAAGTCATTCTTCATCTGCAACCTGACGTAAAGTCAAAACAAAGCAAGGAGCGATGAAATAAAAAAATAAAGGAACTGGAACAACGTACATTAAAAACCTGGGTTAAATTATTTCAAAACTATTTGTCAATTCACTAAAACATTGCAGCCACCCCATATATTCACTACACCTATAAACAATGCATCATATAATAATTTTTTAAAAATATTTAGACTTATGACTAAATTATAACTGTATCCACATAAAACCACTTCAAATAAGCACCTCCTAAGTATCGAAATATCCACACACAATACTCTAAACATTATCAAATATATACATTTAGAACTATAATTGTAACTAAAATATCAAGGACACATACCTTGTGCAACTCTACATTATAGACAGTAAAAGACTAACAGGTGCGAAACGTAAATTGCCAACTAATCATTTTATTACTTCAATTACTGAAATATCGATTAAGACATTCTTTCCTATCGATGGAATGGAATTCACACATGGTTTTTAATAAAAATTCCAAAGGAAAACCCATTCCTAAAGCAATGTTTGCAAATGATTTTATACCTGATTGTATTTCCAATTTGTTACAGTTTAGACGTTTAATACGTAGCGTGTAGTTAATGATTAGGTTGCGCTTTACAATTCTATGTAAACAAGTATTCCAAGGCATTACGCGTTGTGTAGTAAATGGATAATAGTCCCTTTTATCATGCATTTTGTATTTCACTAGACTACTCTCTTCATCAACACATAAGCTTAAATCCAGAAATACAACTCGATCATCCGGTGTTTTATCAGATTCTAACAGGCTAAGATTTTTTGGATAAAACCCCAGATCTATGACCTGCTCTTTGTACTTAGTGCAAATTAAAACATCATCCACATATCTGAAATATATTAGCTCACTCAATAAGGCGGTCCCCATTTCATAATGGTGGAGGTAAATGTCTGCCAATATTGAGGAACAACCTCCCCCCATTGGGATACCATGTATTTGGTGGAAGAAATGTGTGCCGTCATATAAATATGTCTCTTTAAGTACCAACTGCACTAGAGTCTCATAACGATGATATGTTATGTACGTTTTTAGGTCATATTTTTCATAAAGATTTTTAGTAATTTCAAATAAATCGTTTATATTAATAGTGTTGAATAAATCTGCGAAGTCAAAACTCTTTATATAATTAATACCACTTTCATTATTTAACTTGTCAATTACCTCAAAACTATTCCCGATCATATAACTATTCCCGATCATCGCTTATTGGCTATTCTTAAAGTCGTATATAAGGAACTAATTAAGGAGGGAGGGAAATTACTAAAAATCTTTATGAAATATATGACCTAAAAACGTACATAACATATCATCGTTATGAGACTCTAGTGCAGTTGGTACTTAAAGAGACATATTTATATGACGGCACACATTTCTTCCGCCAAATACATGGTATCCCAAGGGGGGGAGGTTGTTCCTCAATATTGGCAGACATTTACCTCCACCATTATGAAATGGGGACCGCCTTATTGAGTGAGCTAAT
>OU015494.1:74762240-74834740 GCA_907164885.2 Dolomedes plantarius | reverse complement strand
TTTAAAGTAATAACATAAAATAAGTAATAAAATTAATAATCTATGCTAATAATAGGAACAGCACCGATATAGGACCCCATTGGCGATATTTTGTATTGGCGACTTTTTTTGTCGCCTAGCCAAACATCGCATCGTAAATATCGTATGAATTATATAGAAATTTAATTTTGCAAAATATAGATTAAAAAATAATACAATATAAATTAAAAAATAATAAGGAAAATAGCGTAAACTTTCTAAACCAATTCTGTGTTTACTAAATTACCAATATACGAATTCTACTATACCAAAGCTGTTCCAACGGGGTACGATTTTGAAAATGACGTTTTCCATCTTGTTTTAATCTGGAAATGGTTTATTTCAGTTATAACACCAAATAACTACAAAATAACAATAATATGTGTAAAGATATTTAAAGAAATTGAAATCCATGCGTTCACAACATCTAGAATCAACATCCAATATGTGCGCATGCGTAGTTCTGATGATTGTCTCCAACGGCTGGAGGTGAAATATTATTAAACAACCGTATTTATTCATAATTATTTAAAAGCTTCCAAACTTATCTTAGAATTATCCTAAGGCTTCAAAACATAAGTATACGAAGTTTCAGCCAGATTCGTCAAGAAATGTAGATTTGTATACGATACATACATACATACATACATAGAGACACTTTGCTTTTTATATATAATAGATAAAGAGTAAAAATATGTTCTAAACAGTTTTAAAGCATCTTAACCTGAAACGTAAAGGTGCATCTCATGATATTCGCGAACCTCTAAGGTTGGGGAAAACCTAATACAAACAATTTTGAGGTTAAGACTAAATAAATTTTTTTCTGATCAGAATCAATATTTTTAATCATTTTTTTAAAAACCGGGAGTGTCAAATTTGTTACTTTAATTTTGATCACGCATGTATACGTATATGAACAACAGCAGTGTATCACGCAGGGGAAAATGTTTAATGGTGATTGCTTAATTTGTTTTTTCTGTGGCGTGCGAAGGTAAATTACTGCTGGTCGGTCAACCCATACAATTTTACGAACTTTTTATTTTTATTTTGAATTTTTTCAAGAAATTCCTGCGATAAATACTATTTATCATCATCAAGGATAAAACTATAGCCATACTATATATCATTTGTCTTGAAATTAAGTTTTAAAAAATTCCAAAGTAGTTTATAGTTTATTTACTTGTGTATATACAAAAGAAGCTTTCTGTGAGAGAAAATATTAATATAAGATAAAAATCTATAACACGAAAACTGTAAATAAATTGTAATGTTTTATTACCCTCCGAATTTAACAGCTAGGACAAAGCAGTCAGATCGGAAAGAAAACGCTCTCCAGACAAGCGACATACCCATGCACTTCCATCGGATTGGAATGGTTTGAAGCACGTTTCATCACTCAACATAAACTTTGTCCAGTCTGCTGTTGTTCCTAAACGATGAGCTAACCACCACTGCAGTCTCTTCCTAGCATGGTCAAGTAAAGGACGACTTGTGTGCGGCTGATCTACCTTGATATTCGATATCATGTAGTTCCAAAATAGTATGGTTACTGATATTAGTTCCTTGACTTGGGACACCTATGAAGCGAAAGCTGTTGCACTCGAAGAGCTGTTTTTCTTGAGGGGTATTATTTCTCTCTAGAGTAAATAAGCATCTTATGCCTCGATCGTCTAATTTGTGCGGTAGGATTTTGCTCCGACTCTGCTGTCAGCCATCCATCTTGCTGCCACAATTGCTTTCGGGATGCTCAGAAGACCATTGCTACAGACTGATTGCTTAGCAACCTATGACCGTACCTCTTTGGAAATCCGGTGTTCGGTGGCATGCCAAATTCCAAGGAATTTTAAAGTTATTCTAGGTGATCATGTTTGTATATACTGCCTATAATGCCCTGCGCATCTTCATTTGCCAGTGACCCAGCCTTTCGGTCATCATTTCTAGCATGGTAAGTAAACGACGGCTGGTGTGCAGCTGATCTACCTTGATATTCGATATCATTCAGTTCCAAAATCATTTGGGTATTGTTATTAGCTCCCGTGACTTGGGACACCTATGAAGCCAAAGCTGTTGCACTCGAAGAGCTGTTTTTCTTAATGGCTATTATTTTTCTTTAGTGTCACTAAGCCTTTCTTTAGAGTCACTATGCCTCGATCGTCTGATTTGTGTGGTAGGGTTTCGCTCCAATTCTGCCGTCAGCCATCCATCTTGCTGCCACAATTGCTTTCGGGATGCTCAGAAGACCATTGCTAAAGACTGATTTCTTAGCTAGCATCCTATGACCGTACCTCTTTGGAAATCCAGTGTTCGGTGGCATGCCAAATTCCAAGGAATTTTAAAGTTCTTCTAGGGGATCATCTATATATATATGTATATAACAGTTCCATAAGTGACTGACTGACTGACAACGCACAGACCAAACCACTGGACCTAAAGGGTTGAAATTTTACATGGCGATTTTTCTTATAGTATAAGGATGCACTAAGAAAGAATTTTGAAAAATTCTTCTTAGATTTTTTTAATTAAATTTTTAAGCTGTTTTTGTAACATTCTTTAAATTTTGCATTTAAAATAATAATTTGAGGGTTATAAAATTTATATCACGAGAAAGATCATAAAAATTCCTTAAAAATGAAATCTTTTTCGAATCTTTACCTCCATTTTCAGATTTTTGGTGAATTTTTAAAGATTAATTTTTAGAATTTAATTTATTAAATTATTATCACGTGGTTTCTTTTCTTTTTGTGATACTTTAAATTAATTTTGCGTCACGTGCTTAACAACGAAATAAATTGACATTTTTTTTTCTTTCTAATGCGGCAGACGAAATATTGACCAAAAAAATATTGACATACAGTAAAAGAAATGTTTCTCAAACTTTACTATATTAACTGTACTATATTCTTTAGTATGTTCTATTAGATTTAATTTCAATATTTTATTCTACATTATTTTATCTATAGAAATATCCGTTACGATTTTTTTATAAATATATGTTTTTTTGGCATTAATTGCATACATTGACCGTTGTATTTATTAAAAAAAATTTTTTTTTTCGTTAACTGCATACATTGACCGTTGAATTTAATTTGAATGTACTCCGTAGCGAAGCACGGGTATTCAGCTAGTGTTTGTATATACTGCCTATAATGCACTGCGCATTTTCATTTTCCAGCGGCCCAGCCTTTTGGTCATCATTCCGCCGAATGAAGAGCTTTGTAAATAGTGACATTTATCCATATTTTTGGAATCTACATAACTGGATACGTCTACCGTTCTATGATTCTGAAATTAGACTGAGAGTAAAATGTTCAAATGTATATGAACTGACTTGAGCTCCCTAATTATGAATATCACACAAAGAGCCTCTCCCCAAAGAATCTTCACTCCAATTTCATTTAGTCCATGGCACTGAATATTTCTTGCTCCAAATATGTTAAGGTATAAATAGCGATTTTTCAGTATGTAATATAACGTATTATGAAACACAATGAGACAATCTACAGTAAATATAAACTAAGATAAACTTCCCTTGTATCATGCCCAGGCAGTGATACATGTTCATTTTTGTTAAAAGAATGGAGTTAATGGAATCAGTGGCAAACAGCTGGTAGATTTAATTCCAAATGTTCTGAAACCTTTTTGCTTAAAAACAGCACTGTTTACTAGATGACTGATACATATATTAGACCTAACCAAGATTTCAAAAGTGTATTTGTTCGTTGAAATGTATTTGATAAATGTTATAGATATGATACTCATACCAAGGACTGCATGTCTTCGTTATGTTTGAGAGGTGAATAATTATTCAACCTAAATAATTTCCAAGGTTCTTGAAAATATGTACTTTTTGTAACATCCTGATACACATCCTTAGGCACACACACACACACATTTATATATTCATATCCATAAATCTAGCAAATAGAAAATTAAATCTATATTTTATATTTGGTTAATTTCTAAATAATTATAGATATGTTTACGTATAGGTTTTACAGATGCATATTTATATCTCATAATAATTTGTCGTTCAGAATAATAAAACCTAGAAAGACCTTATTTTAGACATTGAAAATATTTTTGTGTTTAATGGTTTTTACACTTTAAGAGTGATGTATCTCATTGTTTAAGATTCTGAAAGGCACTCATAATCTCCTTTTTAACCAGTTCTGCGAGTGATCCAGAGTTTCTCCATACTAGTATGGAAAAAAAATGAACCAATAGGTAATCTGGTCTTATTTTATTTAAACACACTCTCCGTTTATCACTTTTTTCGCTTAGATCTGGATGTTTAAGACATCATCTTTTGTAAAACTAGAAAATTTGGAGACGAAATAAAATATATCATTCGCAAACCAGCGAGTTGACTCTAAAATATATTAAATTTCAAATTAACTTACCCAGTTGTATTTTTAAACTGCAGGTTTCGCACTTAGTGATTTTTTTCACGTATAGAGAAAAATCACTAAGTGCATAATAGTACGTTTTTAGCACTTTTTACTCTGACAAATGCAAAAACTGGAGGATGTTGTTTCACCCTTTTTTTATGAATGAAAGAGATCATCAGGGCTATTCATCGACATTTCAGCATATCTAACTGATAGATTTATATTTCTTCTAATAAAAAGAAATTAAGTTCCCTAAAAAACGCCTTCAATAAATCTTATATTACGTTCATGAGTCGCATTCACATAGGCCGAATATTTCACTGTTAAACATATACCTTTGATAAGTTTGTTCACTTACCAAACAAACACTGAAACCTTCGAAATATTTAAAAATAATCTGTGAATCGTACTCGACATTTATCCAATAGTAAGTAATTAGTGAAATCAATCTCTGAAAGAAACAAAATTACTCTTACGGAGAAAATCTCTGAGAGGTAATTTTTCTGCGAATAACTGTCGAAATATAAGTTCTCAGAAAACAACGCTTTGAATTGCAACTTTTCTGCCAAGTGATAATTTGTAGGTTGGTTTGTTTTGAACGCTATTGTCACCTTTTGAAATACAAGGGTTAGACTTGTGTTGCAAAAAAATGATGGGCAAATTAATGACTTTAAACTGGCAAAGATGTTCAGATTTATTTCTTAAAAGTGTAGGCTCTAATCTACTTCTCAAAGATGCTTAAAACTGCATTAGAAAAAGGTAACAATACCTTTAAAATTATACCTATTTTGGGCGGCAAATATTCTCATAATGAAACTCTAGTTTTCAAATATTTACAAGTTATACACAGCATATAATGACTTTAAACAACGCAGATATAAGCATTTTAAATTTCTATATCTTTAGTAGCAATTATTAGATATGTAAACGCCACAATCCAATCCTTTTATGTTAAACTCTTCCCTTTAAAAATCCATTCTCATTGTAACTATATTTTTTTGCTATCATCTTTACGGGACAGATAATATGATAATTTGTTATTACATTGATATCGAGGATTAAATGTAGATTTAAATTAAGTTATGAAATCAAATCTATAACATACATCTAAAAAAAACTAATGTTCTTATGGGAGTTATTAATCATTAGAAGAAGTTACTAATTGAATTGTATGAAGATTTAAGTGAAAACTGAAATTCGATTAGTGTACTTATATGTGAGAAAAGACTTCAATAGAACATAACCTGAAGGAAATGGTGTAATTTTTTTGACATACTAATGAATTTACAAAAGCAAACAATCCCTGCATTCCATTTCAAATTTGGCTACCAGATATATCCCATTTAACGTATTGAACCACAGACCTTTGTATTCTGTTTTATAAGTCATTTCGGCTCAAACAAAAAATTTCAAATTCGTATTTGCTAAGAATTCTAAAGTCTATTTCATCGTGTACTCTGCAATATCATTAAATGTATAAATGTCTGTGTGTTATTTTGTAAAAAACAACATAATGTGACAACATAATGTGTAAAAAACAAAATTTTGTAAAAAACAACATAATGTGTAAAAAACAACATGTGTTCACACATAAATGTGAACCTTAGCATTATTTAAATGGGAATAAATAAAAATTTCATAGAAAAAAACAAAAGTGTTGTTACCTCCGAAATAAAATTGAAAATGACATTACAAATGCATTTCAAATACCCAACTGGATATTATTTCCACCATTTCTCCTCGTAATACACCGTTATTATAATTCACATATATACATAAATACTTGCTTCGTTAATTTCTATTGAAGAAAATGAGAAAAAAAATATAAGCTTATTTGTGCGTAGTTTGTAAAAGTGTTTCAAAATATGATACTCCATCTGACTTCAGACAATCCTATTTACAAAAGAGAACGAAAGGTTAAGTTATAACCATGAAATGCGTCACTATTTGCGTCATCTACTACTTTTAGAAGATCAGATATTTGGATAATGTTGAGATTACAGGTAAAAGGTGTTTTATTTTAAAAGTTTTTGGTACATGAAAGGATCATGGTTTCTTTAGATATTATTTAATAAAGGAATAACGATTTTATATATTTTCAATTTATCCTTAGAAGCGTAGGAAATATTTATCTAAAAGATATTTTCTCGGAAGTCCAAAGAAATGCTATGAAATAAAATTGCAGTATTGTTAAAGCAACATTTAAAGCATATATAGTCTGATCCTGTTCAAATAAAGAAAATAGTATTTAAAAGAACCTGGGGTAAATGACCTGTTTTAAGACGTTCGATGTTAAAATGTACGGCGGCAAAATTGTACATAAGTTTGTCGTAACAAAAAAACTATTAAACTATTTGAATTATTGTTTTATTATGATTTTTACTTTTACGTACAGAGTAAATTGTAAAGCATTTTGTTGTTGATAGTCTATTAAGAATCTCCTTTTTTTTAGAAAAATTAAAAGGCCTTTTGGGAAATAAAGTCACACAGTTTTATGACTTACTTTATTACTTATTTAACTTCCTTAATAGAATGCAAATGAGAAAATATTTATTTCATGTGTCTAAATTCTCTTAACGTACAGCCCATCGTAGAAGTTTAGAGAGTGAATAAAATGTTATTTAAGAATAGTTTGAGAATTGAAATAAGTAAAGAATTTTGTGGTCAAATTTGGGGTAGATTTCAAAGCAAACATTTCGTTCAAGATAGCATAGAATAGCCATATATGCATAATATTTCCTGCCATATCACATTTACAGAATTTCTTTTTGGATGATTTAAGTATCAAACTTTGGATTTGAAACTAATGAAGCAAAGTCATATATTAAAAATCAAATATTAGTAGGGGTTCCTTTGTTAAAAAAAACATGTAAATTTTATGCAATTTTTACATTTTTACAGGAGGTCGTTCGCACTTTATGGAAACGATTTTGTAATTTATTTTGCTGTTTGCATTTTGGGATAAAATTTTGGCAACTTCAGAATAATCGTCTGCTACTGTTTTGTTTTGATTGGAATGCAAAATAAAAGATTTATTTTGAAAATGGCTCTTAAAATTGATAGATGGCTCGAAGGTTACGTAACTGCACTTTCCGAGAAGAAATATTCGAATCAACTAATTATAAAGCGGTGTAAAAATCGCGGTTATGGCATTTTTTAAAAAATGTATTTATTATACATTAGATTTGAAAGGATAAAACGTCTAACTGAAATTAAAAATGAAAACATGACCGTGAAACCTCATCCTAAGACTGTTCGAACGCAGGTAAATATCAAGGAAGTGAAGTCTCTGATTTTAAAAGAAAATCCGCCAACTTAAAGATCCATTGCATCGAAACTAGGAATGTCTTCTGGCACTGTAAGTAAAATCATTCATAAAGATTTGAAGTTTAAAAGGATGTTTAAACCTTAAGTTCATCTGCTTTTGCAAAAGCATATTACTGAAAGAAAAACAAATTGTAAAAAATTATATAAAAAACACCTAGCTGCGGAAAAATGGAAATTTGTGGTAACACTCGATGAGGCATGGATGTATTTAAGTGACAGTAATAAAAAAAGATCAATTTTCTATTCTCAACTGACAGGAATGACCGTGCGAAATGGCTTCTTCAGTGTACAGAAAAGTTCCCAAAGAGATTCTGTCGTATTGATCGTCCAAAGTTATCTTATCGGGCATGAATTAGTTGAGTAGTACATTAATTTATTTATAAAAGGGTAGTTGGGTGCGTTGTGTTTTAAAATTATTTTGTTAATAACCCGTAGTTCAGGACGTAATTAGCAATTGACGAACAAGTGAACTAAACTATTGAAGAACAAATAAAACAGAGAGTTGATTTAAATTTAACTTAAACTTAATTTATTTACAAATTATTATACATTTTTTGGTACATATTATTTTAATCATACCTTTTATAGGCACACTTATCCATATAACAAAATCAGTTTATTATTATATCCAATATTAAAATTCAAAATTTACTTGACGAGGAAAATAGGGAGCGCACGACAAATAACCAAAACTCAAAATACTTATTCAACTCTAACTCTTATATAAATTACTCCTACTCTGACCGTAATCAATCTTCTTTAAAAAAAAAAAAAAAAAAGTGGACTGATCTAAACAATAAATTGTGCCACTCACTCGTTCCCGTTGATATTTAGCAGATTGTTGACTCCGCTGACTCGTCTATCTGGGGTCCGTTGGATCCTTACGTACATAGGCAGGGCACACACACCTCTTGATTCTACGTCTCTGATAATTCTTGTGACCGCTACACCACTCGCTCCACTATTATTTTATATGCAGGAGAATTTCTATTTTATCAGTAAATATGTGTGTGGAACTCCAAGTTCGACTCAACGCAGTAATAACACAAGGAGAACCGCAGCTCTACTCGAATACGCAAAATCTTAGGAAATAAACGGGAACCGAAGCTCGACCCGATACGCCAGAAGTCTGAGTCTGAGACTCGAGAGAGAGATCTGAGAGCCCCCTTTTTTTTAAACTCCCAAATTTATACTTTTCAAACTCCTTTCTTCTTTCGTGTCTCCTCCTTCTCAAAACTTCCCATCCATTCAAGATTCTACAACAAACTCATTCGCTTGCTCACTCCAAACTTTATTTAATTAGCCGCCCCTGCTAACCAGCACACGCCCCCACGGGAAACATGCTTGCATAAACCTCCCACGACGCCCTTGGTTCTTACATGCCGCCGTTGTAAATCCGAAAACACAGTCCATTGTCGTGTAGTGTCAAACCCTGGCGACATCTTCTCTTAATCTTGTCTGGCGATCAACCTCCCAAGTTGACCACCGCCGCAGGACTATTCACTACCTTACGTCACACAGGACCGCTCCGCTCTGTAATTATCGTCCCGCTCAGCCGGCGTTCCCAATTTTATCAAATCAATGTAATGATGAAAGCCTTCGATCGACTTCACCTCTTAATATTTTTATGAAATTTTCATATATTCGAAGGCGCTTCACTACAGATTCATTTTAGTTGCAGCATTTTGTTACAACGGCAAATTAAAAATAAAAATAGTCTCAAAGCCAAAATTAATTAACTTTACTATCAGCATAATATATATTTTAGAACCAGTTTTTGAAGAAGAAATTCCAGACTTATATGAAAAGGACATTGATAAAGTTGAGCTTCATATGGACAAAAAACCTCAAGTCACACGTCTAAATCAACTGCCGCTTATTTAGCAAAGAAAGAATCAGAAACAGGAATAAAGTGTATCCTTTTAATGAAATATCTGTAAAATCACCTAACGCTTCTCCAATGGATTTTTGCACTTTCGGTTTATTAAAAGGAGCCCTAGGTAAACGGCATCCAGGAACACTGAACGGTCTTTGGAAAACAATCCAAGAGGAATGGGGTAAAATTGACATGACAGTACTAAGAAAAAGTTTACTTTCGTGGAAAATTCGAGCTAAATCTATTGTCAAGAACCATGGCTATCAAATAGAAGCAAATCGCTGCAAAAAATATGGCATTTGTACATAAAACTTAACTATCAAAATCGCTTCCATAAAGCGCGAACGATTTTCTGTAGACTGTTTTTTATTCTCTAAGACAAAACAAAACTACTCCTGATTTTAATTACAGACATATTCGTTTCCTCGTCTCAGTATTTTTTATCCATCGCAATTTAAAGGTAAATTACTTAAAATAGAATTCAAACATAACTAGTCTGTAGCTTCAACAATATCATAAGAAACGCCTCTTCCTATTCAAGTTTTAATGAATATAGTAAATAAATCGAACTACTTTTTCTACTTTTTTAAAAGACCAATCATGACAACCAATCTTGACACTTTCAATCCTAAAATCTCCTTATAGAACGGATTATATAATTTCGCCTTGTTTAAAGTAACAACCTAAAACATTGATCCTAAATGAATTTCCCAATCAGCTGTGTAAAAACTGTGCAATGGTAACAATGTAAAATGATAATTGCCGAAAACTATTTTAAAGATTCTATTAAAAAATATATTGCTGTATTTGGGACAACAGTATTTATTAAAGTAATGAAAGTTCTGCTCTAAAGCTAATGTCTGTGAATAAATGACATTCGTTTGAAAAAGCTGTTTCATTCGTAAAAAATAATCCAAAATTTAAAGTGATTACTTAAAATTTAATGCGATTACCTTTTAAGAGTAAGATAAAAATTGAAGTGGTTGACCCTTAAGGCAGAGTTTTTTGTAAGGCTTTTTAAAAACCTGAACCCATCTTCAAGTATAAATTCACTTGTCGTTAGTAATTCTTTTTACAATTGTAATTACTTTTACATTTATACATAACAATTCAATTTAAAAAATCGAATTTTTTATATTTTTCCTAGTTTAACTATTGATACTTAAAATTTAAACTAATTTGTTTGAACTATTAGATTATGATCCAGGTAGTTCACAATAAATGGATCTACTTGAGAATTCAATCAGCACTCAATTGTTTAAACAATTTAATTTTTATTTTAAACTAGGGAGTTTTTACATTTTAACAACTTTTTCTTAATAACATATTTCATTAACTTTTTTTATCTAACCGCAACACTTAAAATTAGAATTATTGTATAAACTAAATCGGAATTTCTTCATTTCATTCTTCTTGAAATTTAATTTATGTGTACAAATATGAGATTACAGCATTTTTAAACTATGTGCTTATTCCGATTTTTAAATTTGCATAGCATATTTACTTTGCGCTTAGCTAAAATTTTAAGAAAGAATATGTAATGGAAAATTATATTCATTATATATTTGAAGGAAGAAAATAAAAGGCCAAAAGCTATCAAAAAATACTTAGAAAATTCCCAAAGGTATATTCAATATTCAACAACTATCTACTCACATCAAGGAGTATTTCAAAGTTTTAACAATGATAAGAAAGAAAATCGTTGGTAATTTTCCACGAGGCTTAAAAATGTTTTTATGGAACTTTACAAAGTTATTCATTAATACTTATATTGTATACATTAATTATGTAAATGAATGGGAAAACATTCAAATTTTGTTTTCAATATGTTTTTATTTATTCGTACAAGAAATGTATCAGTTTTATTTTGGGTTTACTAAGATTCCCTTGATGTTTAAAGCAGAAAGAGGCTTTTCGTTCAAAGAGGCTTTTCGTATAAAAGTATACATTGGATAATGATAATCTCAAATGTCTCTCGATCTTTTTTATAAATTCTATTATTGCACAAATAATCCTAATCTCTGGGAATGGGATTTTTCTGAATTAAAATTATTACTAATGAATTCAGTCAGAATAAATTTAGCTAAGTTATCGTAGATGTTGTTTCTGAACCCCTTAGACTAGGACCAACCTAGACTAAGTCCAAAAGACCATTCTGGGATAATCGCTCGGCGACCGAATCTTGATTGTTTCTAAGTTGGTCTGAAGAGACTTTTATATGTTGAAGAATGTGAGAGGGTGAGGTCGCTAAAGAAGAGATATGGCAAGGTGGAAAATTCCTTTCACCCATGAAAGTCATACGATTTGTGGGGCTACTTCTGTGTCTTGCCAGCGCAGTTCGGAGTTATCTTGGTCCTTAGTACTACAAAATCCAGGTGATGGCCGAATGGCTAGGGAGCTGACATTCGGTTTAGATCCTGTGGGTTCGAGTCCCACTGTTGACTTGGATGCTTGTAGCCATTCAGATTCGGCTTTAAACTGTAGTTCCCGGTCAAATTAGTCCTCGCGTAGCAAAAGGTTGACCGTAGTGCTCCAAACCAAACTTTTGTACACTAAAGACAGACCAGGGTGTTTTGCATGATACCAAGCATGTAGTGAAGAGACAATCAAATTTTGGTCGTTAGATGATTTATAAATTGAGTAAATTTCTAAGGCAGTAAGATAATTGTTTAAGGGAGTGTTCTGATCACAGCCCTCCTTAGTAAGCAAATCAGTTGCCTCATTACCCTGTAAGCTCATATGTGAGGGTATCCATTGTAAGTGTATATAATCTTTATGCTCAAGATCTGACAACAGATGGATTATATCTCTGCTAGCTTTATCCATAATATGAGATCAAGATTTAAGATAATGTATTGCACTTTTGCTGTGTGTCAAGTTCCAGACTGATAGAGAAGAGACTCGAGAGATAGTAAATTTTAATACTACTTTAAGAGCTATAAGTTCCGAACGTAATACAGAACTTTGATCTGCATATCTGAGTGCGAGTTTAGTACTATCATCTTTGTTTTTAATATATACACCCCTGTCTGTTCTGCCGGTGTCTAGCCTACTGCCATCTGTATATATCTGAAAAGCATGATCAGGTATATTATGTATAACCTCTAGGGTAATTTTCCTAAGAAGCTCAGGGTATTTTAGACGTAGTCAGCCTAAAGCAAATCTATTAATTTCTAGATGATAGTTTATGAGAACCTGCCTGTCCTCATCAGTTCTCATGTAAGATTTCTTCGCATGGCGTGAATCCATTATGAACAAACTTGACGTACAATATAACCAGAACCAATAAATTGTCGGGTTTACCAAAGTTCAAAAACACTCTTGAACAGTAGATTCACTGGTGTAACTTTAAAACAAAAGCACTTCTTATTGCTATCCTACCTATTCGCATTATTTGGTTTACAATTAATTAGCTGCAAAGAATAGGTCTTGTCATTCATCACAGACTCAATCCTCTTTCGTTTTCACGCTGCTTATATTCAGTTAAGAACCTTGATGACACCACGTGGAATTATGAAATGAGAAAATTGGAATACAGGAGAGCAACTAAGCATAGAGAAAAAGAATGGTTTCCAGGGGAGCATATAAAACGAGCATTTGGCGTTAAAAGTTCTTCGAGATTTACAATTTACTAAGAATATCTAAAAATAATTAATCCCTTAACTCACGCTTTAAAAATAAAGTGAAAAATATTAGTTATCTTGATTCATGGAAAAATTTATTCCAACACTTTTTGTAAAACACTTATACATATGGGGACAAAACATAAAATATTTCATTAAAAACATTGCATTTATTCCTTTAAATCATAGATGTACACTGCCGGTACAATAACTACAATAGTTATTGGACAACAAAAAAAATAAAAAATTCTTTCGAGGGGTGAATTTCGATGCAGAGTTTAGCACATAATCCAACGATACAAGATTTGTAAAATCAAAGAGACTCATGCCTAGTTCCCCTTCACTGTCTCATTGTGCGCAACGTTCAGCACTGTATCTCGAAGGCCCCTGTTTTATTGTAGTTAGCGGGACAAATCTGGGAAAATGTCCAGCTATAAGTTGTAATGCGCCAGTACTTTTTAGCAGACCCGCTTTCTTTTTACAAGTACAGTGATTTCCGCTTATAAGAATCACGTTTGTTATTACTGTTTTTGATTCTTATAAGCGGTTGATTCTTATAGCCGAAATTTAGGTTTTTGGACAGGCACACACACACACACCTATATATACATATATGAGAAAAATTACCATAAAATACTCTTTATTACGTAAATTATCTTTTATTAAAATTATTTTTTATAATTTTAAAAATACAAGTTAATTTCTAGACCATTAAGTAGATACACATTATAGTAAGAGAAGAAAAAAATCCAGTATTTAGTACAACATGCCTGCTTAACAGTTTACATTTAAACTACAGGAAGGGAGCAAGAAAAAGTTTTCTATGGTAGCTTGACGTAATGAAGTTTTCAGGAGGCTGTTTATACCTCTTTCAATACCAATAGTCTCAGACAAAGATTCACCTTCTAGCTTACGTTTCACGGCTTGATAACGTGCTGAATCTACTAATGTCACGTTTGCCTAAGTGATAGTAGACACTTCGCCGAAGATTTATGTGTTTCAGGGTCCAGGAAGCCGCAACCAGGATGTGGGAGGTGGGAAAAAATTCCCTAATTTGTTTGTCAGTGGAGAAAAGTGAAATAGAACCCGGAAGGGTAAAGATGCCCACTAGTCAAGCTAATACGACAGTGTTATGCTAAAGCGTTTAAGGGGAAACTATTATGTTATGTCTAACAAAGAAAGGGATGAATTTTACGACTATATTCCATCCCATCTTATCAATCTTTCTTTAAAAAAAAAGAGAAAGAACTTCGTGTCTTTTGAGGGTTTAAGTGGCTTTTTTGGAAAAATGAAAGGAAAGTGAAGAGTGTAAACTGATTCTTAAAACCGATGGATTGATTCTTTAAAGCGAAAATTTTAACACGGAAATAATACATTTGTTTTTGTTTTTGAGATATTGATTCTTATAAACGGTTGATTCTTATAACCACTGATCACTATAAGCGGTGGTTACTGTATATCTTTATGACAATTTTGTATTAACCATTCAGTCAGAGTTTTCCGAAAATCTATATATTTAAGTTGCTAAGCCGATTCTTTGGACAGTCCATGAGAGAAAACTACTGCATCCATTTACTTCAATTTTGTCTTAAACGAAAGATTTTAATCTGTATATTTGTCAAATTTTCCTTTTGTAACCTCAATTTATATTAATTAGTTATAGTATGCAATTAAAAAATGCTCTCTGCGCATGCTCAATGACATGTTTAAATCTGGCTTTAGATACTCACTAAGCACAAGACCGCATAAAGAAATTAATTAGTTTTTGCGCATGCTTAGGCATATCTCTAAATCTGGCTTTAGATACTCACTAAGCACAAGACCGCATAAACACATTAATTTGTTTATTCAGAGGAATATGTTGATGTTGTTGCTTATGCCACTTGTCAGACAGCAACATCAGATCAAGTCCCGAAGGCTATGGGCGATGAAGGTGTGGCTCCTGTTTTGACTGGCACCACAAGGGTCGGAGTCCGACTTGGCTAAAGAACCAGTTCCGTAATTTTGAACCGAGTCAAGTGACGAGACCAGAACACTAATTAAAGATGCAAGAACACCCCATTAAAGATGCATGGTATTTTCTAGGGATTGTTTTGTCCTTTTCCAAGTAAGACTAAGGATTATACCACTAGCGTCACAAAATCAATGGTCATTTCTTGCAAATGGAACCGTTTAACTTCTTTGGCACAGGGTCATCTGCTTCAATCTCCTGTTTTGAATATTCTTTCGCTTTGGGCTGGTAGAAACGCATCCAAGTTTCATCAAATATTACGAAACGATGCGAAAATTTTTGAAACAGTTCCATATTGACCTTCGAAGTGAGTGAATCGATCTCGTTTTTGATCACTTGTTACAAACGCGGGACCCACCTGGCAGGAAGATTTCTCATATCCATATATTCATGCAAAACAATATGTACATGCTCTAGTGAGATGCCAAAAGCCTGAGATATCTCACACATTTAAACTTTATGTCCTTCATCCCCATCTCTTGATTTTTTTAATAATTTCTGGCGTAGTGACCGCAGTAGGGTGACTTAAACGTTCAATGTTACCTCTGCTCAATTGGCCGCAACGAAAATCCACAAACAACTTTTAAATCCTTCTAAGGAAAGGTGCAGACTCTCCATGATATTTATCAATCCTGGAATTAGTTTCTGCCACCTTTTTGTCTCTGAAAAGTACGGTTTATCAACACGCAAAATACATTTTACTTATTTGTGTGAGCAGTAACAAGAGTTGATAAACTAAAATGGCTATCAATCACAGATTAAGCGTCGAATCTGTAAAGCGTACAATCTGACATGCGAGCTTTTGAAGCATGCTAAATGTGAGAGCTACTATTTCAGTGCAGTGGGGCCATCTCTCCGATTTAACACGGATATATCAAACGAAAGTATTTAAACTCGGATTTTTTTTATCAAATTTTACAAATTTATTCCCTAATGATGTGTTTTATTTTAAGTGTACATTCTTTTAGGATTTCACCTTATCTTAGAGGATTATATTCTTCATTGATTCTATACTTTTCTGGTAAATATTTTACTAGGATGGTATTTGAAAAGAAGTAGTAATTAACACAAGAGAGCATTGCACTGTAATTTGCATCCTTTACTTACGTCCTTTAAATTTCCTTTTTCTTTTTGTCCCCCAGTGGCTAAGTGGTTAAGGCATCAGCTTGTCACGCCGGGGGCGCGGGTTCGATTCCAGCATAAGACATGGTTGTATTCTGGGGAACCGGTTAGTCTTCCGCTTGCAAAAGAAACCCCGTCTAGAAAGGGGAGCTGCAACCCATCGTCCATCGCCGGTGTCATCATTTGTTAATAAAATTCTTCTGTGATTTGTGTGTTCTATTTCCTTGTATTCCTATGTACACTAGACTGGGGTGTAATGTCGTCAGCCCCCAGGGACATTAGCCCAAAAAAATATTAGATACCCACTTTAGATACGACGATCTTTTAATAAAACCTTTTTACCGTTCTTAACACTTTAAAGATAGACTTTTACGCACAGCAATTGGACTTATAAAATTATGTTCAAAATACAATATACTACCCATTAGATACCCGAATCCAAATAACATGTGTCTTTGTCACGCAAGCCCGTATTTATCTCGATCGGATTTAAAGCACTGCTGGCATTATGGGAGCCTCCTCTAGTAGTTTTCTGCATCTGACAGATTGATCCCAGTAAAAGTTCATAACGTTCATGTTTTAGCTATTAGCTGCGCTATGAACTCCGCTGACGTCTCACGGGCTACAACTCATGTCTTTATTTTATTTCAAAAAATTAATGCTTCTAAGCTTCAAACGCAGAGCATGTTTACTACTCTTTATCTTTTAGCTGTATTATTGTCAGTCCTAATACTTTTAAACAGGAATTTAATATTGATCAGCTAGATTAAATCTTGTGCAATGTGATATTAGGTAGGAGAAAGAGGTAAGCTAACTTTTTGGAGTCAGTAAAATAGAGTTGAACTTCTATACACTTGACATAATACAATGTCAATTATCCACTAAAGAATTTAATAAGGAAAAACACATAAAAATCTTAATTATTCTGCATGATATACTTGAATAACTTTTCAATTGATAGAACAAATAATACACTCTTTCAAGAGCTGAAGTTTCTATAGCAGATCAACAGTTATTTTTCTTTACATAATTTGATGTACACCGTATTTACTCGTGTATAGGCCGCGTACGAGTATAAGCATCATCTGAATTTTGAGGCAGCATTTAGGGAGACGTTTTCGTTGAATTTCATTGCAGACTCAAAGTAGCATCGTTCTACGAAATGTAGCAATGTCGTACATTCCTTATGCTTAGTCCACACCAAAGGCGAGAGCAACGAAAGACAGACACATTTTGCCACCTGTCTCTGTGGCTGTCACAAAAGCGTTCACACCGCTAGGAGACAGGGAGAAGAGGTAATTTATTTGAGCATGCGCATAATCTTCTCTTTCTATTCTGATTGTCTGTCGAGCAAGGCGGCAGAGACAAAAGTTGAACTTTTTCCAAGACTTGAAACCGCAGAGACCAGAGACGGAGACAAACCGGGGGAGTGAAAATTTGTTTGTAATACGCATGCGCAACAACGAAGATACATGATTTTCGTCTCCGTCGCCGCTCGTGTGGAGTAAGCATTAGAGTTCAATGCTCGCCTAACAATATCAGGTACAGCCTTAGCTGATGGTGGTAAAACTACAGTGTAAAAAAGATGATTATATATATATATATATATATATATATATATATATATATATATATATAAATATAAATACACTGAAGTGCCACTTAATTAGGGATAGCAAAGCCTGTGCAAATTGTGTAGCGCTGCGCATGATGTATGCGCAAGTGAGGGCGCTGTGGTAACTGCGTATATAGCGCGTACTGTGGTTGTTCTGAATTAGTTGTTGGAATTTCCAGTATGGGTAAACGGCTTGATTTAGACGCCTTCGATCGCGGACAAATCGTAGGTGCGCGACGCATGGGCTATTCAATTTCCGAAATCGTCAGACAGCTAGGATTTTCAAGGTCGACAGTGTCAAGAGTATACCAAGAACACATGGATGGTGGAAAAAAACTAGCGATCGGGCAACTGCAAAGGACAATTAGCCTTGACAGTGCGTGATGAGAGACGTCTCAGGCGTATTGTATGTAGCCAGCGAAGCCAAACATTAGCTGAAATTACCACCCAGTTTAATGACGGTGCCAGTCGTACAGTCAGTAAACGGACTGTGCAACGCTCGCTTCACCGTATGGGTTTCAGGAGCCGTCGACCTACGAGAGTACCATTGCTCTATACTCGCCATCTGGCTGCACGTCTTGCCTGGGCAAAAGAGCACAGAGACTGGAGTGTAGAGGACTGGAAACGAGTAGCATGGAGTGACGAGTCTCGATTCCGACTACTTAACGCCGACGGGAGGCTGAGAATATGGCGTCAGGCTCATGAAGCCATGGATCCTGCATGCCTGGCTGGAACTGTACAAGAGAATGGTGGCTCAATCATGGTCTGGGGTGTTTTTTCGTGGCACAGTTTGGGATCTTTGGTGCGTGTACCAACCTCCCTCAATGCAATTCGGTACGTAGAGTTGCTGGGTGATCACCTCCATCCGTTTATGTTGTTCTGTTATCCGCACGGTAATGGAGTTTTCCAGCAAGACAACTGTACCTCTCACAAGTCCCGGTTGGCTACTGGCTGCTTGGATGAGCATTCCTCTGACTTCTCTGTCATGAATTGGCAACCTAGAAGCCCAGACTTAAATCCTATCGAGCATCTTTGGGATGTTTTGGAACAAGGCGTGAAAGGCCATCACACAGCACCAAAGAACCTTACTGAATTATGGACAGCTTTATCCAATATTTGGCAAGCCATTACCGTGGAACGTTTCCAGAAACTTGTTGAATGTATGCCTCGTCGTGTGGCAACCGTTATCAAGGCCAGAGGAGGCCCAAATCGTTACTAGGTAGGTATCCCTAATTCAGTGGCACTTCAGTGTTTACTAGTTGGTACCCGTCAAAACATGACGGCTAGAGAGTAAATAAATGTACTAATGCACAAATTATACTCAATACATGATTGCCAAATGTTGAAAATTATAATAATGCGCAGAAACAAATTAAAGTGTTTAAGCTGCCTCTTGCTTAGTGAGTATCTAAAGCCAGATATAAATATGTCACTGAGCATGCGCAAAAAGCAATTTTTTTTAAAAATTGTAAATTATCGCTAATTAAACAGCGCGAAATAAACAACTGCCATGAGATTTAATCTTATACTTCACAGACATAATTATCATAAAAATAAAAATGGATGAGAGAGATCTAGAGGGACTCCTCGGAATAAACGTGTTTATCATTAAAACATATCACTAAGCATGCGCAGAAACTGAGTTTCTAAAGCCAGATTTAAACATGCCACTGAGCATGCGCAAAAACAGTGAGATTCTAGACATTTAAACATGCCTCTGAGCATGCGCAGAAATTAATTTTTAATTATAAGTTATCGCTCATTAATAGAAATTGCGGTTACAAAAGCCAAATTTGACAAATCTGCAGATTACAATGTTTCGTTTAAGACCAAAATGAAGTAAATTGATGCAGTAGTTTTCTCTCACGGACTGCCCAAAAAGTCGGCTTAGCAACAGTGTAATAGGTTGTAAGGTATTTAGATATGTGGTAACGACCAAGCACCAATGTTTTAAAGTAGTAAAGTTTTCTAAACTAGGGTGTTTACTGTATTTAATTTTAAAATTCCATGTATCAGCCCCATTTTTACGACCTATTTTATGGAATAAAAGTGCGGCCTATGCACGCGTAAATACGGTATACCACTAATCAAATTGTGTTCTATTTTAGAAATAACGTTTTTTTATCGACAGATGCTTAATTCTTTGTCGTTTTAGCTGTGGCTATCACATTTTTTTCAAAGATAATTCAAGCATGTCATAAATGTTTATTTTTATTCTTGCAGTCATATATGGCCACTTAAATCGTAATAGAAAACCCAAATTTTATGAAAAGCTTTGGTTATATTCATGTTTGGCTATGTTTTAACAATATTCATATACTTTACATAAAGCCGAAGAAAATATTTTCTAGCTTTATGTCAGAGGATGCAGAATAAGTGTTTGTTTTAAAATATTTTTTCAAGACGTTAATATTTATGATGTCTGCAGAATGTGGAAAAAAAGGACTTTCTATCAACGTTGGAATTTTGAAATTTATAAAATAATTGTCCTGAATTTGGAGAATCCATTCCCTGTTCCAGCCGTCGGTCGGTATAAGCTAATAATATTTTTTATTGAGTGATTATCAGTTGTTAGTTGATTCACTGATTTTTCGCTTCCTCACCTCTTACTACTAGAAAATCACCATCCAACGAACATTTGACACTGCTCCCGTTTTTTAAGACTACACAACCAGGGCATTTCTCTAACCGCGGCAGCACGGGATTCAGAAGCTTCGACAAATGACAGTAGAAAATGGAACAATATTGTAAGCCGCTTAACTCCAGTGTTTTTTCTTTCATTGAGGGTTCTTTTTGTTTGTTCGGTTGATTTTTAATTAAAGTATACCAAAACTGACATAAAAATGGCAAATCCGATATGATATAGTGGTTAGCGTCGTGAGCTGCTGCTCAGTAGGCTTGGGTTCAAATCTCGAATAACGCTTGGTCGTTACCACATTGTCTTCTCATGGGAAGCAATGCTGGCTCACCTAAATGGCGCTCCCATAATAAAGTAGCCAGCAAGACTTATGATAACAAAAGGAGAATGTCTCACGGCAAGTGACTCCGCATTGGAAGAAAAAACTGGCATATCCGTTAATTCAACCTCAACCTCTTTCGAGTCATAAGCGACCTTGACAAATGCATTTTCACTCTTGAATTGCTGTAAGCACCGGTAGCTGGTGGTTATTGCCATCCTCAATACAGATTTAATTTTCCAAGTTAAAAAAAAGAAATTTCACTTATAGTTGAGGCAATCAGGAAATGAAAGTTTCGGTACATTTTTATAATTAGATTTGACATATCTATATTGCTTAGACTGCAGTGTCAAGTTTTTTCGAAACTAAATGGACATTTCTTATTTCCTTTCAACGACAAATACAAAATACAAGTATAGATGCTAGCAAATTTCGAAGTGAAACACGAGACAACACTTTCAATTTGTTACATAACTTAGAATACAAAATAAACACATAAATCTAGCCTTCTTTCGATAAAAAAATATTGGAAATAACAAAATATAAAAAGAAAAAAGAATGATGTAATAAAGTTATTTTGAATACAAAAATGATCGTCTTGAAATTCCGAAATCAATATTTAAAATTATATTTTTCTAGTATATGCTTATATAACAAATTCTACAAGGAATGATTTAAAATATATATGCATAAAAATCAGAGATGGTGTGTATTTTCATATAGTTTAAAATGTTATGTCGCCTTACATTAACTATAGTAGCACAAGCCCAAACAAATCAAATATGTTAGAAAATAACACTCAAAACATTAGCGGAGCAATACTCTGGTTAAAGAAATGGTAAATATCTTTAACATAAAATCTATTGTGTGTATAATGCTCATAGATCTAATATGTGCTCAAACAATTTTATAAAACTACCTCATTTTAAATGCATGCTTTAAATACCATCAGAATCTCTGTCAAAATAATTTTACAGTAATAACGTATACGGGATTGTGTAATATTTTTATATCTATGGATCTAAGGGCTCGAATTGTCTTAGGGATTCTTATCATGTAACATTTTAAAATTCCTATCAAAATCAGCAATATTAAAAATCTGAGCTTTTTAGAAAATGTCATAAAATTTATTTTGTATTTTTTAATCTCCGATGATTTTCAGAGATAAAATTATTTTCATTTTTGTGACGTAAAAATTTAAATATTAGCTTCATAAGGAATACTGATTTACAAACATATTTTAGTTTGAGCGGATGCATTTTTTTGGCATATCAAAAAAACATGTTGGCATGTCTTTGAACAACTGAAGTTATTTTTTAAATCCGATTATTTTATTCCCACTTCCGAGAAAACTTTTCTCGTGATGTTACTTTCGTAGACAAAGTCACTGAAGTTCAAGTCCGAGGAGAATTTCGTGGAGAGAAATACATCATACTTTGTACTGAGATGAATAAATTCACATTGAAACCTAACACCATACTAAGTTGATGTATAAATTATGTGCATAAAAACATTAAAATTGTCCGAAATCATACATAAAGCGTAAGCTATGTCTAGGCATATACAAATCTCGCCTCCTGTAAGGTTGGTAACAGTACTAGGGGCATTAAAACGTTTGACATCGCCCCAACATAGGCCTGCTAATAGTATATGGGAAGCTGCTTTCTGATCCATCGCTATAATTAATGTCTGGCGATGCTACTTATTCTAGGAGTGGGAACTGGTGTCTTCTGAATTTTTAGGACGGCGACTGATTATTCAAACCGTCGTATTGTAATGTAATACGAGCATTCGGAATCATTGCCTAAAAGCAAGCGATAAGCCGAGCCGCTCAGTCGAGTAATCATGCTCTACTAGACTGTCGGTTTTTTCTGGAATCCCTTTGGCCGTTACATTACAAGCTAGTGCAGGTTTCATTGGACTGACTGAAGTAGAGCACCTTTTCAGCCGAGCATTCAAAACGGGCATCCGTGTAGAAACATGGGTAAATTTGTAATGTAATGCTCGTGACGGGCATTACATTACAACGTTACGTTACAAGTTGACGCCTTTGCGACACCAACAATCAGGTTTCTATTAATGGAAGATGACTCTGTTTCTTGGCAGTAAAATTGAGCACTTTATTTTTTTCTCCCAGTCATGGTCGCCGAGTCTCCAACGTAACCATGCCTCGAATTTAATAAATTTAAATTGCCGATTCAAAAGTCTGGTCAGAATGTTAACACTTAGTAAAATCGAAACATTTCTATCGAAAATTTGCCTCAGTTTTGCAAAATCAAGAAGGACAAGTCGAGGTGTAAACTTTATAACTTTTATAAACGTAGCACTTTAACTCACTTTATATGTAACTTATATATATACTCGTATTATGTTTATATGAGTTTTTTCAATTTTACGTATAAGTAAGATGTAGGTAAATGTTAAAACGGTCTACTTTATTCTATAATAAATACTCATCTAAATTAATATACATTAACAGTATTAAATGTAAAACAAATTAATTCTTTTAATTTATTCTAGATAATAACTAATGTTGCAATGCAAAAAAGGAACAAACTGTTTCTTAATATTCTCCATAAAAATTAATAGAAACATCTAATTTCAAACTAATTAATAAAGGTAGTAACTTATAATTAGCTTCTATGGTGAATTCACAAATGCATTTGTGAATAGTCCATAAAGACAATCCTCCGTAATGCTCCTCGGCTTGATGATGAGCTATTAATTAGTTCGAAATTATTTTGCCCTTTTTATTTTATTGGGGATATTAAGAAGCTGTGTGTTCCTATTTCGTGTTTCGAGTAAGTTTCTTGTAAGTTATAATACATGAATGAATGCTTTACATTTTAGATCATGAAGTTTCAATCAATTACTGTGTAACAGTAATTTATTCAATCTGTGATCTTGTAAAATTAAAATACACGTAAAGGCAAAAAAATCTTATTTTCATAAAGTAGAGAATTTTCGTTCTTTTTAATTATAATTAGTGAGCATTAAAATGTCACATTTCGAGGTTTATAGTTATGATTTTCTTTTTCTTTAAAAGTTGTCATATGTTACTATAAAAAATGCAATTGTTTTTTTTTCTGTCTGATGCTATGTATCTCAAACGAAATTATTTCTTTCTAATCCTATCTTACCTTTAATGATTTATTTTCTTTTTATGTGTGCGTGGGTGTCTCTAACACGAGAAAACCCTAGAGATCCTTATTTTTCTCTTTGGGGTTCGTCTTTGGTGGATAAGGGTGACCCTCTCCCTCATAGTCCAAGGTGATTTTTCTTTCTTTCACATCTCCTTTCCTCTTTTAAAACTTTTACAACTTTCTGAACGTCCTTTTTCTCGATCTGGAGACTATAAATCGGCACATTTATGTCATGATCTCTGTATTTTGCTTTTTATTCTTTGTTTTATCAATAAAAGAAAAATTGTATTTACATGTATATATATTGTATGTGTGTGTATTTATATGTATACAAGGTTTAAAAATTATTTTTTGCTACCTTCTCCCCTTTGTATCAATGCTGATCTCTGTTTACACCCAGTCCTTATGTTACTGGGAGTTTACTCATACGCTAAGGAAAAGATCCTGACGAGAGTTCTGTTGGAGAGGAGTTGCATATAGTTCTAGTAATGGCTAGTATAGTCAAAGAATGTTCTGCCTGAAACAGTCTCCAAGTTAAATCTTTTGGTGCGTCTATGTGATTGTGGTCACTTATAGAGATTCTATGCTCACTTCTACCCAGACCTGGGTGTATATAATTTGAAGTGGCTCTCTATTTGAATTTGAACCACACACAGTTTATACATGAAACAATGTTTATTGAATTCGTTGCACATATAATTGGCTTTACAGCAATAAGCATGCGTACTACTTGTACGGAATGTATAAACACAGCTTTCAAGAACAATAGATTTTTATACTCACGAACAGTAAGTCAAACCAGCAGTACTGCCATGTAAACTTCTGGCCCGCTAAGCACTAGCGCAGGATAACACCTTTTCAAACTTAACAACCTCCCCTTTCTCATTAATGACGCTGCGTGGTATTTATACTAAGCGCGTATGCCGAAATTAGCATATCTAAAGCAGCTTCTTTAATTCACTCAAAAGTTCGATTCTTGTGAATCAAATCTTGTGTATACCTTACACTGGCCTCCCTCGAAAAAAAAAATTAGGTAACTGAGGTCTGAACGGCTTCAGTTAACTAATTGAAAACGCGTGCTGGTCTGACTTTTTACATAATGGGTGGCAAAGCCAAAAAACCTTCCACACGTTGTGTGGGGGAAAAACGCCACTACCATTTTACAAAACTAACCCCGAAGGGTCCAGGTGACACCATTACACAGCGGATTTGCAGAGTTGCGGATACTGGGCTGGCCAACTGCGCCCTAAAAAACTTATTTTAGTTAAAATTGTCAACACAATTGCACAGCATGACATTTCTTGACTGTTTGTATCTGCTCTCCCCCAATTTATAATGCACATGTGTCATGATTTGTGAAGTTAGTACATTAGTGGTTAATTGGTATATTGTGCAGTATGTATTTTTTTCCTAGTCACTACATGTCCCCTTCAAAAATTTATAAAACAACAGTATGCCGTATTTTTTTTTCAGTGGCTCACCCCTTCCCCTCAAAATGTTTACACAGTATATACACTGGGGAATTTCAAACCAATTTGGTTCGGTTTTATTAAAGGGTGGGAGTTAGAATAAGAAAGTTGATACAAGACTTGTTCCTCATGAATGCAGCAACTTCCTTGCACCAGTCTGTCCAATCCGTGGAACCTCTCTTGACGGTCGCAGTCCTAGTAAAGGGGTTCGTTGACCGTGTGGGCATCCTTCGTGCAGCAGGTCGTTGGTCCTGAGGCGCTGGTCCGGCTTGACGATGGACAGGATGTCTCTTGGGAGGAGGATCTTGTTGGGCGGCAGAGATCTTTCGTTTCCTTTGCGTCTGCTTCCCCCGCTTGCGTGGATGTTCGAACGGCTGAGAGTCAGGCGCCGACGATGGAGAAGTCATGGGAGTCTTTCTTTTAACTCCTGACCGGGGTTCCTGTGCAGGAGTGGAGCTGCTTCCTTCATGCAGGTTATCACCGGAATCGTGAGTAGGGGGAGGACGGTCTTCGTTGGTGACCCCCGAGGGTCCAGCATCTTGTGAACCTTGTGAACCTTGTTGCACTTGATTTGTAAACAGGGTATAGTCTGCACGGTTTATATACCTCTTAATCTGGTCTATATTTGCGGGAACTTGCTGTTGGCCTTCTTGTAAGGTAACCACTGGGCCTGCTACCTTTTTTATTTGGTACGGACCTTGAAATTTCGGGCAAAATTTCCCGACTATGCCTTTACTGGCGTTAGATAGTGAGTGGGTGGCTTTTAAAACCCATTGCCCAACTTCAAATTTCTCCTCCTACGATTTTTATCGTAGTATATCTTCTGTTGCTTCCGCATCTGGTCATTAACTTGCTTGACCTCGCGAAGCATCTCCTGAATATCAGCTAGTTGAAATTGAGGCGCTTGCCCCGGTACGAAGAATAGACTGTCTAAAGGGGTGATAATCTTTCTGCCTAGAAAAACTTCGGCAGGTGTTTTGGCTGTCGAGTCGTGGACGGCCGAACGTAATGCAAACGCAAACTGCTGTATATGTTGATCCCATGTTTTATGGTTGTTTTGTATAAATGCGCGAATCATTTTAACTACATTGCGATTTACCCGCTCCGCAATATTCGACTGTGGTCTATAAGTGACCATTTTTGCATGTTTTATTTGAAGCCTGCGACACAGGTCCGTGAAAACTTCGCTGACAAACTGAACACCGTTATCGCTAATAATTTTTACAGGGGCACCATATCGCAAAACATAATTATGTGTAAATGCATCAGCAACTGCTTTGGCTGAGGCTCTACGCAGGGGTATAATTTCGGTCCATTTTGAAAAATGGTCGACTATTACGAGTAAGAACCTGTATTTTCCACTTGCACTACGGGGATATGGGCCTAATAAATCTATCCCTACGATTTCATTAGGGAACGTGGCCACGATACTTTGTAAAAAACCCGCGGGGCGGTAATTTGTGTAGTTAGTACGCTGACAAGTGTCGCAGCTTTGAACGTACTGGGTGACCCTCTTCCTCATTTGGGGCCAGTAAACCACCTCATTAAATCGAGAAAAAGTTTTTCGAATACCCATATGGCCGGCTGTAGGTAAATCGTGAAGAGTATGTAGAATGTGTGTTCTCATTGAACATGGAATGACGGGACGAATTTCACCATTCCGATTTGTGGATGATTTGTAAAAAAGGAGATCATCGACTAGTTCGTAGTTCTGTGCTCTACCCTGTATAGTATGCAGATTAACTCCGGAAAATTGTTCGGGGTTTTCTAGGTATTTAACTATATCTCCGAATTCCAGGTCTTTACGAAGTTTTTCTTTTAACTGCGTTTTATTATCTAGCACAATAGAAGTGAGCATTTCACATTGTGTTATCGACTCCCCCTCTGGGTCTCTGCTTAAAGCATCCGCTACCAGATTTCCTTTCCCCGGACGATGCTCAATGATTAAGTTGTATTCCTGGATCTTTAATGCCCAGCGAATGACACGAGGCGTAAAATTTTTGCCCGAGTATAATCGGGTTAAAGCAGCATGGTCAGTTATAACCCGAACCGGCTGTTCTGAGAAATAACAGCGAAATTTTTTGAGTGCTACGACAATAGTCAAACATTCCCTTTCAGTGATTGTATAGTTTCGTTCTGCGGAATTTAAAATTCGCGATGTGAAAGCGATAGGTTGGTTTTCCTGCATTAGTACAGCGCCGATTCCGACATTAGAAGCATCCGTTTGCACTACGAATTGTAGCTTGTGATCTGGATGGCGTAGTACCGGAGCTTGGATCAATTTCTGCTTTAATGTTTGGAAGGCGTTCTGGGCTTCAGAACTCCACGTAAATTTAGTGCGTTTCTTTCGCAATTTGTAAAGCGGTTCGGCGACTTCCGAGAATGCAGGTATAAATGTGCGGTAATATGAGCAAAGACCAAGAAACGACGAAAGTTGTTTTCCCGTTTGTGGGATTTTAAACGCTTTTACAGCGTCGATTTTAGATGAATCCGTTTGAACGCCCTGACGCGTAATTTTGAATCCTAAATACGGTAGTTCTTTGCGGACGAACTGACACTTTTTTGTATTTATTGTTAAGCCAGCCTGTTTTATCAGAGAGAGCACTTCCTGTAAAAGAGCTAAGTGCTCGGTTAAAGTTTCCCCCGTAATAATTATGTCGTCGAGGTATACGGCAACGTTCTTTCCTAAA
Source organism: Dolomedes plantarius (assembly GCA_907164885.2). Taxonomy (NCBI): domain Eukaryota; kingdom Metazoa; phylum Arthropoda; class Arachnida; order Araneae; family Dolomedidae; genus Dolomedes; species Dolomedes plantarius. The sequence continues at coordinate 74,806,501 of OU015494.1, read as the reverse complement.
ACAGGCCTTAGTACTATATCCATAAGTTTTTGGAATGTGCCAGGTGCCCCATTGAGTCCAAAGGGCATGCGACGAAACGCAAAAGTGCCTTTTTTTTGTTATAAACGCCGTTTTTTTAACGTCTTCAGCCGCCATAGGTACTTGGAAAAACCCGGATGTTAAATCTAAAGTAGTCATGTATTTAAATGACTTTAAACTATGAAGAATATCCTCAATTATTGGCATAGGATATGTAGAGAATTTTGTTACTTTATTCAGCCCCCTGTAATCAACTGCAAATCTCCAGGCTTCGGGATCAGTAATAGGCAAGTTGCCTTTTTTTCGACATAACACAACCGGACTTGCCCACGGACTATCGACCGGCGAAATAATATTTTGGCGAAGCATTTTATCAATATGAATGTCTATAACATTCTGCTTGTTTGTATCGTACCTATATGGGCGGGCACGAATTGGGGGACTGTCTCCCGTATCAATTTTGTGAGTTGTAACGTGAGTAATACCTGGCTTGTCTGAAAATACCTCGGCAAATTTGTTTAAAGTAGTCTGTAAACGAACTTTTTCGTTTTCTTTTAAGTCCGTTTTCGACAAGTCAACCGGAACGGGCAGCACAGCTTCTTTGGACTGTTGGTGCATCTGCACCGAGATAGAATTCTGCTTGAAATTTAGTGCTACATTACACGAGTAGCAAAAATCAATCCCTAGGATAACCTCCAGTTGCATATTTCGCATTACATGAAAAACAAGGTCGTTTTTTTGGGATTGTATACTAATGTGTGTCAATAATGAGCCTAATATTTGACATTCTTCCCCTTGAGCTGAAAGTGTTCGTAATTTATTATGTGTGTTTAAGCGCTTCATGTCGTAATGCGATTTGAAGTACTTTTCTGACATGTACGACCTTTCGCTGCCGGTATCAAGTAAAGTTGTTATGGGAATTGAATCAATTTGCAAGTGCACATAAGGTAGTTGCACATTTTTTAATGTAAGCGCACTAATGTTACTATAACGTTGGGCTTTACTATCATGCCGTCCACGATGTCGATTTGAAACTCGCGAAAAATTTTGGCTGGGGTGTATAAAATCTCTCGTACCTGAATTAGGATAGAGGGTAGCGAAGAAATGCCTATTGTAATGTTTAGCTAAAGCTTGAAGGAGGGTAACCTTGCTTGTAATTGTTTGATTATCTAAAAAATCTTGAACACTTGGCTTCAAACGTTGGATAACTATTTTTAAGATTACCCGTTACCCCTTCTTCCGTTACCCCTTCTAAATATTCCTCACACTTGGAAATCTTTTCCGTAGCAAAATCTAATGCAGACTGACCTTCACGTTGCCTTAGCGAATAAATTTCCGCTTCAATTTCACTTTGATTAAAGGTCTTTGGAAAAACGCTAAGAAACTGTTGCTTGAATGACGAATAGTCAAAAATCAGATTACTGCTTTTCATACACGTGTACCACTGATATGCACTACCTCTTAAAGCGGCTAGAGCAATTTTAAGTTTATCCCCCTCTGGGGTGCATTGTTGCTGAAAGTAATGCTCAATTTTCTTTAGGAATTGGCTTGAGGGGCCGCCATTGAAGGTGGCTTCGAATGGCGCAATTTGCTGAACCATAATTACCCGATGAAAATTTCCAGCAGGATTTTGTTCTACAACACTCATTTTTTAAATAGTATATAAGTACTTGCAACAATTTTATCAATATACGTACACAGTACACAGTTTTTAATTTCAATTATGTTGTTCGTTACAAATTTAACGCTAACTACCAGGGTATATATATTTTCGGGCGCCAGTATAGAGATTCTATGCTCACTTCTACCCAGACCTGGGTGTATATAATTTGAAGTGGCTCTCTATTTGAATTTGAACCACACACAGTTTATACATGAAACAATGTTTATTGAATTCGTTGCACATATAATTGGCTTTACAGCAATAAGCATGCGTACTACTTGTACGGAATGTATAAACACAGCTTTCAAGAACAATAGATTTTTATACTCACGAACAGTAAGTCAAACCAGCAGTACTGCCATGTAAACTTCTGGCCCGCTAAGCACTAGCGCAGGATAACACCTTTTCAACCTTAACAACCTCCCCTTTCTCATTAATGACGCTGCGTGGTATTTATACTAAGCGCGTATGCCGAAATTAGCATATCTAAAGCAGCTTCTTTAATTCACTCAAAAGTTCGATTCTTGTGAATCGAATCTTGTGTATACCTTACACTCTGAAGATAGAAATAAATCATTCTTGGGTCCCGTCTTAAACAGTGCTCCAGGTGCGAGTTTATCTCCCTGCCTACAATGAAGTTTAAGAAGACTACAAATGTTACAGTTGATACTTAAGAAAAGGGCAAATGGATGGGGTGTGAGGGGGGGGGCTTGATGAATCTGGAAGATACCCGTAAATTTAAAAATCAAATAAATAATAAACTTGCAGAAAATAAATCATGTTTTATTTTCGCCAGACTTTCAAGTGTGATATCTTAATTTTTTGTTCATTTGCAAGAAAATGATAACTCAAAACAAGTTATGAAATTAGCCGATTTCAGTATTTCTGTTTCCCGTCTCATCATTATCTTTTTTCTCAGAGTAAACAAACTGTACAAAATGCTAACTTTTCACAAGCAGTTTATTTCATAGTCAAGAAAAAAGAAGGAAACTCTTGGCTCCCTCTTCATTTTTTTCTAGATGATCATAACTTCGAATGCTTTAGAAGAAAAAAACAGGGAAGAAAATCCTGTCAAATTACCTGCTTGAAAATGTTAAAAATTGAAAAGAATTAAACAATATATATCAAAGGCCCTTACCACTAACATCTATATCAGTTGAACTTTCTACCAACATCTTTATCAAATGCATTTGCTTTGGGGAATTCCAGTCCATGCGTCAGCCTCCGGCGCCATGAGTTTTCCTCGCAGTTTTATCTTGGTACATATGCCCCTTTCAAATTGCCCCGAAGAAGAAATATTATCGAAAGTAGTTAAACAACAATGCATGCGTTCTCAGACGAATAACAGTACAGCTAGATGGGAGGATGCTTCTGTTGAAGCACCTCATTTTAATTTTCGATTCACCATATTTACCAACATCTGTGAATGCCGGTTTTCTAATATGGTCTGCTCGACGTCCTGTTCCTAGCCTCGCTGTACAAATGATTTCTGCATTCTAAAGAAATCCTGTCGAGAGTTCGACACCTGCGATCGTTGTGGAGATACTGTTCATGTTACTGAAAGCTGTCAGAATACAAATCAGCACACAAAGTGTCGGAGGTCACACTTTGCCTTTTCTCGGCGGATAAGGGAAAAAGAAGTTTAACACGAGAACCGCGGAGCGGGTCAATTTGACCCAAAACGATGTTTAATTTATCACCACGCGAAAAGTATCGATTTAAAAAACAATTCCTTTTATGACTTTTAATATTTTAAGGTGCACAACAATTTACCAAATTTAAAAATTCGTAACATAAATATTTTTCCGATTATTAACACTTATACCTAGAACCGCGGAGCGGGTCAATTTGACCCGTAAGAAATGTTAATGCACAAATAACGAAAATCAGATGCAATTTTTTTAACTGTAACTATAAAATACTTCTACCCCACTCTAGAATTCCTTAAATGGACTGTACCAGAAGGGGGAATAGTGAAGGTTTTTCAGTCAAGGTCATTATATTAGGTTTGAAACACGAACTACGTTCGAATGCAGTGAAAAATTACTGCGAATATTTAGAAGACTTTTTGAAGTTGTTTTTATTCTTTAATTAGTATATGTATAAAAACTATGTCACGACGCCGTAATCATGCTGTTCAGGAAGTTTTAGAATATTTAAAACAATTATATGAAAAGGATTCAGAAGGTTCGGAAAAAGAAGGTTGTAAGGTATACACAAGATTCGATTCACAAGAATCGAACTTTTGAGTGAATTAAAGAAGCTGCTTCAGATATGCTAATTTTGGCATACGCGCTTAGTATAAATACCACGCAGCGTCATTAATGAAAAGGGGGTGAGGTTGTTAAGGTTGAAAAAGGTGTTATCCTGCGCTGGTGCTTTACGGGCCAGAAGTTTACGTGGCAGTACTGCTGGTTTGACTTACTGTTCGTGAGTATAAAAATATATTGTCCTTAAAAGCTGTATTTACATTCCGTACAAGTAGTACGCATGCTTATTGCTGTAAAAGCCAATTATATGTGCAATGAATCCAATAAACATTGTTTCATGTATAAATTGTGTTTGTATATAATTCAAATAGAGTGCCACTTCAAATTATATACACCCAAGTCTGGGTAGCAGTGAGCATAGATTCTCTATACTGGCGCCCGAAAAACTATATACCCTGGAGTTAGCGTTAAATTTGTAACGAAGAACATAATTGAAATTAAAAACTGTGTACTGTGTACGTATATGATAAAATTGTTGCAAGTACTTATATACTATTTAAAAAATGAGTGTTGTTAGAACAAAATCTGCTGGAAATTTTCCTCGGGTAATTATGGTTCAGCATTTTGCGCCATTCGAAGCCACCTTCAATGGCGGCCCCTCAAGCCAATTCCTAAAGAAAATCGAGCATTACTTTCAGCAACAATGCACCCCAGAGGGGATAAACTTAAAATTGCTCTAGCCGCTTTAAGAGGTAGGCATATCAGTGGTACACCGTGTAAGAAAGCAGTAATCTGATTTTTGACTATTTGTCATTCAAGCAACAGTTTCTTAGCGTTTTTCCAAAGACCTTTAATCAAAGTGAAATTGAAGCGGCAATTTATTCGCTAAGGCAACGTGAAGGTCAGTCTGCATTAGATTTTGCTATGGAAAGATTTCCAAGTGTGAGGAATATTTAGAGGGAATGACGGAAGCTGTAATCTTAAAAATAGTTATCCAACGTTTGAAGCCAGTGTTCAAGATTTTTTAGATAATCAAACAATTACAAGCTAAGGTTACCCTCCTTCAAGCTTTAGCTAAATATGACAATAGACATTTCTTCGCTACCCCTCACCGTCATTCAGGTACGAGAAGTTTTATACAACCACGCCAAATTTTTCGCGAGTTTCAAACAGCAGCGTAAGCAGTACCGCAGGCAAAATAATAGAAGCGCACGGCGTTATAATGAAATTAGTGCACTTAAAGAAATATGCAAGCACCTTACTTGCACTGGCAAGTTGATTCACATGATATGGTTCAACCTGTTGAAACTGTGTGGTCAAATGTATTATTTTGTCCGAGCAGTAATCATTATTTTGAGAATAGCGAATGTCGGGGTATTTTTTTGGCTTATAAAGAAAGTGAGTCTAGCTGGAATGATGAGGTAATTCCAGTACAAATGTCTGAAAATAGTGCCGATAATAATGCTAGTGGTTTAGAAAATAAATCATCTGACACTTCTATTAATGCTATACCTGATATTATTAATGCTATACCTGATATTATTGATGCTATACCTGATATTTTAGATGATATTCACACATCTGTTAATGAAGGAAATTTAGTAGATGACGAAGTATGCGTTACGGAAGTTAGTGAATACTTATTAGTTGACGACAATAAAAATTCTTTAAACGATAGTAGGAACTCGCTAGGTAATGATGATATTATTTCAAGTTTCCAGCCGAATGGGGATTGTGTAGGCCAGGTTGATAATATGGTTTTAAATAAAGTACATGAAAACCAGACTGAGAATCAGGATGAAAAGTTGACACAGAGTTATCCTGCAAGTAGTTTAGCCGATGCTTCGGAAGTTATAGACGTCGTTTGCATTAATACGCACCAGTACGAAAAGCTTAATCTTCCTAAAACTGAAGCAGTGTTAAAGAATTTAAATGATAACGATTCTGATGTCGCAAGTTTCAAAGAAACTTTTTTGTCAAAAGAGAATAAAAACTAAAGTTAAGGGGGATAAAAAAACGTGAAAAAGAGCCTTCAGGTTCCAGCATTAAAACTGCTAATACTGAAGTAATTAGGCGGTAAACAAGAAGTCGTATAAGCACAAATACGAAAAACAGAGTCAGGTTGTTGAAAAACATGACACAAGCAGCGAGATAAAGCCAGTTACTAAACACGTTGGTGCGGCGTATAAGTTTCAAAAAATAGAATCTGCATTAAAATTTAATACCGATACAAGCAAAAGTACGAAGAAAAGTAAAGTGTGCACTACAAAACCTCCATCTAAGGATGAACGTGGCACACATAAGGTACACAAGGTTATCAAAAGGAAGAATGACAATTTTAAAGTTCCTTTGCATAAGTACAGGAAACGGAAGATTTCTGCCGCCCAGCAAGGTTGGCCTCCTCCCAAGAGACCTCCTGTCCATCGTCAAGCCAGACCAGCGCCTCAGGACCAACGACCTGCTGCACGAAGGATGCCCACACGGTCAACGAATCCCTTTACTAGGACTGCGACCATCAAGAGAGGTTCAGCGGATTGGACAAACTGGTGCAGTGAAGTTGCTGCATTCATGAGGAACAAGTCTTGTATCAACTTTCTTATTCTAACTCCCGCCCTTTAATAAAATCGAACCAAATTGGTTTGAAGTTCCCCAGTGTATATACTGTGTAAACATTTTGAGGGGAAGTGGTGAGGCACTGAAAAAAAACGGTATACTGTTGTTTTATAAATTTTGAAGGGGACATGTAGTGAAAAAAAATACATACTAACTACAGATAACAAACAACTAACATACTAACTTCGCAAATCATAACACATGACATTATAAATTGGGGGAGAGCAGATACAGTCAAGAAATGTCATGCTGTGCAATTGTGTTGTCACTTTTAATTAAAATAGATATTTTAGGGCGCAGTTGGCCAGCCCAGTATCCGCAACTCTGCAAATCCACTGTGTAATGGTGTCACCTGGACCCTTCGGGGTTAGTTTGTAAATGGTAGTGGCGTTTTTCCCCCACACAACGTGTGGAAGGTTTTTTGGCTTTGCCACCCATTATGTAAAAAGTCAGACCAGCCACGCGTTTTCAATAGTTAACTGAAGCCGTTCAGACCTCAGTTACCTAATTTTTTTTTCGAGGGAGGCCAGTGTAAGGTATACACAAGATTCGATTCACAAGAATCGAACTTTTGAGTGAATTAAAGAAGCTGCTTCAGATATGCTAATTTTGGCATACGCGCTTAGTATAAATACCACGCAGCGTCATTAATGAAAAGGGGGTGAGGTTGTTAAGGTTGAAAAAGGTGTTATCCTGCGCTGGTGCTTTACGGGCCAGAAGTTTACGTGGCAGTACTGCTGGTTTGACTTACTGTTCGTGAGTATAAAAATATATTGTCCTTAAAAGCTGTATTTACATTCCGTACAAGTAGTACGCATGCTTATTGCTGTAAAAGCCAATTATATGTGCAATGAATCCAATAAACATTGTTTCATGTATAAATTGTGTTTGTATATAATTCAAATAGAGTGCCACTTCAAATTATATACACCCAAGTCTGGGTAGAAGTGAGCATAGATTCTCTATAAGGTTTCTCAAGATTCGATTTTGAGTAGTGAGGATGAATACCTGCCTGCTAATGAATAAAATTTGGATTCGGATGAAGAAAATTAAAGTGAAGATGTCTCTGGCAATGCTCTAACAAGCCCTGGTACCTTCTCATCGCAATACTGATGATAATTTATCTGATAAAAAATAAAAATCAAACATTCCAAGAAAGATACACACACGTAAAGAAATTGAAAAAGAAATCGACAATAACATTCAAAGTTGGAAATAATGAAGATGGCAAAGATGGGAGAATTTGGAATGTCGCTCAATTAGGAACAAACGATAGAGGAAGAAAATCAAAGTGTAATATTTTGAAGAAGTAGGGGGATCCAACCACCACATGCTAAACGCAAGTTATCGACAACAGGTCTTCAAGTGCTTGGAGACTTTTTATAGATGAATGGATATTGAAACACATAAAGAAATGTGCTGAAGATGAAGCTCATCCGCAGATTCAGGAAGGAGAATGGAATATAACATTAGAAAAAATAGATGCTTTTATATAAATTTTATATTTAAGTGGTATATATTGTGCCAAAGGACTTCAACTGGAAGCTTGTGGTCAAGAACTGAGGACCACCATTTTTCCAATATACAATGTACAGACCAATTTCGTAAAATAATGGGATTTTTCGTTCTACATAAAATAAACAAGATCAAAGCGTCTAGATATAGACCAAATTTGCCCTTATTTCGGATATCTGAAATCGTTTCAGGGAAATTGAAAGACTAACTATACAACAGGTCCTAATGAACTCTAGAGAACAGTATTTCCTACAAAAGCTAGGTATAGGTTTATCCAATACATGCCAAACAAACCAGATAAGTGTGGAATCAAGTTCTGGTTGGCTGCAGATTTGACTCAAAATATCTGATAAATGAATTCCCGTATGTTGGAAAAGATAACCAAAGTCCATCCAACGTTTCTCTTTCTGAACATGTAGTGCTGCGACTAATAAGTCCATATGAGACACAGGTAGAAATGTCACTACGAAAAATTATTTCACGACACTGAAGCTTGCAGAGGCATTGAAATCCAAAAACACTAGCCTTGTAGGAACTGTTAAAACGCTCAAGAAGCGAAATACTAGTCTCTGTAAAAATGTTAAAATCCACATTGTATTCGACTACGGTACTAACCCATAAAGACATGAGTCTAACTGTTTATCAAGGTAAAAAAGATAAAACGTTTTGTTGCTAAGTTGTCTCCATCCAAACGTAGGAATTGCAGATAACCCAAAAAACTACCTGATACAATCGCTTTCTACAACGCAACTACATACGGTGTGGACCGTGATTGAACAAATGACAAGGAAATTTACAGTCAAGTCTGCTTCACGTAGGTGGCTGGTGCAGGTTTTTTTGTAATATTTTAGACCTTGATGCAATCAATGCCTGGGTTTTATATAAAGCTGTAACTGGAAAATCTATTAGTAGACGGCAATTCATTCAAGACTTGGTTGAAGAATTGAGAGAAAAGTTTGTTCTCTTCCGACATAAAAAGGTGGCAAAAAGACCATGTGAAGCAACCAATGAAAACGACGGACAACCAAAAATTAAGCGTAAACGAGTCCGATACTACATTTCGAAATGTGAAAATAAGACTCTAGATATCTGTTCAAAATGTAAAGCACCCATCTGTGGAAAATGTACAAAACTTATTAATCAGTTTTGTACAAAATGCATACAATAAATTGGATTTTATAATCTGTAAAACTAAATGCTGATAAAATTTTTAGTAACTGATAAAATTTTTAATTTTTAATTTTTTGAAATTATGTCTAAACATATTAAAAAGAGATACTCTGTTTTTCCACTGAAATTAGGAAATTTATGCCATATTTTTTTAAAGAGACATGTTATTATACTCAAGGACATAAAATTTTAAATAATACGATTTTGTAAAAATTAAGTTATTTTCTCTTAATTTATATAAATTATTTAATGTAAATTCTGAGAAATATTGATTATTATTTAAAAAATAAAATGTTTTATTAAAATAAATTAAGCGCTTGGGCATATTTTATAATTTTACAATCTTCGGTCAAAATGACCCGCTCCGCGGTTCTAGGTATATCGAAAGTCCCGCGGTTCTAGTGTTAAGTTATGGAAAATGAAATTTTATTCCAAAGCTATTTTGCTCTTGGAAACTTTATTGGAAGAGGAAAATCACTGTTGGATTTGTCTGGGTTTTTTGGAAAGCATATAGCGTCAAACTAGTTTTATACACCCATAATGATTAATTTATAACTCAAATAAGGCATACGGCCATGAAAATCTGAGTGAAGTAGGCAAAATTAAAATCTGAATATCTATTAATCTTACGATGGATGTCTTTAGGACTGAAAAGACGCAAAATAAAGAAATCCTTACAATTTAGTATGGAGCATATATTTTCGATTGACCAACTACGCTGAATATGAAAAATGACAAAAGAATTTTAAAGAAATAATAAAAAACATGCTCACTAATTTGTATGTTAAAACCAAAGGCCTTCAGGAAAATCGGTGGAAAAAAATAATGTGAATACTGTGTTTCTTAATTTTCTCAAATACTCAAAATTTTTTTTTACTTTTATTTAAAATCTGTTTCCATATTTGGATAAGATATTTTGGCACCCCTGAAAGAGTGACCTGAGGTCTTGCTGGGGTATATATAATGTTGTGCCTGCCTGTGAGTTATTTATATATATGTTTTTTATTTTTTATTATTGAACCCAGTTCTAGTAATTCTCTTCCTTTATTTACTATATTAGTAGGAATCTACATGAGATGTTGCATTCTTCAACAGCTTAAACAATGAAAACATTTGCCTCGTATATTCACACGTATCAGATTTTTCTTCGCTTCTAAGACATGAATAGAAAAGATAGGAATATTGTCCATAAATAAAATAGTTCAACGATAATATCCTCTTTATCAACAGGGCTAACAGTATCATAAAAGGAAGAATATTCCTGATAATTATAACCTTTAAGATATACACAACTTAGCAGAGGATAATCCTTCAATAAATGGAAGCAGGAAAACAACCCAAAGAACAGAAGAAACGAGTTACTGGTATGCATTCCACCCAAACACTTGGAACAATAGGCGAGGTTTAAAAGTAAGATGTTAAGAGAAAGAGATGACAAATGGTGTATGCTGCAAATACTTCATCAATATTGCTTAGACAAACAAAAGTTTAAAATTGGCTTTTTGTAACTAAAAAACCGAAATATACATAAAGATGAAACAATATTATAAAACTTGGAAAACTCATTAAAAGATATGCATGCATATGCCAGAAAATAGTAATTTGTATATATTTCTTTGACTTGAAATAATAAAATTTAAAAATAACGAAATTCAAAGCTTAAGATTATTTTATGTCTTATTTTACTCATTAAAATTATACTTTCGTTTACTTACCATATTTTATATTAAACTAACAACCATTTATGTCATTAATAATTAATTACCTGTGATACAATAACTGATTAAAATTTTACTTATTATAAGAGCAATATAGTCTGGTAAATTTAACGATGTTAAATATGTAGCTGACAAACAATTGGATACTTGTTTTTCTTAAGTACTACTTTTAACCTTCAATCTCTGTAATTCTTTAGATTTTCAACCCTACGCTGTTACGCATCAGTTGACAAACGATTTTTTTTCAACGCGGCAGGGCCACATTGGATTTCTACATTCGCCCATTGAACACCGCAAAAGTTGCTGGTTTCTGGTAATGGAGCACTGCATAGGTGAAAACATTGCCCCCTGGTGTCACATCAATCTAGACCAAGCGACCCCAGTCGCGTGATTAACGATAGTGTTTTTAAATATTTATCTTTGATAATGATATGATATAATGTTCATTTATGATTTATTTATAAATTCTTGAAATTTAACAATTTCAAAACTATAAATCAGACCTTTTATTGTATAAATCAAATGTAGCCTTCAGTTCAGCATCAATACTAATATTAGAACTAAGAAATCTACATCGCCAGCCTTATTACTGCCACAATCAAGCTCTAAAGATTTAGGATATGAAGATAGATCTAGTTTAGAGTAATTTTTAGAGAGTATTATTAAATCACTAAATATGTAGGTATAAAAAAAGTGATTTTAATCAGTGACGCCTTTCGCATACATTAAATTCCAATATATATATATATATATATATATATATATATATATATATATTATATATATATATATATATATATAATATATATATATGTATATACATATATATATACACATATATATATACATATACATATATATATATGCATATATATATGCATATATATACACATATACATATATATATATATATATATAAACATGAATATACGTATATATATATACAATATATATATATATATATATATATATATATATATATATATATATATATATATATATATATATATATACACTGCTGGCCACTGTAAATGCAACACCCTGAAGGAAACATGCAAATAACATGAAATTTACAACATGCATTAGTGGAGGTGAGATATGCAAATGATTAGAATTTCAGTGCAGAAGCACATCACACGCGCCTGTGGCGCCACTTCAAAGCGCTATTTAAGGCTTGGAGATTTCGACGATTTCAAGTTCGGCAATTGTGTTTTTCTAGTGGTTTTTTCAAAAAAAACGATTAATTATGCCTTTTCGAAAACAGCGATCATCTTTTGATCAAGTATCCGAGTTCGATAGAGGAAGGAAAGTGGCCTACCGAGATTGTGGATTATCTTTCAGGGAAATCGGTAGTCGTGTTGGACGAAACCAAACAACTGTAATGCGGATATGTGATCGTTGGATGCGGGAGGGTACGACGGACCGGCGTGTTCGATCGCATCCACCTCAGCGCACCACTTCACGTGATGACAGGCAAATTGTGCGCATGGCAGTGACAGATCGCTCAGTCACATCACGAAACATAGCACAGCAGATGCAGTCTGTAACGCATCATCCAGTGTCTGCGCGTACCATTCGACGCCGTTTTACAGCAGAGTGGTCTGTCCGCAAGACGTCCATTGCTTTGTCTACCCTTGACGCAGAACCACAGACGTCTCCGCCGCCAATGGTGCTATGACAGAAGGATGTGGACGGCAGAATGGAATGAAATTGTCTTTACAGACGAGTCACGCTTCTGTCTGCAACACCACGATGGTCGCATTCGAGTCTGGAGACACCGTGAAGAGAGGATGCTGAACAGCTGCGTTATGCACCGCCACACTGGTTCTGCACCGGGTATTATGGTATGGGGCGGTATTGGATATCACTCTCGCACACCTCTAGTACGCATTGCCGGTACTTTAAACAGCCAGCGCTACATCTCCGAGGTGTTGGTGCCAGTTGTCTTTCCTTACCTTCAGGGCTTGCCCACAGCCATATTTCAACAGGATAATGCGCGACCACACGTGGCACGCATTGTCCAACGGTTCTTCGTCAATCGTCAGATTGAATTGCTTCCCTGGCCGCCTCGTTTTCCGGATCTTTCGCCGATAGAAAACATGTGGTCCATGGTTGCTCTACGATTGACCCAGATTCCATCCCCAGCTGCCACAGCAGATCAACTTTGGCAACGTGTGGATCTGCTTGGTCTGCTGTACCCCAAGAACTCATCCAAAGTCTCTTTGAATCAATGCCGAGGCGTGTGGCAGAGGTGATCTCCAACAATGGCGGCTACTCCATTGTTGCCGGCTACTGATTTTGGCAGGAACCACACTTCACAGAAGTCTATAAATTTAATCATATGACACTTGGTCAACATGTTATCTACAAAATAAATTTTGTTGTGATATCTCTTGTCTTTCTTGGTGTTGCAATTTGGGTGGCCAGCAGTGTATATAGAAACTAATTCGCCCAGAAAAGTAGTAGTTAACTTTATATTACAATTAAGTGAACACGGCAGCCTTTTGGTATTTAGATATCGAGATACCAGATAGGGCAAAAATAGATATAAATGCAGATGAGTTTCCGTATATAGCACTAATCATAGTTTTCAGTGTCGTTCTCGTTGGGTGTCTATTGGCTTAGTCATAAATCATGCTCAGATAATACACAAAAAGGGATATTTTTCATTATCTGTTTGACACAAAACCCATTAAGAAAAACGGTTATTACAAAGGATAAATAAAGTATACAATTTTGTAGGCTGCTATAAAGCTATACAAATGCTATGAAAATGTAGAAAATATTTTACTCTATATTTAAAGATGAAAGGATGGGTTTTATCTCATTTATGAATAGCTTTATATGTTGCATCCGTTTCACGACTTAAAAGCAACGTAAACATTCATAAAAAAGCTTGTGCGATCCATTAGAAATTAAATGCATTTACAATACTCGGAATTTAAAGTAGAAGTTCGCATAGTTTTTCTTACGAATACTTTATCCTTTTCCTTTTAGAGAAAGAAAAATTTTAAATTCAATCGTTTCGCAGAATTTGGCATATTATGTCTGAAATCTTAAATAATATATATAAATTTTACTCTTCTGTAGTAATATGATTGCAAATATTCCAAATCACTGAACATAATAAAAATTCCAGTGCGTTCAGATATTCTCAGGACTTTAACTCTTGCAGGGCGATATTACTGTGGAATTTGTAAGTTGTTGAATACCCGCATAATTTTTAATTCAAATATTTAACTGCTTCGACAGGAGAGTTGTTTATTTCTGTTTAACATATATGCATGAATAATGTGAAAATATTCAAATTACTTTTAAAGTAAAGATAATCCTGAAAAAAAATCAGTTTTGATGTACAGTAAATCCGAATAAAGCATAGAGTCAAAATATGGAAAATTAAATGTAATATGGGAAAGAAAATGTTTATTATTAATAGAAATCAAGATTCTAGATTTATTGAAAACTTTTCTTACTTCAGATATTCCGATATATGAAATAAATGTTTAGATTTTAATAAGAATAAACTGTGAAACATTGCCATAGAAAAGCTTAAAATGTTGCAAAAATCTAGAAAAATCTCGATGCTACAGTGATATTCTATAATTTTTCCAACAAAAGATACATACTATTTTTAACTTAACGTTTTAACTATATAGTATTAAAATCATATTTTACCTTTAAAGGCATTGTTCAACTTTTGCGAGATATGTTATGTCTAAGATTGTTTCGTGGTCTGCGAAATTCGTCTGAGCGTCGTATCGTTGCTGAGCGATATTTTATTCGTTTGGTTTGCTTCTTGCATATGGGCACGTTAGATCGGTAGACCGTGAGGGTCCTTCTAAATATGTCAGAGAGGGTGGTAGAAGTTATAATTCCCCCCATATGTCGCCGCCTGGGGGGGGGGGGTGCTCGGTTTAAAATTAAGGTGCCACCAGATGGTGTTGGTGGTTCACCTATATCAGTAATTCGCAAACCTTTTTAAAGCTTCCGCCCCCCCCTAAGGAGCATCAATTTTTCAAAACGCCCTCCCTTTGGAAATCCTGTAATTTAGAGTATGGGGAAAGGGGGGGGGGTTACGGAATTATAAAAGGCAAAAATTTTGAGTCATTTTTTTCAGTAGATTTACACAAGTTTGTTTTGATTTAACTCGATAATTTTGCCCTAGAAGGCAATTGCATTCCTTTTATTAAATTAAAGTGAGTAATGCAAAAAAAGCTTAAATGCTCTTTTATGTTTAAAAATTATTTATTCTTAATTATGTAATCAAAAAAGAGCAGCAAGAAAAATGCACTAAAAGAGTAATGGCAATGAAGGAATCAAGTAACGTCACTGGATGGTTGTGCTTGATGTTTCAAAGCCAGTTTCTGAACGTTCGCTTCAATATTTTTAGAGCGATGAAGGCGCAAGTCCCCTCTTTCTACGATTTAGAGTCTACTTCTCTTTTTTGTAATTAGATCAGTCACGGCACTGAACCCTCGCTCGACAAAGTAGGAGGAAGGGAAGACAACAAAAAACTTTTTGACGATAGTCCACAATCCTGGGTAGAGGAGAATGATGTTACTTTGAAACCAAAATTCTGTAAGACGATCACCATCCTGGAAGCAGGCTTTCAAAGTTTCATTAGTTGAAACTTCGACCAATTCCTCTTGAATCTGAATCTCTGCTGTCTCAATATTCATAAAAGGGTTCATGACCCATTGAGGGACTTCAGGTACAAAATATCCTGAAACCGCTCAGAAAAGTCCTTGTGCAAAGACTCAAGGTGTTGACAGTAAACTTGTGTTTCATCGAACGGAATTTCAAAGCTCTTATGCAGATCCGACAAGATTGGAAACTGGCTGAACTCTTTGCGACTAAAATTCTGCTTCCACAAAGTGAGTTTTTTTAGGAAGGCAGAAATAACAGATTTTGTTGTGATCAAATTGAGCTCTTTGCCTTGAAGCTGCAAATTAATTTAGTTGAATTTTGCGAATAAATCGGTCGTGTAAGCAACATCAATCTTAAATTGTAGCAATCTATCTCACAGAGCTACATCTTTCTCTTAGAGGAACTCAAGTACAGAGTCGAAAAGATTCCAGAACCTATTGAGACAAGCGCCTTTGGAGAGCCAGCGAACCTCGGTGTGTAGAAGCAAGCGATTAAATTCTTCATCGTTGTCCTTACACAGCTGCCCGAATAATCAATCGTTGAGAGCATTGCTGCGAATTGTGTTCACAGCAGAGATGGCATATTGTAATGACTCATGCAAACGGTCGCTGAGGTTTTTTGCAACTAAATGCTATCTATGAATCATACAGTTAACAGCTAAAATACCTGGTACATCTTTCTACAAAAGGGCAATGAACCCACGATGATGACGCACTATTGCAGGAGCTCCATCAGTGCAACAGACCATAATGTTCGCAAGATGATATTTTCTCTTTAAAATATCTTTACAGTAGTAAAAATAGATTCACCTTTAGTATCTGAAATCAAGCTTCTTGTAAAAATTTTCTCCTGGAATACTTTTTCCTTCTTTCACAAACCGGACTTTACGCTAACAGTAAAGTCCTCATTAGTCTTGGCAGGTTGATTCATCAACCTGAAGAGAAAATTCGGTGGGTATCAAAAGTTTGCATAAGGAAGCTTTAACATATTCAGCCATCTCATGCATTCGTCGTCGCACTGTATCATTGGTAATGGACATTTTTTATAACATTGGATGCGTATGGGATGGTGCAAACCTATTCTAAAACTTCCTTGACAGTCGGCAGTATCACACCAAGAAACACGGGTCAAATGAAACATCATAGTGAAATGAAACATTCATAGAACGCTCAACGCATGCGCTGGTACAATGGTGTAAACCGGTATAATCAATTTAATAATATTTTTGAGAGTTTTAAAATTAAGTTCGAAGGCTAAAACATGCTCATAGCCCCCCCCCCTACCGCCCAAACATACCCATCGCCCCCTACAGTCCAAAACAGGGTTCACCGCCCTTCAGCATCCTCCCCACTGCCCCCAGATGGACGGTACCGCCCCTGTTTCAGAACCAATGACTTATATCTTCCTCCAATTGAAAGCAACCTACGATTCTCGCAGATTATGTGTGAATGCTTTCGTTGACAAGTGTCCCGCATTGTGCAAACAACAACAACATTATCCGTTTTGAGGGTCAAGTGATGCCTTATTGTGTATTTTGTTGTCATTTGTATTTGCATTTTGTTTTCTCAGCCGGGAGGAGCAATGGCTTTTGTGGGCAATCATGTTCAGCAGACTGATTTGGTGAGACTCCTAAGTGGTCACTTGAAGTTCCTTAATTTAATCATCGCATAAAGATCCCCCCATTTGTGGAAAAATGTAACAAAATCAATCATTCCACCCCTGACCATCTTCTTTTTGCTTGGGGCTTGAAAAAGGAGGTTTTGACGCAGAGTCCACCTCCTTGTCTTGATTTTTTTTAATGTTTTGGGTCTCATGGATCTGGTCTAGCCTAACGCTAGATCAGATAGAATTCGAAACAACAACACACATAAGCTGTTTTCTTCTTACATATAAAAAATAGTATATTGTTTCGTATCTCGAATAAGACACCCACATTTCATTAGATTAGTGTTGCAAGCTTCCCCAAAATAATTTCCGTTTGAATCCCGTATAAGGCTTGGACTGTGTTGTCCCCTTATAGGAAGTAGTGTTGTTTCACCTACACTGGACTCCCATGATAAAGTAGCCTACCAATTCGCTGTGTAGTTGGGCGAATAAAAGTCAGGGCAATAAAAAATAGTCTTATAGAATTCGTGTCTACTCAGGATAATGGGCACATTAATCCGTATACTGACGAGTCCGTCCATGTGATCAAAGGGAGGGGGAACGTATGAACCCTTGAGATATCGCCCATTCGATGCCTGGATCAAAATCAAGGGTAGAACCTTGGGTCATGTTGATTCATCTGTACGGTGACCCCATTGAAAGAATACGAAAAAACTTCCTTGGGGGCCGATTTTTATGAAAATACGATTTCTTAGCAAATTATGAGGTAGTTTGTAATGTTCTTTCCACTAACAAGTTTGTAATAAAGCTGTTTCATTTGTGTCAAATTCATTTAAAGAATTAATTGCCTTCGCATTTTCTCTTAGTCAGATGAAACTGAAAGAATGAGAAAAACCGTCGGCACGACAATTCTATTTCTTTTATTCAGAAGTTCATGAAAAATTTCAAACCTACTTTAATCAGCGTATCCCCCCTCTTGAAGATGCACCTTACGCCTCCACAATTCTGATTTCAGTTCAGCTATAACTAATTTTTTAGACCGACACCAGGAACAGCTCGAAAAGTCGTTTACAGATCTCTCTAACCATACACTTAAAGAGGAATAAAAAACTACTAAAAATTCATACAAATTCTTTACAGAAACTCACATTGCTATTTTCAACAACGTTTTACCAACATCAAGAAAGCGAAACCACTTCTCAATAAAGACGCTATTGACAAAGTGTTCGGGCTTCAATATTTAAAACTGTTTGTTGCTAGCTTATTTATTGGGAGAAACAGAAAATTTTAACATTCGAAAGTGAGGAAGTTTGAGAGGAGCCTAATTCTTTCAATAAGGAAGTTCCTCACAGCGTGAGAGCGTTCAGTTGGTAGAATACCAGCCTCAAGGTTAAGAGAATTGAGTTCCAGCCCCCGGTTTTGGCAAATGGGCATCTACATTGGTATTCGAGAGTCTGAAAGAACAATTATATACCGTCAGTCAAACATATTAACAAAAAAATTCATGTTAGGAAAATTTCTTAAATTTTTAAAAGAATAATGAATCATCAATCAAAAAAACATCCATGACCAACACCCTGTTCCACTGGCCTCAAAAAAGGTCTTATATTAGAAAAGGGATACGATAAGTGAATTTTCCTCTCCATTATCGAACCTTTTCTGATAAGGTTTCGGAATATTCCAGTATATTGTAGCCTTTTTTAGAGAGTTCTTAACATTTTGGCAGACCTCATGGTGATTGCCATTAAACTAGAAAAATTAGCTGGATCCAGCATAACTGACAACTGCACTTTCAACAGATGGGTTTTCTTGAAAGACAGTTGTTCAAATATGCCTTACGGACACTTCCGATGGTAAATTCACACCAGTAATAACATATAAACAGTTGCTCGTGAGTATCGAAAAAGATGCGACACAAAAAACGTTTAACCAATATACGATCTTGGTGTTTGACAGCACTTCAACAACTACAGAGGTCACTTCCAGTTGACAGGGTTCTATACGTCAACCGTTGGTTACCAGTTCATAAACAAACGCCAGTAAACAAGCGACTTCATGTTAATGGGGCATTTCGATTGCAGACATAGTCTCGTAAGAGCTGTAAGAACTAACAACGTGTTAAGTACCATTTCTTTTAGAGACTAGAAGATGCCGCAGCAATGGATACGAATTTACCAGCACTGGTTGTCACCGAATAGATAAAGCTTGCTTGGTGTGACAAATCCCAGATTTGAACAAAATTATACAATAAAAATGAATTTAAAAAAGGGAAAAACTGCAGAGGATCAACTTTATTTCAGGTTCATTGTTGAATAATTATATAAATGCCTTGAGCAGTTATATAATAATCCCCTCCTATATAATTAAGATCTCTAAACGCTTTATTTTTTCAGACACGCGCATATTATATACGAAGGATATTTTTGTGCCTCTTTTGAATCTAAATACTACTATACATGCGTTTATATCTCCCTTTAATCTACAACCAAGTGACAAATATTTTCCAGTATTTACGAATATTTTACATCCCTCCTGAAAGGAAAGGAGATAAAAAAGAATTGCTGCATAAATCACTAAGTCTCTTTATTTATAGAAAATAGTAAAATGCCTCTAGATTCAATCTTCAAAACTGTTCCTTTCCCCCCTTACTGACTTGCACTGTGAGACATAAAGAATAAAATACGTCTCACAAACAACAAAACAGAAAAGCCATTCAACTCGTTTCTGGTGCCTGGGCCATTATGATAGAAAAATTCAGAACATAAATTCGGAATGGTTTCGGTGATTTACAAGTGCTTTCGGCTAGGGCAGTACGACAGACGGAATAAACTTCTATTTGGTATAAATTTATTCGTATTATGCTGGATAATTGCACTGAAGATTATTTGCGTAGAAAGAAGCGATGTAAAAGAATTTAAAAGGAGAATGAAATTTAATTATTTCACATTTTAAGGAAAACTGGAAGAAAGAGAATCTTACATTAGCATTTTTTTTTCAAACCTTGACTATCTTGTGCATCGAAGAGCGCGAATGGGCAAAAAAATTAAAAAGGTTATAAGTTTCAAATATTTTTTTAAATAAGGCGGAGGCACTTGTCGCAAACATTCGCCTATACTACGCAATTTACTGTCTATTTATTATGGGGGCACCATAATAGGCGGACAGTATTACCCCCTATGAAGGGACGATACAAATGGAGGCATTTTTTCATGGCGCGACGCAGGGATTCGATCCGAGCACCCTCAGCACCGATAACCAGCGCGCTGTAAGCTCAGTTTTAAAAATTAAAATGTAGAGAGTGTTTTCTAATACGATACGGCATAAAACACTTGGCCTATTTTTAATTATGTGGAAAACCAGAGGTGAAGATAATATTTTCAGTTATCCTTTACATTATCCTTGATATTATAGTTAGCATTACTTTTATATTTTAAGTAGCATTTAAGTAGAATGAAGAAACCCTCCTACTTCCAAAATTATCTTAGTATTACTTTTTGACATATTTATTGAACTCAAAGAAAAATTATTTAGCGTCGGTGTATATATAATGCACCAGCAGTTTTAATGACTTCGTCTTTCAGTCTTTGATATCTTTGTGTTTCTAAAACCCCTATTTTCATAAATTTCAATAGCAAGATGTTTATACCATTAATCCCATGAAAAGTTTTTACGCAATGCTTTAAATTGCAACACTTCAAACCGTCGCTCAGTTTGAAAAGCTTGAAAAAAATGTACCCTAATTAAATTAAAACTGCGATAAAAATCTATGAATATCGGTTTTTTATTATTTTTGCAATCAACACGACAAACTTTCTATTCATCAATGTAATATTTTTCATAATATCAAAATTTAGAATCTTGAATGCATGTACCTTGAATGAATAATCCCAAATCCTCGTAGTCATTCAATTATGAAAAAAAATAAGAAAGGCGTTAAATCAAAAAATGTAAAAGGCCGTTTAAAAAAGAAAGTTTTGAAACTTGTACGATTCTCTCATCTGTAGCCAATTTTCTTATGGTGTTAAAAACCCTTTCATGCTAAACATCAATCGCTGATTATTAATTAAAATGTAAGAAAAGTATTATAGCATAAAGTGTTAAACAAAGGAAACCTTGTAAGTTATTGAATCCAAATTTGCCCCCCTTCGGTTAAAGTAAATCGTTATTTATGTTAAATAAGTCAAAGAAGAAAACAAACGCGAATGAAAATGAACAAAGGTTGACGTCACAGCCCTTTCGCTTACACATTTTATCCGTATAAAGAAAAAGCATGGGCCGGCGCTAGTCTGACATCGCAGGCACACATGACACGAGGCTAGAACGAAAGGAAAATTGGAAGAGTGATGATCACTTTTAACGTGCAGTTCGAGTACTGGCAGGAGTGTCAAACCTTTTAGTTTCTTTGGGCCACGTTGAAAGAAGACGAATTGTGTTGGGCCACACAAAAATATACCTAAAATTAAAAATAGTTGATGAGTAAAAAAAGAAGAATATATAGTTAACATATTTATTTCCTTATAAATTCTATTTATAATAATAAAGGTAAGTATAGGAAGTCCGTAATATTAATGTGATATTTGGTATTTAATCTGAGAAACTAATGCATCTATATCTGGGTCAATTAAAGTTGTTGCAATTCTCAGGAAGTTCTCAAGATGGTCATCCTATATTTTGGTTCTAATTTGGCTCTTAGCGTGCCTTCAACTCTTGAAAATATCTGTTCACAGGTGTGCCTGCAATGACATGAATACGCATTACTATGCAGTGAGAGATGTTTATATCTGAGCAGGTATGATTTATAAAAGTCCAACAAAGAGACTTGATTGAATTTCTCTTTAAGGTTGAATGTCATATTGCAACTCTAAGCCTTCCATTTGAAAATTTGCTAGCAGCATAATTTCTATCACTTGTAAATGGAGTAGCAATATGTAACACAATTGTTTATTTTTCCAAAAGTCCTGATATCGATTTTAAAATTCTTGTACTAAAATCGGAAAGTAATGCTGCGTATTTTTTAACCATTTTAGAATCATGCTTGTTAGCGTCTCGAAATGCTAAAAAAAAAATAACATTTACTTGGGCTTGCCATAATTTTCAACTTCATTTAGAACGCGTTTATGGTTTGAAACATTGTACTGAAAGGTTGGTTTTTACTCTGAATACGGGGGTGTAGTTCATTTAGATGGGCAGTCAAATTTATCAAAAATGCTAAATCGGCAAGCAAGTTGTCATCATCAGTTCTGGCAGAGGTTTTTTTTTAATGTCATAAACAATTTGATTTCATCAAGTAGAGAATATATATTTTTTTTTTTTAACATTTGCCCTCGACTGAGCCACCTTATTTCTGTAAAGTATACAATATCGCCCTACTCAGCATCCAAGATTTTAAGAAATTCCTGAAACTGGCGATGATTCAATCCCCGAATGATGCATTGTCATTGTCGATATGTTGAATGAACAAAGCTGAATTTTGTAATGGCCGTCTGCCATAATCGCCGAGGTGGGCTTTTCATTTTTTTTTTTTTCGCTTTGAGCTCTCTTTCTGGACCGCAATAATAATTGCTTGCGGCCCTCGGGATGCGGTTGGACATCCTGGAGTACAGCAATTGGACATCGCTATGCTCATCAAATGCGTTTTTGGAGTTAGTTATCGTTTCCGGTAACCTGGTGATCCCCTTTCAAGTAGTCGAAAGTTAAGACAGAAAGGTTAGTGAGCGAATTAGTGGCGTGGCTGATTTCTAGCAAGGTTTCTGTAGTGCGCGGGAGAGCTACCGGGATTAACAAATGCGTTAATTTCCACGTTGCCTGCTAGTAATGAGTATTGTAATTATGCTGCTTAATATTGTTATTCCCAATAAATAGATTTTAGTGTAAGAAACCTTGTCGTGTATCCTGTTTGTGGTGAGTTCAGTGTTTAATATATATATATATATATATATATATATATATATATATATATATATATATATATATATATGTGTGTAGCAACTGTGGTGTCTAGGGGCGGGTTCCCAGTCTTATAGAAACTACTTCTTGAGTGGAAGCCCACTTCTATAGAAACCTTTCCGCGTACTGCACGGCGCAACTAGACTTTCTTATACTCATACAGTACTCAATAAATGACAGAGTCACGTCTTTTCCACGAACACAATATATTGGCATTTTGGACTATTTACAGATTTTGAAGTACGTTACATATACGTTACACGTCAGGCCGCACCAGGCCTCCACAATCTGAATGGGTTACAGTTTCGGCCGTCTGCCGCGATAGGGTTAACTAAGCCGCCGTCTGCCGCTTATCAGGAGCCAACCTCATGTCCCCGTCGAGACTGTCTCTCCCGTCGCAGCCCGTCTGCTGCTTTTATGGCACCTCTTGCCAGGTCGGGACCCAATCTCAGTCTACCTTCAGCACTTTCTCCCAGTTCATCTACCAAAATGCTGGTAGCGCTGTCGTCACATAGCGTACACGGCGACATATAGCCCATAGCCGGAGCCCTGGGATAATACAATTCCCATATATATATATATATATATATTACCTCAAAGTAAGGTAAAGGAAACATTGAACTTCACAACCTTAAAATTTCTAACAGAGAAGATAATTTTAAAGTTTAAAATGCCAACATTCTATTTTCGGAAAATTTGTTAAAAGCGGTTACGTGTTATCCGTTCCATGGGAGCTGCAATATATGGAGTCTAAAAATATTGCTTTAAGGCGATTCTTTTTAATACACTGCTCAAAAAATTAGGGGAGCAAGCAAAGAAGTTAAGAAAACCGTGCGAGACAGCCACGTATTGGTATAAAATTGATAGTACAAGCGTATCAATACGCAATACAGAAAAAAAAAAAAAAACGTAAAAAAATTTGTAATTAAGCTTTAATTCTTTGAAAATATGGAAAAAACATGAAAAGATGATTTAGGGCAAACAATTTGGTTACATGTAACGATAAAAAAAAGTATTGTTTAGAAATAATACAAGATTTTTAATATGGCGTGTGGTCCTCCTCGAACAGCTACGACTGCTGCACACCTGTTTTTCCATCGATACGATGATGTTATCGATAAGACCTTTGGGGAATACTGTTCCACTCCTCAAGAAGTGCAATATCCAAGTCTCGGAGAGTAATGGAGGCCTTGGGTCTCCCAGCAATGCGTCGTCCGACCATGTCCCAAATATGCTCGATTGGATTCAGGTCAGAAGAGAACGCTGTCCATTCCATACGCTGTATTGTTTTCAGCTTCAGCATGTTCTCCACAAGACGAGCTGTATGCGTCTATCATTATCATGCTGGAAAACAAAGGAATCTCCAATGGCTGCAGCGTAAGGTATGACATGAGGTCTCAGTATCTCGTCTGCTTATGTTGTGATGATAATTACTAGTTTTAGAAATAATTAACGTTTATATTAATATATCGGGGATTGAGATAATAAAAGTAAGTAAGTAGTAAGTAAGTAAATTTTTGTAACGGTTGTGCTTTGTTTTAATCAATTTATTAAGCCTCTGCTAAATATATGTGAGGGTTAAACTTGTGGTGGACAAATATTAATTGATTTGATTAATGTCATCGCTTTTGGAGAAGTGTGCGCAAATTTCTCTAAATGTTTGACATTGAGAAGAATTAAGTTGAAATAGATCATCACATGTTACCCTTATTATTAAATATATTGATAAATTAATATGCCCTTATTTATGAACCTTGTGAGTTGGCTGGTACGTTTTTTTTTGCTGGCGAATTTTAATTCAAAAGGTTGAAGGAATTTTGTTAAATGGTATAGGTTTTGGAAATATTCAATTATTTCCTTCTTTCCCTAAAACACCCTGTGCCTAGCGACAGACTTCGGTCGCTATCTTTTGCTGTCCGCTGTCCTTGGAAATTTGATATGCCCGGTCTTCGCCATTTCTTAGTGTTGCACAACCAAGCCTCCCCCTCCCCCGAGCCAGAGAGGGGAAAAGATTTGGATTATCAGAAGGTGCGGAAGGGTACAGGTCCTGTGGATGGCGGGAGCTCGGAGAAAATGTAATAGGCGGTGGTACGAGTTCAGAAGAGGAACTAAAATTAGACTACAGTTCCAGAAGATAGAAAATGGTGGCCTGCAATCTTTCACTCGAACCTGAGGTCCCAAATCGCTGGCGCACTAGCGGACTATTTGCAATCATACAGGCTGCGGACAACTACAATATAATGGAGCGGTGACTCGGGAGCGCGGGAGTTCGAAAAATTCATTCGGGGATCCTGGACTGAGAGCGTGGGCGTGAAAGACCGGGGTTTGGGGCTGAGGCTCTGGCCTCGGGACGATGCAAAGATCCGGATGTTGGCCACGGGGTGACATCTCCTTTTTCCTTTCCTTTCCTTTCCTTTCTTTTCTTTAAATTCTATCCTTAAAACTCTCTCCTTTTGAATGCTGCAACAGAGTCATTAAGATTCAATTTAAATTTAAAATTTATTTAATGATGAGCATTACACATAGAAAAATTAAGATTTTGATTCGCCAGCCACTTCATTTATTGCATTGTTTTTATTGATAATTATTTGTATTATGGAGAGTAGAACTCATTAAACGGAATTGCATTTTATTCAATTGAATTTGGTTGTCAGAATAATGTTAAGAAGATCTGGAGATAATGAGTTTGTTTGTTATAATGTCAGGGCAAATTGTTAATAATTTGTTATTTTTAGTTTGTAAAGTTGAGTCATGTCGGTCCTTGCCTTTTTAATTAATTGTCTGACTTTCAGCTGTAGGTATTTTTTTTTTATTTCAGCAGATATGAAGCTTTTCTTTTAGGTGAAGTAATTTTATTTCTAGGTGTTCTCCAGGATAGATAAGTAAATTTATTAGATTTAATTTCTCCTTTTCTTTTTGGCTCATTAATCACCACAGTGATGCAACAGTAGTATCGAACCAGTGTTAATTATAATATTAATTATTATGGGGTTATTGCATTAAAAAAACACAACGCAACCTTATCATCTAGTCGTATAATGTACTAACCCTAATGGCTAATGGCAATTAGATTGAAGTAAATGTTTGTTAAGAGTTATCTTTACATTAATTAGTTAATTATAATAATAAAGTTTAAAATAACCCTATATAACTACAATCCGTTGTAACACTTACCTTCGGGCCGTCAAAGTACCATTCCGAATGATATGCAGGTACGTACGTCCACCTATGCTGATTCCACCCCATACCATAAAACCAGCTGGTCTGTATTGTGACCTTTCACGAACGAATGTGGGGTTATTTCGAGTGCCCCTTTCCCTCCATACCAAAGCACGTCGGGTGTCACACTCCAGACTGAATCGGGACTCGTCTGTAAACAGCACTTGGCTCCAATCATGTTGCTCCCAATCTCGATGTTCAGCAGCCCATTTTCTTCGCGCCGCACGGTGGCGTGGGGGTCCAACGGAATGCAACCATTGGCCTACGTGCATAGAGACCTCCCTGATGAAGCCCATTACGTACTGTTTGGCTGGACACCCTTCGTCCTATTGCCAAGAGCATCTGTCTTTGCAGCTGAGTAGCATTGTCTGTTCTGTTTCGACGAGCTGTTAATAGTATATACCGGTCATCATTTGCTGTAGTGACGCGTGGGCCGACCTTGCGCTGGTCTATGTCTTACATTCCCTGTTTCTTGGAATCGATTCCACAGTCTTGCAACGACACTTCTGGTGACTCCAACAGCGTCCGCGACACTACGTTGTGTTTGCCCGGATTCAAGTCTGGATATAATGCGCCATGCCATGGATTCCGGTAAATTGCGTTGTTGAGACATTTTCAAGTCACCTCTTCTCAAAAAGAATAACTGAGCAATCGAATTTCACAGTTAAGGCAGTGAAACAGACGTTTCTGCAACATCCCGATTTCCGCCCTTATGCTCTTTTTTTGGTTTTGACGTCATGAAGTTTGTAATTATTCGTTAAGCAAAGCTTAAGTAGTTTTACTCGACTAAGGTGTTGCCTAAGAGGGCAAATAAAGACGCTTTTTTAGTCCTTCTTACTTATTATTCTTACAGGGTGCGGTAGAATGGACTCCACATTTCTGAAGGACACTGTTAAGGGAGGTAAGGGTAGGGCAGTGTGGGAGGTGGCAACAGTTTGGTCGAATTTTTTAGTTGTAAGTAGACACCATGAGTTGGACCGGTGAACATCTAGGTTTGTTTTCGAGGTGTTGTTTAAAAACAACGATTCTGCAACAACGACACAAAGGGCATTTAGGACATGATACGGATTCTATGCAAATAAACCGTTCCCGCTCGAAAAACAATCCTGTGAAGGGTTCCAACGTAAGAGTAAATGGATCAGCATTACCAAGAAACCAAGACCTCGGAACATTAGAACACCTGAATTGTGCAAAGAATTATAAGTTATGAAGATGCTGCCTGCATTCCCCCAAAGAGGACAAACAGAGTGAAGGAAAAACTTTAGAGAACGGCTTCGGAAGTGCATCGCAAAGTGATGTTACTTTTAAAACCTTGTGGAAAAAACTAGATTGTTAGTTCTTTAGAAAATTTATAGCTTTTACTGTAAATTGTTTAGTTCGATTTTTATTTCCCTTTAAAATGTGAGAGTCCATTCTGCCGCACTCTGTAAAAAAAAGTACACAACTAAGTATCAGGTTGTAAGATAGGAACGAACACCAGTAATTTTGTTAGTATTCTTTAAAAAAGTAAGATTTTTTGGCAAAGATAAAAAATTCCGGCCATGATTTAATTTTTTTAATAATACCTAAATTATTTTGAAAGACAATTTTGAGAGCTTTTAATTTTCAAGCATTGAAAAAGTATCAGAATAAGTGAAAAAAACACATAATGGCCTGTTTAATTAGGATAATAATATGTAGTGTGTACTAGTATTTCAAATACTATAGATTAATTGCACCGAATGCAATTTCGTCTTTAATAAAGTAATGTTATTGAGAGCAGAAACATTAAAAGCAGTCCTTCAAAAGGGTCTTTATCTTCCTTGATATTAGGGCATTTTCCGTTCATTAGATACAATAAGTTCATACTATGCAGTCATCCTATACGGTTTCCCAAGAGGATGCAAATAATGAGAGTATTTATATGTTTTTAGTGCCTTTCAACAGGCATATAGCGTAATGATCGGGAAACCTTATAATATCTTTCTAAAAATTCTCAAGGATTTGTCAAATTTGAAGTCAATAGCTTGGATGAACAAAAGCTTCATAAGTCTATTTCAATAAGCTAGGTTCTAAATTTTGTCTCTTGGATTAATGTTCTATTTTAAAATATTTTTTGAACATAAATGAAAAGGAAAGAAGTTATTTAAAAAATAATTAATCAAGACGCATTAAAATTAAATGTTTATGCTTTTAATTTTTATTTTATTTGAGATGTTTTTAAGTTAAAATGAAAAATTTCAGAATATGATAAGTTGAACAAGTAACACAATCCACAAGTTAGAAACATAGAGAACAATATAGAAGGATCATTTGATGTCATACATTACATTGCTTCATGATAATATTTATGAGAACAGCAGAAGTACATAAACTGTTGTGAAAATGGGCCAAATGCGAGACTCGTATTTTAAACACATTTAAGTTTATTTAATTTTATATCTTCCTACTGTCAAATATATTTATTATGTATTAATTTGATAGAGTCATTTATTGAACTTATTTAAGGATTTTATTCATTTTAGTTATATTATACATTTAAAATTCAACGAAATCGCATTTACGGGGATCAGAACGGTAGTGTCCTATGCCACCATTCCAAACTTCAAAAAAAAGACATATTTGCACTGTTTGTGATATTCCCGTTAAGGTTGAAAGAATTTGGTTGTCTAGGGAATCTTTAGTTGCACAGTTTGTAAAGGAGGATATTCCGAATATCTTCCTTTACAAACGAAGTCTCGAAGATTTCCTGTTAAAAAATATCTGTAACTCTATACCACCTGTTGGCTTTAACCAATTTTGGTTGTTTAACGCTCAGATCGGACGTCTAATAGCTGTTTAAGACCACATATCTTTCATTCAGACATGGTTTTCTGTTTGATGGTGATCTTTGAATACTTTAATAACAAACTTCCTTAGCATTTCTTAATTGCAGCCCTTCTCTCACGATATCTGTTCCACCACTTAAAACTGTCCTTATTCCATGTTAAATGCTAGTCGAGAGTTTGTCAATCGATTAGCCTGTTATAGGTCGGCAGACTCCCAAGTTAGCAATCAAATTTCCATCCTGAGAGCCTTCTCTGACTATTAATAAAGACTGTTTTCAGTGGACGAATAGTGCTGGATGATGGCCGAATGGCTAGGTAGCGGGCATTCGGTACCAAAGTATGTGGGTTCGAGTCCCACTCTTAGCATAGATGTTTGTAGCCGTTCAAAATTGGCTTTAAGCAGGTGGTCCCTGTCTAATTAGCCTTCGTTTAGCAAAAAGTTGACCGTAGAGCTTCAAACCAAATCAATGGATGGATGGAGACCTTTTGTCATTTCTACGTTTCTGCTCTGTATCCAATTATTTCAGAACTACTCAAGAAGAATAATAAAGAGATCATTTGGCAATGAGTTCAGAGTAGCTTCGTTTGCATTCCACATCACCTTTCCTCGGGTCCTGCAAAAATGAGCGGAATTCACTCGAGAAAATTGTAATGTGATTTAAATTCCCTTACCAGGTGAAATAAGGAATAAAATCTTTAAAATTCTACTGTAGTCGACCGTTATAAGTTTGTAACTGCCAAAAAAATGTGTTTTTGAGGAAAGAAGCAAAGCGAAAGATAATAAACTGCCAAATTAGTGAGGCCAACACTTAAAACCTTTAGAAATTAAAGCATTGTTTCCAAAAGCACTGGTCTCCCCAAACTTACAAGCCCCGAAGTTCCACCAATGAAATGGAGTCTATCAATTATTTATGACAAGCAGGTGTCGAAAAAACCGAATAAAAGCTTGGAAAATTTGAGAACTTTAAATGTGGGTGTCAAAAGTGAAAACTATCAGCATATTTAGATGAGTTGTTTTGAGAGATTTAAGTTAGTATTAAGAATTTTAGAATTTAGAAAAAAAGGGGCCGAAACATAATTTTATATCCCAAATCTCTTTATTAAAGCCAAAACAGGAAAACTAACTAAAAGTTAAAAACTATATATAAATAAAGATTTAGACATGAAAATATCTGAACCAGATGCCGACTAATGACCCTTTTTCCGGATGACTCTTACTTAAACAAAAATTAATTAAACCTGTCCCTACGTGAAATTATGCAAAAGAGAAATAATAGATATCTTATTGCGTAACTCTTATGGCCTGTTCGCATAGGAGTCCGTTGCGTTGCGTTAAGGGAAAGATGACGTTGAGACGAAAATAAACCAATCATAGGCGTTAAAAATTTCATTCCTAATCGTTTGGAGGTTTGTCATTGGTTAAATAAATTTCAATACTTTAATGCTCCGCAACGGACTCCTATGTGAACAGGCCCTAATTCTCTAACAAACAAGAGACGATCTCTTTGTTTCCTCTAGTCGCCTCAGGAGACAACGCCTTCGAATGTACCATTCGGCCAAAAAACCTCGCTGAATGGATTGAAAACGAGAGAACATATGGGTATTTACGAAAAAAAGTAAGAAAGAACAACGAAAAATCATCCCAGAAATCGCGTCTTTTTCCTATCATTATAGAATACACAGCTCTTATATATATGCGTAGCAAAAGCTTTCTGTTTTTATAAAGACCCAGCTGTATGTCTGAGATTTCAGTCAATTAGCTGGTTTGTATATACCGGTCTGATGGTCGGAATAATTTGGGCTCTAAGTTTCAGCAAGTTTTTTAATGAAATTTTTCTTTCTGATCCTAGTGTGCTAAATTGAGAAATTTTAGATTGTGATAATATCCTAGCTTTGCATTTTCAATATTTAGAAGTTTCTGAGGTTACATAGTTTTCCTTAAGAGTGAATTTTTGTCATTCATGCATATGTTAAATCTTTAATGATTACTGTATATATACATATATATATATGTGTGTGTGTGTGTGTGTGTGTGTGTGTGTGTGTGTGTGTGTGGTTCAGGTTTTGCCCCTCCTTTCTCTCTCTTTTCTCTATTCGCGTTCATCACGACTAACCCCCCCCCCCCCGCCGCCCTCCCGATTCCACTCTCCGTTCGAAAATACCGTTTTCGATTTCCAGGGTCAGAATCTCGTATCTAGAACACGCATGTCCTCGGAACTGGTAAGGATCACTATAATGAGCTATTTCCTCTTATTCACATTGTGAAACTCGGTTCACTTCCGAATGCGCAGATACCCATTTACTGGTGGGAACGTCAATATGCTCCTGGCTTCTGCTTCTGTTTATTTATACATACAGTGGTGGCCAAATATGTGGACACTTTTTAAAATTTAATGTTTTTCAAATTTTAATGTTTATAAAAACTGTTACACTTCATACAGTGCAATGAGTTATATATCAAACGAAAGGAGATTTAATGCTGAATTCAACATAATAAACAGAGGTTGAATATTTGCATTAAGAAGGAAGTCATGCATTAAAAACAATACTTAGGGTGAAAATCCCTATCTACTTACGATGTAACTGTCTTATCAGTATTTCGTTGGATGTCCTTTATTTTTCAAGACAGTGATGTGGTATTGAGATAACCAATATTTGGAGCTTTTCCTTGGTTATTATGTGGTGCCATGAGAAAATTATACCCTCAATTAATTCTCTTTTATTGGATGGACGCCTCGGATGTACAAGTTTTTTTAAACGGAACAAAAAAGGGTTTACGGGATTCAGGTCTGGGCTGTTTCCTGGCCATTCTAGCACCTGTATGGCATTCTACGGGTGTCACTGTTGTTATATACGTGCAGTGTGGTAGAGAGCTGAATCCTACTCGTAAAAAAGGGAGCATTATCTGGCAAAAGATCCCTGAGAGAAGGTAGAAGTTAAGGTTGTAGGATGGAGCGAATGTACTTTCTGCTATTCAGTGCGCCATCTATGACACGAAGGCGGCCTATAGCATCAGCTGATATACATGCCCAGATCATAACACTTGTAGGATTTTTTGTTGTCACTAGAATGAAATCCGGATGTACCCCTTCCCCGATTCGACTTCTCACATATTTTCTTCCATCACTACCAAATATCGGTATCTTAGATTCATCATTCCATATCACTTTTTTCCACTGACCTTCTGTTCATGCAATGTGTTCTTTTGTCCACTGTATTGGATTCTAACCTGAACCGATAGCATCCAAACCAACTTTAGAACTGAACTTTTATTCCAGACTCTTATTCACTTAGGAAACAAAACCCGTGTTACCACACCGCTCACCCAAACCATTTTCCAACAATAGACCCAAGAGCAGGATTTATTACTTAATCCGTGGTAGACGCGTGAACGTGCTAAACCATTATTTTTATTTATCGTAGACTCCAAAACATCGCATGCTGGCGATAACATGCCAAGTTGGCCCCAAATTCATAACACAAAAAATATATATATATATATATATAGATATAGATATAGATATATGTGTGTGTGTGTATATGTATGTATTACAAGTAGTTACAAATTATACTGCTAATTATGATTAGTCCTCTTTTGATTAATCAAGTATTGAACATCTAAGTATTTATTTCACTCTTCAGTTATCAAACAAAGACTTTTGTAAGCATCAGCAGTTTCCTGGTAAGTAACAATAGTGATCGTGTGTAAAAAACTAGCTCTTCTGCGCTAAAGTTAAGCTTAAAACGGAACGCCTTCGACATTATTTGACCCAAAAATTTTCCATTTGGTAAAAAATAGAAGAAAAAATGGGATCATTGAAATAAATGGTATGAAAAATCGCATTCGATGTTGGTACCGAAATTTAAAAAAAACATTCTTTTGTTTCTACTGCTTGTTGTTAGATCGAAAAAACAATGCGTAGACTATATGTTATGTCTGTTATATTCGAAGTTGACTTTAAATAAAGACACCATTCTAGAATGATACGCTACTAATTTAATAGCCGAACACATCACAACAAGAAGTGGCTGTTGCCATACATACAATGGAAATACAACAATTCTCCCACGCTTAAAATGGAACTATACATGAAATGAAAGTTCAATTCGTGACATAGTCCTGTAAATAGGCTGGCTTGTTACATGATCGTAATGATCGCCGGGGTCCAAGCTGAGCTTGTGTATCTTGGATACTACAAGGTTGAGAATAAGTTTGTACATCTGGATTTTCGTTATCTAGTTGCTGTAAATTAGTTCCGGAGTCAGGTACTGTTATCCACAGAGGTTGTGCAGGCACTTGTACTTTATCTGGCAATTGGTCTTTATCAGATTTAGTATCGGAAGTAAAAGATACAGATTTCTTTGGAATTTCAGTTTTTCTCAACTGATCAATGTGTCGTTTGAATGTATGTCCATCATCTAAATTTACTTCGTAATGTAACTTGCCAAATTTTTGAGTGATGGTACCCAATTTCCATACATACTTATTTCTAATGTGGCATCGAACTTGTAGTCTGTCTCCCACGCTTAATTGTCTGGCTTTAACTGCGTACTCATCATTTTGTGTATGTTTCATTGGTCGAACAGCATCAAGTTGAATGCGGATATTACGTTGTAAATACATTTCAGCTGGAGTTTTATTATTAGATAAAGGTGTTGCTCGATATCGAAATAAAATTTCTCGTACTTTGGCATACATTGACAGTTGATCATCAGCCATTGCTTTTAGACGATTTTTCAGTGTTTGTACATTTCTCTCGGCTAATCCATTTGTAGCTGGGTGTCCCGGTGCTATGTGTTTCTGAAAAATCCCATTCTTAGCACAGTATGATTTAAACTGATCACTCACAAAAATTGTTGCATTATCTGATACCATAACGTATGGATAGCCATGCACAGCAAAGATATCAGCAAGCATTTCTATAGTAGAAGCAGTGGTTGGAACATTGCGACTTACTTTGATCTCGGCCCATCTTGATTTTGCATCAACAACTATTAAAAAGAAACAATCCTGGAAAGGTCCTGCATAGTCAATATGTATACGATCCCAATTTTCTTTAGGTTCATCCCAGGGGTGAATTTGAACTTTTGAAGGATTGGTTTTGATTTCAGCACATGGTTCACATGTTCTTGAGATACGTTCAATATCTTTGTCAATTCCCTTCCAATAGATATACCGGCGAGCTAGTTGTTTCATTTTTGTTATGCCAATGTGAGTTCGATGCAGTTCATCTAAAGCAGCTTTCTGGAGTATTTTTGGTATTACAACCCTCTGTCCTTTGAAGAGGATTCCATTTTCCATGGTATATTCACAGCTAAGTTCAGGACTACTTTGAATTTCTTACTTTATTTTTGACAAATGCTCATCAGCATCTGTTGCTGTTCGAATTGTGTCAGCATTTAACATGTCTGTTGATATTTCATTAATTGATACCATGCACACAAGATTTATTTCATTGTTAATTGCCATATCATTAGATGATTCTTTTTGAATTATTGGAGCTCTGGAAAGACAGTCTGCATCTATGTTTTCAATACCCTTCTTGAAAACAACTTCATAGTCAAATCCTGATAAAAATGTGGCATATCGAAGTAAACGACCTGAAGTCATTGAAGGTAATTTAGTGCTTGGATGAAAAATTCTTGTCAAAGGTCGATTGTCAGTTACCAATTTAAAGTGTCTTCCAAACAGATAGTTGAAAAAATGATTTACAGAAAATATATTTGCAAGCGCTTCACGATCAAGCTGTGAGTAATTTTGTTCTGCTGTAGCTAGCGATCTTGAAGCAAATGCAATTGGTCTCTCTTGTCCATCAACGATGTGTGCAAGAACACCTGCAACACCTACTGGACTTGCGTCGCACGTAAGTATTATTGGTAATGCTGGATCATATGGGGTAAGAGTTTTATCACTTCCTATTTCGATTTTCAATTTTATGAAAGCAGCTTCACATGCAGCTGTCCATCGGAAATCCGAGTCCTTTCGAAGGAGCTGTCGAAGAGGATAGGTAGTTGATGAATTATTGGGCAGGAAACGAGAATAATATGTAACCATTCCTAGGAATCTGCGTAATTCTTCCACGTTTGAAGGTCGGGGCATCTCCATTATAGCCTTGACTTTCTGTGGGCTTTTAGAGATCTTGTTGAATTCTACAACATGTCCTAAATATTCGATTTGCTCTTGAAAGAATGAGCATTTATTCCGATTCAAGTGAAGATCGTATTTCTTTAATCTTTGTAGGCATTGATCAAGATTCTTTTGACATTCAGCTTTTGTTGTCCCGTGCACAATGATATCGTCAAAATAGGACATAGTTTTGGGCAAGCCTTGGAGAATCTGGTCAATGACGCGGTTAAATTCGCTTGGAGCAGTCTTAATTCCAAATGATAGTCTATTCATACGATAGGTTCCACGATGAGTTGACAAAGTTTGAATTATACTACTTTCTTCATCTACTTGAACATGAAGATAAGCTTTGTATAAATCAAGGCAGCAGAAATATTTTGAATTTTTCAAACTGTTGAGGATATCATCAATTCGTCTGATAGGATAGTTTGCATTGACAAGACGTTCATTAACACCAGTTTTGTAATCAACACAGAGTCGAACGTTACCATCTGGTTTTGGAATTATCACCAGAGGTGATCCCCAATCACTTGTAGCTATTTTTGAAATAATTCCTTGTGCTTCCAATGTATCCAATTCTTTATTAACTTTATCTCGAAGGGCGTATGGTACATCTCTTTCTTTGTGAAATACTGGCTTACTTTTTTCGCGAAGTTGTAATGACACTTTTACTCCTGGAATACATCCTACTTTTTGCACAAAAATTTCGGGATAACTAGAAATAATATCATCATCATTGTTACTTATAGACTGCACTTGCAAGTCACTCGATTTTTTTTTGTTTTTAGAATCAATTTCTTGCAGGTTGATTTCAAGATGTCGTATCCAAGTACGACCAAGTAATGTATCGTACTCTTCCGGAACTATATACAATTCTTCACAGGATGTTTTTCCATTGTATGACACATTTACTATAACCTTTCCATCTGGTATAAATATATTACCTGTGTATGATCGGAAAGCAACACTGGAATTTTGAAGATCAGTTGAAATGTTAAGTTTGTAGAATTTATCACGTGGCATGAAAGTGAACCCTGCACCTGAGTCCACTTCAAATTGTTCTTCATGGCCTTCAATGTTCACATGAACAAAATATTTTTCAGCATCTTGTAAACCTTCTTTCCTATATTGGAAAATATCGATTACCTGGTTGACACCATAACGATAAAGTGATTCTTCATCATCAATATAGTTTGTAGAATTTGAATTTGTGGTGCCACTATTTCTTTTTTCTTCAAGTAATGTCCGAATGCATACCTTCCGGATATGTCCCGATTTTTTACATGCACTGCAATGGAGTCGGTTGTAATCAGATTTGCAATTCCTTGCTGTATGATTATCTCGGCCGCAACGGAGACAAAGATTCTTAATTCCAAGTCCTTCATAATCGATTCTGGATTGTGAGTTTGAACGTGTGACTTTGGATTTGGTTTGCAAACTTGGGGGTTCGTCACGTCTGGGACTTATGGGGACATTGTCACGTCTGGGATATCTCGAAACTTGGTTTACATTTTCATTAAAATCAGTTTTAGAAGCTGAATTCTTCGAAAGTTCTCGACTATCAATTTTTGATGCTTCTAAGGCTATTGCTTTTTTGGCTATTTCATCAAATGTAGGGATTTCAGACTGTAAAATCTGCTCTCGAATTGAGTTA
This sequence comes from Dolomedes plantarius, assembly GCA_907164885.2. NCBI lineage: Eukaryota > Metazoa > Arthropoda > Arachnida > Araneae > Dolomedidae > Dolomedes > Dolomedes plantarius. The sequence goes on along the minus strand of OU015494.1, from coordinate 74,769,589 downwards.
TCTCGAATGCCGCGTACAAATTGTGCTCGTAAAAAGATATCCGATATTGACGTTTTACATTCGCAAGGGGAAATAAATTCACAATCTATAATATCTCGTCGAAGTGTTGCGATATAATCAGCAATTGCCTGATTTTCAGTTTGATATATTGATAAAAATTTATGTTGGGACACAAGAATATTCTTCTTCGGACAAAGGTGGGTTTCGAACGTATTCATTAGTTCATCATATGTCAATTCAGCTGGAGTCTTTGGCGATACTAATGCAGCTAACATATTATAATTTGATGCGCCAATTGAATTAAGAAGTATCTGAGCACATAACTCTTTGTTTGAGATTATTTTCTTCATGTTAAGAAAATTTTCAAATCGTTGTCGATAAAATTTGAATGATTCCGTTTTGGAATCGAAACATTCGAATGTCTGAAGTAAAACAGAATGTACTGATTGTTCATTAGCATTTGACGATTGTGGAACGCTTGCTGCTTGCATTGGTAATAGTTTCTCAAGAAATTGTTTTTGCTGAGTTTGAAAAGCAGCCATAAATTGCTGAAACTGATCAGCGTTCATATTGAGAACAAGTTAGAAATCGAGGTTTGAAACTTAGGCCTAACGCATGTACAGTACTTGAATAATAATAGTAGCAAAATATATGCAGGAAATGAATGTTCAATTTAAATATAAAGTGCGTTTAAAAAGGTTTTTACCTCGTCGCCAACTGTTATGTCTGTTATATTCGAAGTTGACTTTAAATAAAGACACCATTCTAGAATGATACGCTACTAATTTAATAGCCGAACACATCACAACAAGAAGTGGCTGTTGCCATACATACAATGGAAATACAACACTATACCTGGTTGAAAGGACTTTAAACAGTTTCAGAACGAGTTAAAATGTAAATTATATAATTTGGACTCACAAGCTCTGATGGAATGTTATGAAAATTATGCTGAAAATGGACGGTACAATTTTTGCTTCAATAGGCCCAGGCATTCGAGTGTGTAGAGCAGGGGTTCCCAAAGTGGGCGATACCATCCCCCGGGGGACGCTGGAACGATCAGGAGGGCGGTAGCGCCTCTGGGGACATTTGGGGGGCGGTGAACGGAAATAAGGGGGCGGTGAAAGCATAAAGAAAGAAGCCAAGACAATTCTAAAACATTCCGAGGACACTTGACACAGAATGTACGGGGAAGACCTAGGTGGGGAACAATCATGTATTGTGAGACTTGTTAAGTATCTAGTGACTTAGTCTCTATTTTTGGTCCTATTTACAGCCCTGAGCATCTTGGGCAATACCCCTCAATCTATTTTTTGCACGAAGAAGACCCCCATTTCCACGGAGTTTAACCACTTCCGGTCACTGATGATTCCGCCTAATAGATCTTCTTTAAAGTTTAAACTGAACCGCTTAACTATATTCGGACCATATTATGGGCTTTGAGTACCGCTAATGCAAAATAATAACAATAATAATAACAATAATAATAATAATAAGGCACACATTTTACACAGTTTGGGAAAATATTCAAAGTGGGACCAAGGACATTGAGAGTTTGTTAAGTATAATTTAAGGTATATATGCACTTTGCTACAGGGGTGAGTTTTATGACCGGGAGCGGGAGACCAAACCAAACACTGAATTGCTTATTTTCGCAGAATTTATTTGAACGCAAAAAAATAGAGAACAGTTTCTTTCAACTGTGAGTTCCTACTTTTACAGTGTGCTCGCATTAACAAAACATAATATTCTTTTTACAAAATTTTTCTGTTAAAACTGAAAAAGTTGTTTTGTTCTAATACTACATATAACATACAATTTAAGGAAATATAGGGAAAATATTTTGAAATTATTTATGTTGACATAATTATTTGTATTGTATTTCATATGTTTATTTCATTTTATTTTGCCTAAGTTGCTGTAAGCCTCGCAAGATATCACCTGAACTAATTAATATTTTTTCATGAAATTTTCAACCTAGAAGCGCATACAAAAATTTTTATCATTTCCTAAAATATGTTGTTTTCATTAGGGAATGAATTTAAAAAAAATTCCCCAATATTAGGCAGCTAAATACAACTACATATTAAAAAAAGAGGCTCTGAAAACATAATTTAGCTAGGGGTTTGATGACATATTTATAAAGCATATAGATACAATCTAACCGGCTGTTTTCCAAAACTATCCCAATTTGAAGTGGTTGCGAGATAGGACCATTATTGCTGCTAAAAAGGAACATGTACAAGAAATAAAGAATCCAATACTTTCCATCTTACCAGGCATAGTCACTGATTACAAATATATCGATACCGTAGTATATGCCGATGAGGTCGTCAATTTCCCAACAGAGTTCCTAAACTCATTTGATCCGGCTGGGTTGCCACCACAACATCTTTTACTTAAAGTGGGATCTCCAATTATTTTACTGCGGAACCTCGACCCGCTAAAACTTTGCAACGGCACAAGGCTGTGTGTAAAGAAGATGCTGGGCAATATTATCGAAGCGACATAGCGACAATCTTAACAGGAAAGGGAGGGGTGAAACATTTTTTATCCCACGGATACCACTCATTCCGACTGATCTCCCTTTTAACTTTAAGAAACTGCAATTTCCAGTGAGACTTGCTTTATCGATCACGATCAACAATTCACAGGAGCTGTCTATTAAGTGCTGCAGAATGGATTTAAGATCGCTATGTTTCTCCCACAGACAACTTTACGCTTCTTGCTCAAGGATGGATTAACCCAAGAATTTATTTATTCTTGCTCCTGGAGGGAAAACTAAAAAATGTTGGTTTTAATCAGGTTTTAGGTTAAATTAATATTATAGCGAATTTGTAATTTTACTTTATAATTTATATACTGAATTTATACTTTTAAATACCCGTAAATAAAATTACTTAGATTTTACACTACACGTAGAATTCATTACTTTCCTGTATAATAAAAAAAGGGGATAAATAAATACCCGGGCAACGCCGGGTAAAAAGCTAATATATATATATATATATACATACATACCAATAAGTATTTGGACAACCGTACGGACGACGATATCTGCGGTCCTGATATACGTCAAGCCCTCCGCCGTTAAATATCGTGTAGGAAACAACATTGGCATTAGTCACATGCAAGATGCAGCTAAGTGCAGAGTTATCTGATTTCGAAAAAGGTGTAATCGTCGGGTATCACAGAAATGGGCTATCATTAAGGGACATATCTATGGACTATTGCGCCATTGGTTAGTTAGTTCAGGGGCATATCTAGCTAGCTGAATTACCCAAAATCGACAGTGACCTATTTTATTCAGCAGTGAAAGGTGTGCGGTGATTGTCAGAATGTGCCCCGAGTCGGCAGACCCACGAAACTGGGAGATAGAGACCGACGGGTGCTGTCCAGAAAAATTCAGAAGAACCACACCTAACCAATGGCCCACATACTCCAGGAGTTCCAACATGCATCCGGGAGTGTTGTTTCGATGAATACCATCCGTAAGGAAGCACACCTTCTTTGTTTTTCATGGTCGTGCTGCCGCCTATAAGCCTTTGATCGCAAAGTACAACCACGCTGCTCGGTTAATGTGGTGCAAAGCACATAGAAAGTGGACCGTAGATCAGTGGAAACGGGTTCTTTGGAGCGACTAATCAAGGTTCACCCTCTACCGTTCGGATGGTAGGGTCTGGGTCTGGCGTCTGCCTGGAGAACGCCTCCTGCCAGAATGCATTGTGACCACAGTAAAGTTCGGCGGAGATGGAATTATGGTCTAGGGGTGGTATGGACTGGGACTCTTGGTCCCAATTCATGGTAAGCTCAACGCCGACGCCTACTGCACTATTTTGGTTGACAGTATGCTTCCTACGTTGTGGCAGTTTTACGGGTTGGACCCATGTTACTTCCAGAACGACAACGCCAGCTGTCATGTTGCGAGATCCATGGATTTCGGTGGGTCGTGGTACCCATTTTCACCATGGATTCGTATGGTTAAAATGGAGTTAACCAAATGGACTGGCCTGCCCAGAGCCCAGACCTGAACCCTATCGAGAACCTCTGGGACGAGTTGGATCACCGAATTGAGGGGTGCAACAACCGTCCAAAATTGGTGAAGTAACTTTCATGTGATTCTCCAAGCCGAGTAGAAGAAAATACCCCTAACCGTCTTACAAGGACTTGTGGAAATTATGCTCGGAGGGTTGAGGCTGTAATTGCCTCTCGTGGAGGTTCTACCAAGTATTGAATAAGAATAAATTTTGTTTTTCTTTTATATAACAGGTGACTAAATACTTATTGGTAGATACTTATTGGTGTACACACACACACACACACAGACACACACACACATATATATATATATATATATATATATGAGTTCCGAATTATACATTGCTGATGTACAACTCCTTTACCATAATCCTTTACTAATATCGTAGGATAGTCAAGCAAGAACTTAAACTTCTTTTTCTCTGAGTGCTTTCTGTATGGCTCACATATTAACTAATCTCCAATTAAATTTTATGGATTTTTTTTATTTGTTTTTAATTTTATTTTTCCTTTTCGTAGTTTTTTTCTTTATCTAAGTGCAGAGTTAGAAGTGGAGAATACTGACTTTTCGTGCAACTGCCTAAAATATATAGTTACGCCATTCTATTTATATCTATCAAATAATCTGTGTTAATTGTAAAATAAGTTGAGCGTTAATAAGGAATAATTCTTCAAAGAAGGGAAAATTAAATTAAGTCTATTAACTCCTTTTTAAAATTAATTCATTGCTTGAAAATGTTGTTTTATATTTTAGCGATGAAGGCATCAAGATTACTAGAACATTTGAAAAAGTACATGCTGATAAGGAAGATAAAACCTTATCTAATTTTAAAGCAATGAATTAAAAATTTTTGAGAAAGCCGACATTAGCAAAAGTCTTCTCAGTAGAATCCAATGGGTTACGTACTTCATGTAATATTTCTCTAATGATTGTTAAATCGGGAAAACTGTATACTATTGGGGAAGATATAATTCTACTGGCTATAACTGAAGTATTACGCACTCTGCTACACAAGACAGCTTCTGAAATTACAAAGAAAATTTGATTGAGCAATAATACAGTCCAAAGAAGAATTGATGAAATTTCTCAAGATGTTGAAGACTCATTATGTGAGTATTTAAAAACATCCCAGTTCTCTATTCAGCTTGATGAGTCAACTTTGCCAGGAAATGAGGCCTTAATTTTAGCATACGTGCGATTCATACAAGAACAAAAAATATGCTAAGAATTATTATTTGCAAAAAATTTGCAAACTGATACCAAGGGGGAATCAATATTTCATGCATTGGAAGAGTTTTTCATAGAAAAAGAAATCCCCCTCAGAAATATCTCATCAGTTGCTACTGATGATGCTCCAGCGATGATAGGATGCTACAGGGGTTTTCTTGCATACTTAAAAAGAGCGGTTTCGAATGTATTTGCCGTGCACTGCGTCATTCATCGGCAACATTTAGTTAACAAAAATCTGAATGAGAGTCTGCATAGGTCATTGCAGCATGTTGTTCAAGTAGTCAACAAAATCAGATGCAACGCATTGAATGACAGATTGTTTGGACAACTTTGCATTGAAAACTATGCAGAATTCAATCGCTTTGCTGCTTCATACAGAAGTTCGTTGGCTGTCAAAAGGTGCCTGTTTGGATCGATTTTATAAACTCTTTGACTCAGTGCTAGAGTTCTTAGAAAACAATATGATAATTTACGAGTCAACTTAATCGATTCCAAAAATGGCATAGCCTATTTGACAGACTTGTTTAGTAAATTCAATGAAGCAAATCAAAAACTCCAAAGCGAATTTAATAAAAACAAAAACTATGATTTTCGCTTTTGTGGCAAAACTTCTACTGTACAAAAAAATTTTAGGAAGAGGCGAATTCAGCCAATTTCCACATTTATCAACAGTAGAAAAACATGATGAAGACATGCTTATCTATTGTCAGCACTTTGAAGCTCTCCATTCTGACTTCAACCAACGGTTTGAAGATATACTTAAAATGAACATACCTGATTGGATTTTGGATCCTTTTTCAGGATCAAACTCAGAAGAATCTGTAAAATTACAAGAACTAATAGAAGTACCAACAAATGAAGATTTTAATTTAAATTTAAGCATAGCTATCAACAGTTCTGGCTTCAAAAGTAGATACTAACATTATAGTAGATATATATATATATATATATATATATATATATATATATATACACTCATGGACAAAAAAATTAGCGCACCAAGAAGGAGTCGTCAAAATGCAACGAAATTTTACATACGTAATGACTACTTTGATATAACTAAATGATAAGAAAATCAAAGAAAAAGGATAATTTATTTCAGAGAAAAAGGCAAAAGAACGGAGGAGTTAATACTCCGTTGGACCCCCTCTAGCGCGAATGCACGATGCGATACGATCGGGCATTGAGTCATACAAGTTCTGTATGATGTCTTGAGACATTTCGTTCCATATTTGCTGTAACCTTGCCTCTAGTTCGTTCAAACTCGTGGGATGTCCAACTCGTCGTCCCAAATGATCCCAGATATGCTCGATTGGAGACAAATCTGGGGATCGGGCAGGCCTAGGAAGGGTAGTAACAGTGCGGAGACAGTCTTGTGACACCCTTGCCGTATGATGCCGAGCATTGTCGTGTTGACAAATGGCTCCTGGCAGCCGTTGCATGAGTGGCAACCCATGTGGTTGCAGGATTTCATGAACATACCGCTGGGCTGTCATGGTGCCACGGAACAATACTAGGGGTGACCGTGTATTGTAGGCAATGGCACCCCATACCATCACACCAGCTGTGGGAGCGATGTGTCGCTGTACAGCAAAGGCAGGATTGAAGCGTTCACCACGGGCTCTCCACACACGAACACGATTGTCATCACTGCCGAGATTGAATCTGGATTCGTCGCTAAATACGACCTGGTTCCATTCCGCTGCAGTCCAGTTTCCTCGTGCGCGGCAAAACTCCAAACGGAGGCGTCGATGGGTGGGCGTCAAGGGCAGCACACGTAATGGGCGCCTCGATACCAACTGTCCTTCAGCCAGGCGCCTTCGTATGGTTCGAGAAGACACAGAGGCCCCTAGTGAAGGTGCTACCTGTGCCTGGATGGCGGCCGATGAAGCAGTTGGCTGTACGCGTGCATTTCTTACGATGTGGCGGTCTTCTCGACGACTGGTCTGTCGAGGGCGTCCTGAACCTGGTCTTTGTGTACATGACATCTCTCGGGTCCACTGGTCCCAACACCTCCTCACAACACAATCAGAGCGGCCTAATTGACGAGCTACTCGCCTAGCTGACCACCCAGCTTCCA
>OU015494.1:74747240-74759740 GCA_907164885.2 Dolomedes plantarius | reverse complement strand
GACTGTCTCCGCACTGTTACTAACCTTCCTTGGCCTGCCCGATCCCCAGATTTGTCTCCAATCGAGCATATCTGGGATCATTTGAGACGAGGAGTTGGGCATCCTACGAGTTTGAACAAACTAGAGGCAAGGTTACAGCAAATATGGAACGAAATATCTCAAGACATCATACAGAACTTGTATGACTCAATGCCCGATCGTATCGCATCGTGCATTCGCGCTAGAGGGGGTCCAACGGAGTATTAACTCCTCCGTTCTTTTGCCTTTTTCTCTGAAATAAATTATCCTTTTTCTTTGATTTTCTTATCATTTACTTATATCAAAGTAGTCATTACGTATGTAAAATTTCGTTTCATTTTGACGACTACCTTCTTGGTGCGCTAATTTTTTTGTCCATGAGTCTCTCTCTCTCTCTCTCTCTCTCTATATATATATATATATATATATATATATATATATACACTGCTGGCCTCTGTAAATGCAACATCCTGAATTAAACATGCAAATAGCATGAAATTTTCAACATGCATTAGCGGAGGTGAGATATGCATATGATTAGAATTTCAGCGTAGACGCACATCACGGGCGCCACTTCAACCGCTACACGCACATCACGGCGCTATTTAAGGCTTGGAGATTTCGACGATTTCAAGTTCGGCAATTGTGTTTTTATTGTGGTTTTTTCAAAAAAAATGATCACTTATGCCTCGTCGAAAACAGCGATCATCTTTTGATCAAACATGTATAGAAAACATGTGGTCCATGGTTGCTCTACGATTGACCCAGATTCCATCCTCAGCTGCCACAGCAGATCATCTTTGGCAACGTGTGGAAGCTGCTTGGTCTGCTGTACCCCAAGAACTCATCCAAAGTCTCTTTGAATCAATGCCGAGGCGTGTGGCATCGGTAATCTCCAACAATGGCGGCTACTCTGGCAACTGATTTTGGCAGGCACCACACTTCACAGAAGTCTATAAATTTAATCATTTGATACTTGGTCAACATGTTATCTATAAAATAAATTTTGTTGTGATATCTCTTGTCTTTCTTGGTGTTGCAATTTGGGTGGCCAGCAGTGTATATATATATAGGGAAACTCCTCAATTGCCAATAATAGTTTCGAGGATAAGTGGTCATTTTGAGGGGCTTTTATCGAAAAAAGTTTTCTCCCATAACATTGGCTCTATGTTATTTAGACCTTAATTAGTTCTGAACAAAATGTAGCTGGCTAGAGAAGTTTCATTGTATACATATTCACGGATACTTTTTAATTCCATTGTTCAGTTATGCGTACTTGTTTTTTTTTCTGTATATAGAAAGAGGAAATATGAAACTTTAATAGCTTTTGATATAAGGTAAGTATTCGCCATAAAAATTGGAAAGTTCCCTGATATTCTGAGTAAACTACTGTACCTGTTGTAAGCTACTATCCTTTGTTAAAAATGACGAGAATATTATTGATTTCATTTGCCATTAGCAAAACATTTTAATGGGTTTTAATACAAAATGGACACTAGTAACTGATACATATTTTTTGTAACAAAATTTATTCCTAAACTCTCTGTCCTGACAGTACATTTCTTGCCCTACTGCATTTAGAATACCGTGAAATTTAAACTATTTTGAAAATATCTTTTGTATTCTGTAGTTCTAAAATTACAATATCCGTAAGAAAATAATCAAACTGCTTTATATATTGTCTATAGAATACGTAAGTTGCAAAGGCTAATTTAGGATATGGATTTCATCTATAAATATCTTTACTGAAAATCTGCAACCTAGTTCGTAACTGTTACAAAACATGTTCTTTGGATATTTAAAAGATTAAAAATAAAACATTCGAGAATAAACTCTCTTAGTTAAAATTTTAACGTCTCTTATATAAAATATTAACTGAATTACAATGAAAACATAAATAACGTTTCCTCCATACATATTGTATGAGTTATCTTACCAACTGTTTGGTGAGTTCTAAGAATTCTGTGGTAAAAAATTAAAACTATAAATTCAAAATAACGCACGTACGTATATACATATAAAAAATCGACGCACCAAGGAGTTGTCCGATCGTAATGAAATTTCGTACGCAAAGATATTTCGACCTTACATGCAAATGATTAAAATATCCAACGAATGTATAGTGGGAGCTTCAGCGCTTTACAACTGCGCAACCAGCAGATGTATATAATGAGCGATTCTGTATCTGATGTTAAAAATTTCTGTTGTATTTTGACTGCGCATATTTTACGTCGACTGTAACAATACTTTGCCGAAGGATTTGTGCTCATGGAGAGCATATTTCAGAGTTTGAAAAAGGTCGTGTCATCGGATTGAAAGAAGCTGGTTGGGCAAATCGAAGAATCGATCGACAACTAGGTCGAATTGATACAGCGATTAGACGATGCTGGCAAGAGTCGATCAACAATGGCAGATTCAAACGTTAGGACGGCACTGGTCGACCTAGGACCACAACAGAACGGGAAGACAAATCGATTGTCAGATTAGCAATCAGAGCACCGGATTCGTCGTTGTGGTGATACATTTATGAGTCTCTGTGGAAGGGATCTTCATGAAATTGAAGAGTTCATTAAACAGTTCTTCAGTGGCGTGAGGAACTGTCCGTTGGTGAGAAACTTACGTGCGGTCAGAAGTGTTCCTTAGTCGCACAATACGCAACCTCGAAAGTACGTGGAGAGAAGACTAGTTGTTTACTTCTATTTATACAGCCTCAATAAAGTTGATTTAACAGCTACAAGGAACTCAAGCGGAGAATTTCTGGAGAAGGTGAAAATCTAATAATCAGCATAATTCGAAGACTTCAAATTACCGGATCGTCACCGATGTAGATACTTCAACGAACTACTAAAAAAATTACTTTAGTTTGGCCAGCGTAGTACAAAACAAGTGTTGTCAAATTTTAGGATTCTTCACTGCAACGTCGTCTTGATGGTCGGGAAGGGAAAGTTAAAAACAGACTAAAATAAGTTGCAAGTCCGTTATAATGATTAAACAAATTTGTTTTTATTCTTTAAGAATCAATGGTCATATTCTTGAATAGCATAGAAAACTATTTACAAGGTGAGATGATCTCAGTTCACAACATTCGTACAGTAAAAAAAAAGAAAGCTCGAAGTTTACAGGAGCTCCAAGGCTGGATGACCGTTTGGGTCAAAAGTTAACAACAAAAAATTGATAAAAATAGCCCCCCAATACTGTCGAGGCCAGTGGCCAAGAACTGAAAAGGGGTGCTTACACGTATACCATTTAAAGAGAAACTCCTCTCTTAGGAAAACTATGGCTCACTGATATTATTCTTCATCTCTGAACAGTGAACTAGGAGAGCGAGGGTTATAAAAATTTTAAAATTACCGCCAAGCGAAGCGAGCATATGGAAAATACCCGATAGAAATCCCTACAAGGACGGCACAGACGAAGCGCGTGTTAGGCAGAGAACCGGTGAGATTTGAAAGGACGATTCACCGCCAAAAATGAAGGAAAACTCGCGCCAAGCAGGCGAAGAGAGCGGCGCGTACACACCTCATTGGTCAAGCAGAAAGTGACGTAGGAATGCGTGAAAATTCAATTGGATGAAGTTTAGACAGAGAAGAGTCAGGCGAGGTTCTATCACGTGGCTGAATCAAACACCCCGCCGAAAGATGCTATCTGAAAATGGAGACAGACCTTCTGGCGTTATGATAGCGACAACCAATTTACGGTGCAATTAAAGTACCCCCAAAGGAGAGTAAATACCGGATAGATATATCCCATGCTTTTGAAAAGGAGAACATACAAAGAAATGCAAATTTACTTGGCCACGGGACAGCGCTTCAGAGAAACGAACAGATTTTAATAGGCTATTTTCCCATGCAGAAGAGCAGATGTGGCGATTTTAAATAGAATGTTCCTAGAACATCAAAAATGGCTTAGAGATAAGATTCCGAGACCTCCTAAGTATTGGGGAACTAGTAAAAATTAAACCATTCAATTTTTCAAGCCAAATCTGCTAATAACTTAAGCAACCCAATTACAATTCGGAAACTTAGCAAATAATTTATTCTTAATTTCTTTAAGTAACATTTAACGTTAACAATTGAAACACAAGGACTATAACGAAATTCCTCGTTATAGTCGTTATCAACTTTCCGACTTGTGACCCGCACACAAGTGTCCAACATGACGACTGACAGACGACTGAGAGACCGGAATCTGCGCTCACGCAGACCGTCACGCCTCTTACCCCTCACACTTGTACACCGTCAAGTCCGATTACAGTGGTGTTTAACTCGATCAACTTGGAACTGCGCGGACTGGAGACGTATTGTCTTTAGTGACGAGTCTCGCTTCAAACTGTGTCCTGACGACCACCGAAGACGTGTTTGGAGACGTCCAGGGTAGCGTGGGGATTCTTCCCTTACTATCGCACGCCACACTAGCCCACAACAGGGCGTTATGGTCTGGAGTGCCATTTCTTTGATAGCCGGACCCCTTTGGTAGTCATTAGTGGCACACTTACAGCACAGCGGTACGAAGACGACATTCTGCGACACGTTTTATTCCTCTTGCGCCACCCTGGACTTCCTTTTCCACCAATACGGCTCGTATTGCTATGAATTATGTTCAAACTTGCCGAACGCTTCCTTGGCGGCCTAGGTGGCCTGATCTCTCTCCCATACAGCACATTTGGGACGTGGTGGGAAGGCGATTGTAACTATCCCAGAATGTTGCCGATTTAACCCAACATTTGGAAACAATTTGGCAAGAAATCCCGCAAGACACCATCCGGAAACTTTATCAGTCTATGGCCCGCCGGGTAACAGCTTGCATCCAGGCCAGAAGTAGACTAACGCCGTATTGACTTCCTCAATTTGTAACGATCAAACTCTGGAATAAAACCTTCAGTTATTCTGAAATTTTTTTTTGTGCATGTTTTTTCTCATCCACCAATTTTTCTCGCAATCGGACAACTTCATCTTCGGGCGTCGATTTTTTTGTTATAGAGTAAATATATATACTATATACACACACACAGTGAAACCTTGATCTATCACTTTTAAAGGGACCTACTGTACTGAACGATAAATGCGTGAAAACTATAGATGCGGGAACATAACAAAGAAATATTATCATCGCGACCTGATGAAGTAAAAAATACATAGGGTAAATTATTCGGGGATATATATATATATACATATATATATATATATATATATATATATATATATATATATATATATATATATATATATATATATATATATATATATATACTGCTGGCCACTGCTGGCCACTGTAAATGCAACACCCTGAAGGAAACATGCAAATAACATGAAATTTACAACATGCATTAGCGGAGGTGAGATATGCAAATGATTAGAATTTCAGCGCAGACGCAAATCACGCGCGCCTGTGGCGCCACTTCATAGCGCTATTTAAGGCGTGGAGATTTCGACGATTTCAAGTTCGGAAATTGTGTTTTTCTTGTGGTTTTTTCAAAAAAACGATCAATTATGCCTCGTCGAAATCAGCGATCATCTTTTGATCAAGTATCCGAGTTCGACAGAGGAAGGATAGTGGCCTACCGAGATTGTGGATTATCTTTCAGGGAAATCGGTAGTCGTGTTGGACGAAACCAAACAACTGTAATGCGGATATGTGATCTTTGGATGCAGGAGGGTACGACGGACCGGGGTGTTCGATCGCATCCACCTCAGCGCACCACTTCACGTGATGACAGGCAAATTGTGCGCATGGCAGTGACGGATCGCTCATTCACATCACGAACCATAGCACAGCACATGCAACCATAGCACAGCACATGGAAAATAAATTTTGTTGTGATATCTCTTGTCTTTCTTAGTGTTGCAATTTGGTTGGCCAGCAGTGTATATATACACTGCTGGCCACCCAAATTGGAACACCAAGAAAGACAAGAGATATCACAACAAAATTTATTTTGTAGATAATATGTTGACCAAGAATCAAATGATTAAATTTATAGACTTCTGTGAAGTGTGGCTCCTGCCAAAATCAGTAGCCAGTGTAGCCGCCATTGTTGGAGATCACCGCTGCCATACGCATCTGCATTGATTCCAAGAGACTTTGGATGAGTTCTTGGGGTACAGCAGACCAAGCAGCTTCCACACGTTGCCAAAGTTGATCTGCTGTGGCAGCTGGGGATGGAATCTGGGTCAATCGTAGGGCAACCATGGACCACATGTTTTCTATCGGCGAAAGATCCGGAGAGCGAGGCGGCCAGGGAAGCAATTCAATCTGGCGATTGACGAAGAACCGTTGGACAATGCGTGCCACGTGTGGTCGCGCATTATCCTGTTGAAATATGGCTGTGGGCAAACCCTGAAGGTAAGGAAGGACAACTTGCTCCAACACCTCGGAGATGTAGCGCTGTCTGTTTAAAGTACCGGCAATGAGTACTAGAGGTGTGCGAGAGTGATATCCAATACCGCCCCATACCATAATACCCGGTGCAGGACCAGTGTGGCGGAGCATAACGCAGCTGTTCAGCATCCTCTCTTCACGGTGTCTCCAGACTCGAATGCGACCATCGTGGTGTTGCAGATAGAAGCTTGACTCGTCAGTAAAGACAATTTCATTCCATTCTGCCGTCCACATCCTTCTGTCATCGCACCATTGGCGGCGGAGACGTCTGTGGTTCTGCGTCAAGGGTAGACAAAGCAATGGACGTCTTGCGGACAGACCACTCTGCTGTAAACGGCGTCGAATGGTACGCGCAGACACTGGATGATGCGTTACAGACTGCATATGCTTAGCTATGGTTCGTGATGTGACTGAGCGATCCGTCACTGCCAGGCGCACAATTTGCCTGTCATCACGTGAAGTGGTGCGCTGAGGTGGATGCGATCGAACACGCCGGTCCGTCGTACCCTCCTGCATCCAACGATCACATATCCGCATTACATTTGTTTGGTTTCTTCCAACACGACTACCGATTTCCCTCAAAGATAATCCACAATCTCGGTAGGCCACTATCCTTCCTCTGTCGAACTCGGATACTTGATCAAAAGATGATCGCTGTTTTCGACGAGGCATAATTGATCGTTTTTTTTTAAAAAAACCACAAGAAAAACACAATTGCCGAACTTGAAATCGTCGAAATCTCCAAGCCTTAAATAGCGCTTTGAAGTGGCGCCACAGGCGCGCGTGATGTGCGTCTGCGCTGAAATTCTAATCATTTGCATATCTCACCTCCTCTAATGCATGTTGTAAATTTCATGTTATTTGCATGTTTCCTTCAGGGTGTTGCATTTACAGTGGCCAGCAGTATGTGTGTGTGTGTGTGTTTATGTATATACCGCATATGTTCACATCTTCCTTTTTCCTACATTTTGAATAATTGTACAATATCTGTCAAAGATAGAAGGAAATTAAGTAAAACTGTAGACTATAATGCCATGTCCTCATATGATGAAGATTGGTTTTGTTTTCCTAATGGATTCTCAAATGAAACATTTCAAGACTAACATTGGAACCGTAAATCAGCTAATTCAACATTATAGAGGCTGTTCACACATTTTTTAGACGATGTATATTGTGTTCACAAAACTAAATTACATAAAATTCTTGTGTTTTAAATGTTCTATTTAACATCCCTTATTCTGAACTATCTTTCGACACCAAAATTTCCAGTATAATAATGCCTTTTGAAGTGTCAGAAGAGGTATTCTATCCCATTCCTCCTGAACAGCTTTCCAGAGTCCTGTAAGGGTTTTGGGACGACGTTTGGATAATGCAGATTTTAAAAGTCCGAAAGCACAAATATCCATAGGTGATACATCGGGAGATTTAGTAGGGATATCAGTGAAGGGTATGGCCTTGATACCAGTTTTTTGTTCCATTTCTTTTAGGAAATTTACAGTGAATTTTGATGTGTGACTGCTAGCTTTCTCCTGATGGAGTCTCACAGATTGATGGCACTGTGGGTAAAGCGATGGTATTTCATTCAGAAAAATTGGCGATAAAATATGTTCCTGATAGTATTTGGAGTTAATCGTGACATTTTTTTCCACTCTCTTTATTTTTAACTTGCCATTATAAGAAAAACCAGCAACAATCATGAATCCCTTAGAAAAACTTTCATTCGATTCTTTGAACCATGTACTTAAATTTTTTTCTCCCCTTTTATGATAATAAATGGCACTTTTTTGTTGCAATCATTTAAATACACCCATGATTCATCTACTGTGACAATTGTTTTCCATTTTTCTTTGGATAAGTGTTTCTCAAATAGAATTCTGCAGCGTGTCCTGCGTTCAGCGATTTGATTTGGAAGAAGACGATGCACATTGCGTTTTTTCGCTTTCTTAAGATTTAAATCAACGTTTATCATTTTGTTTACAGTGGACACCGAGAATTTTAATGATTTTGCAACTGTCCTTTGACTAGGGGAATTTTCTTTTAACATTAAACAACGTACCTTTGCAATAGTCGAAGATGTCCGTTTTTTCCTTGGATACTTGTTTGGAATTTTTTTCCCACTTGAGTCTCCAATTTGACGTTTTTTTCCTTTCTTGTTGACGATAATATCTATCGACGCTTTAGATATCACAAAACCATGATTCTCACATCGTTTTTGGATAACAGAGTATGCATATTTCTCTTCGGAAAGAGCCTAAATGTAGCCTTCGAACCACTGCTTTGTTAAAAACGCCATTTTGAATAAAAACAAAACTTTCAAGCCGCAGACGATAATTATTATTGCAATTATTTCTTTTGCAATAATAATTATCGATTGCAATTATTTCTTTTGCAGCAAACGATTTTTTATTACCGCTTACCAAAATCGTCTAAAAAATGTGCGAACAGCCTCTGTGATGATGACGAGGAGTCTGACGCATACTTACATGCGTTCCTTTCTCCTTAAAACAGCTAGGATCACTCGAAAATTGAAACCAGACCTCTTGCTTTCGTGTTAGGTGTTCTGACCCTTTAACCTCAATTCGTCTCTATATCTTCCTTAGGTATCCTAATATAATTTTATAACTAATTTGATATTTTATACAGATGCGCTAAGGGTCACAGTCAATTCCATAAGGTGAAATATGCCTCATTTTAAATTAATTTGGTATATTCCTGAAATTCCAGCAAAATATACAAAGTTTATTACAATTTTATCTGTTTTCAAGTTTTATAGGAATGCTTGATACTTGCCTACCTGATACACTTGCACACCAAAGACAAAACCTGTTGTTGGAAGACGAGTGTCATTGATATGAAGGAGAGTAAACACAGGAAATGAGCATTGACATTTAATAGGTTAAAACTGTTGAATATTTATAATGTTTAACTTTTGGTGTGTCTATGAACGAAACCATGTAAAAAAATCCTAACAAAGACGGAAACGCTAAATGACTGCTCATTATGAATAAGTAAAAAAAAATTAAATATCTGTAGGCAGTCTCTTTAAGGCTGGTATTAGTTTTGATCGTTTAAAAAAATTCCTAGGTTTGTAAATACGCTGTCTTACAATTCCTTTTTATTGAAGGTGAACTCATTTGTTGTAATTTTGCATGTGTATCATTTGACATTCGGGTATACATGACTTTATATCAGTGCAAAATCAACTCTCAATACTGCAAGCCAAACTTTCATTCTCAGTTTTAAATATCAATTAAAAATATAAAGCTCGTTTTGTGTTTAATTTCCTTTTGCAGCAATACTGGAGTATTTTCCTTTTACATTTCATGGTAATTTTATGTAGTTATCATTAAAATAATTATCTATTCCCACGGCCAGTCACAAGTTTACTTTTAAAATATGTATAAAATTTAAGTATCTTATTTGCGACAGAGCACGTTTTCAAGTTTAACCTCTCGTAAGTCACTCGTATACCAGATGGATAGCTATCGCCATCTGTCGACCAGAAAAGATAGGAATCTAAAGAAAGTTCAATTGGGATAAAGTTAAATATCGTAATGCTTTGTATATTAAAACTAATCATATCATAGGCTGTGATATAATTTAAGTTCCTTTTTTCCTTTCTACTTTTCATTTAATTTTAAACTTATCATACATTATTTTTCAACTAAAATAATTATAAACTTATATCAAAACATTTTAAGTAGTAATTAACAATTAACATTTTATGAGTGATAAAATTATTAATCAAACATATAAAAATATCTTGAATTTTTTGTCAAAAAATTATTGAGTTATAAGCCTCTAATTTGGTTATTTTTTGTCGCCAGTAAATAATTCTAAATATATTCTAAAAAATACCTGTGCTAATTTATGGTCTCAATGTAGAAAGTTTTAAAATATTTGTCACTTGGATTAAATGTCACTGTTTTCAGAGACATTGAGTATAAATACTTTGATTTCTTAAATATTCATAATGAAAGCGATCATTCATATCATACTGCCTTCACTCTCTGTCATTCTTTATTTATTTTTCCTTCTCTCTCCCTCTCTCTGTATGTATCTATCCATCTGTTTATCTGTATCTCTATCTGTCAATCAGTCTGTCTTTCTTTACACCTACTTATTTGTCTATCTTTTTTCACCACCAAAATCTACTTTTGAGGTTATTCAGAACAAATTCTGATACGACGGAATAAAAATAATGTCATAAATTTGAATTTCGAAATTTCACTATTTCAATTTATCTTTCCAAGAAATTTGAAAATTTTTTGGAAAGATAAGTAGTAGCAGTTCTATATAGTTTAGTATAGTTTTAATCCATTCCTAGTAAGCGCAAGTCTAAAACTAACAATACACTCCTTGAAAGACCAAGCAAAATTTAATGAATGAGCTTGATGGCAAGTAATACTTTAGCATATAAGTTTGTAAACAGGAATTAGTTATGAATATATACGAACTTTAATAAAATATAACAGTACACTATTAGGATAATAAAAGAAATGAAAAAAAATACCCATCATTTGGGAAAATGCTTGAAAGTAATTGGATGTGCGTAAGAGGAGATCATATTATGAATTTGCCATTGAACTTCTGAACTGAATTTTTTCAATATCATGGTACTTTCGTTTTCTTCGCGCACTTGGTTATCAAGGAAAGTCATATTTTATTTCTTCATCCTGATTTCACATACTTTCACTTTATTGCAGCTCAGTATGCTTGGAAATAGTTCTGTTTAGGTCTGGGTCCGGATGGTAGGGTCTGGGTCTGGCGTCTGCCTGGAGAACGCCTCCTGCCAGAATGCATTGTGACCACAGTAAAGTTCGGCGGAGATGGAATTATGGTCTAGGGGTGGTATGGACTGGGACTCTTGGTCCCAATTCATGGTAAGCTCAACGCCGACGCCTACTGCACTATTTTGGTTGACAGTATGCTTCCTACGTTGTGGCAGTTTTACGGGTTGGACCCATGTTACTTCCAGAACGACAACGCCAGCTGTCATGTTGCGAGATCCATGGATTTCGGTGGGTCGTGGTACCCATTTTCACCATGGATTCGTATGGTTAAAATGGAGTTAACCAAATGGACTGGCCTGCCCAGAGCCCAGACCTGAACCCTATCGAGAACCTCTGGGACGAGTTGGATCACCGAATTGAGGGGTGCAACAACCGTCCAAAATTGGTGAAGTAACTTTCATGTGATTCTCCAAGCCGAGTAGAAGAAAATACCCCTAACCGTCTTACAAGGACTTGTGGAAATTATGCTCGGAGGGTTGAGGCTGTAATTGCCTCTCGTGGAGGTTCTACCAAGTATTGAATAAGAATAAATTTTGTTTTTCTTTTATATAACAGGTGACTAAATACTTATTGGTAGATACTTATTGGTGTACACACACACACACACACAGACACACACACACATATATATATATATATATATATATGAGTTCCGAATTATACATTGCTGATGTACAACTCCTTTACCATAATCCTTTACTAATATCGTAGGATAGTCAAGCAAGAACTTAAACTTCTTTTTCTCTGAGTGCTTTCTGTATGGCTCACATATTAACTAATCTCCAATTAAATTTTATGGATTTTTTTTATTTGTTTTTAATTTTATTTTTCCTTTTCGTAGTTTTTTTCTTTATCTAAGTGCAGAGTTAGAAGTGGAGAATACTGACTTTTCGTGCAACTGCCTAAAATATATAGTTACGCCATTCTATTTATATCTATCAAATAATCTGTGTTAATTGTAAAATAAGTTGAGCGTTAATAAGGAATAATTCTTCAAAGAAGGGAAAATTAAATTAAGTCTATTAACTCCTTTTTAAAATTAATTCATTGCTTGAAAATGTTGTTTTATATTTTAGCGATGAAGGCATCAAGATTACTAGAACATTTGAAAAAGTACATGCTGATAAGGAAGATAAAACCTTATCTAATTTTAAAGCAATGAATTAAAAATTTTTGAGAAAGCCGACATTAGCAAAAGTCTTCTCAGTAGAATCCAATGGGTTACGTACTTCATGTAATATTTCTCTAATGATTGTTAAATCGGGAAAACTGTATACTATTGGGGAAGATATAATTCTACTGGCTATAACT
>OU015494.1:74575137-74747140 GCA_907164885.2 Dolomedes plantarius | reverse complement strand
GGCCGTGTAGCTCTTCTGTTGCTACGAAAATCTCGGCAGGTCTGAAAACGGACGGTTTTTCGGGGTTGCTAAGAGAAATTGGAATTCTCGCCACTCTGGCTTTAATTGTTTCTCCAAAAGCAGAAATCAGGCTAATATTGCCACTTTGCAATGGTTGCTTTATTATTTTGTCGGATTCTAAACGTGTAAATCCGATCTTCGCTATCATGTTGTCGCCACCATTTTTCTCTGTTGTCTCATTCTTTGAGAGATCGAAGTGTTTTTCCTGTGTACCCAGTTGCGAACAAAATCTGGCAAGGTGGGTATTTTCTTCATATGCGTAACAGTCTTTGGGCGGATATCTATTTTTATTCGTGTTCTGACTTCTAATTGTTTCCAATTCAATTTCTTTTTTCCCGCTGCGCTAATTTAATTTTCTCCAATTCAATTTTGTAAGCTTCAAGTGCTAAGTTCGTATTCCTAGCATTAATTTCATTTTTTTCCTTTCTTCTTCTATTCTCAACTATTGAGATCAGTAAATCTGCTACAAACTCTGGTTCATCTTTAAAAGATTGACATTCCTCAATTCTATCTTTTAATTGCATCACTGTTAAACCAACAGTTGGGGCATCATCTATTTCACCAAGAAGTTCTATCAAATCTTCTTTTCTCGAATTGTTATACATTTTGGCTTTATATATATTTATATATCTTCCTTATACATATCTATATATCTCCGATGAAATTATACTTCAATTAAAATCATATCAAATATCTCCTACCTGATTTCCATGACATCTGAATGTCGTTTTCATTAGCTCTGTCAACAGTCCTTTGCTCTGGTTCACTCTGATTAAGCTCTGGTTCTCGAAAGAGAGCGTGTTGTGACGGATGTCGAGTTGAAAGTCCTTTTTTTTTCTCAAACTAGAACCAGCTCTTTTAAAAACATGCAGTTTATTATAAGACGGAGCACAGCACGGACAAGTACAAGAGACGATATATATAACAGGTAGAAGAACAATATTTACAGGAACAAATTATTAACGTAACCTCAACGCTCTAAAGCAAATACCAGCTACGTTCGGAGTCTACAATCACCTCCGAACTTTTCTCTCTAAAAAAATATATAAGACACGACCGGAGTCTGCAATCACCTCCGTCGTTCTCTGTGACAGCTTCTCAGATACGTCTGGAGTCTGCAATCACCCCCAGCGTTCTGCCTAGTACCCCTTACCCTACGATAGGGGGCGTTATTCCTTGTTATAGTGACTCGCCTGTCTCTACATGGGTAATTAGATGGATATGATGAAAAGAACACATTTAATGCAGATGAGACGGGCCTATTCTACAATATGGTGCCTAATAAAACCTTAACGTATATGGGCGAAAAGTGTTTTGGTGGAAAACACAGTAAGGAACGATTGACTGTTTTACTGTGCACTAATTCGGATGGATCTGAGAAATTTCCACCACCAGTTATAGGCAAATCAAAGGAACCAAGGTTTTTTAAGAATATCACCAGAAAACCTTGTGAGTACCGCAATAACAATAAAGCGTGGATGACATCACAAATTTTTATTGACTGGATTAGAAAATTTGATGCAAAAATGCATCGAGAAAAGTGAAAAGTTTTACCTTTAATCGACCGATGCACTGCACATACTCCAAATATCCCTGGACTTACAAATTTGACTATCCATTTCTTACCAGCTAATTGCACTAGTAAGTTGTAGCCATTAGACCTGGGTATCATTCGCAGTGTGAAAGCATACTACAGAAAGTCTTTAATTAGGAAATTAATAAACAATTTGGCTGACAGTATAAAAATTAGAAAATTTACAATCTTGGAAGCAATGCACATGATAACATCAGTATGGAAAGAAGTTTCTTCATCCACAATAAAAAACTGCTTTCGAGTTGCTGGAATTCACAAATACCTTGTAATGGAACTGCAAAGTACGGATGTAGAAATCAACGAAGATGACATTACCCCTGAAGAATGGAGAAGTCTTGTTGAAGATGAGGATGTTTCAATTCAAGATTCCTACAATTGTGATAAATATGTTTTAACAACAGATTTCAGAAATGTAGAACAAATTTATTAAGATATTGTAAACGAAAACACAGTGTCAGACGAAGAAGGTGAAGTTGAAGACACGGAAAATGAGACACTGCCACCGTCTTACACAGATGCAATTTCTGCTCTAGATGTTCTCCGACGCTATATTACATCGAAAATGGAAGGTGACTCATTTAACATTTTAGAAAATCTGGAAAAGAGAATAACGAAAACAAGGCGAATGAAGCAATCAACACTTTTTGAATTTTTTAAAACGTAATTTATTGTATTGTTTGTACTCTTTTTTTTTTGCAATGTAATTTAAAATAACTTTTTGTGAATAAAATAATGATGATAATAAAAATAACATTTTTAAACACGCCAATATATTAAGAAATATATTGACAGTCCTAAACCTGCAAAGTGGGAAGGGAAATGTTATTTTTTCACAAATTCTGTTTAAGGACGATCTCTGCTTAAGGACGATTTTTCACGGTCCCTTGAAAGTTGTTAAACAGGGAACCAACTGTATATATATATATATATATATATATATATATAATTCAAATATCATTTATTTCGAATATAGAGCACAATTTATTTTACTTACAATTCTAAACGTTTGAGTGATATTTTGATGAAATGCATTAAGGAACCATATGGTTTTGAAGCAAAAGTATTTTGGTGTTCAAACACAAATGAAAATACTTCTCTTCTAAACACCAGTTTATTCGTATGCTCATTTAGTTGATCTATACATTTGACTGAAACAGATTAGGACATCACTCCAAAACAAGCATCGGATGCCACTTCTCGAACAAGAACACACTCCAACTCTGACAGATAATAAAACTAATAAAAAGAAACAAAAGTTCACGCGACCGTAACGCCATCAATTGGCGTGAACATGAAACATTCTCCCCACCTTGAAACCCCAGGGTTTCAAGAGATTACAAAAGTTCAATAACATAAGCAATATTACAACTTTTACACAAACCTAGTAAAACACAAGAAATATAATAATCAATATATATAAGAAATAAGAAATCAAAACTCACAAATTGCAAAATTAAATATTACAAATTAATTGTTTTCCATAGGTAATACACAAATTTTTGAAATGGCTCTTTTACAAGTACTAGACTGTGTTTTAATCTTAACAACACGAATTTTCTTATCATCACCAAAATAAATTTTAATTATCCTACCCATAGCCCATTTATAGCAAGGCAAATTATCTTCTATTAATAACACGAAATCTCCTAATTTTATGTTGTTTTTCTCGAACATCCATTTAGATCTCTGTTGTAATTGACTCAAATAATGACGATGCCAAAATTTCCACATATATTGTACAAGTCTAGTAACCTTTTGCCATCTCTTGAGATGACTCTCCTTCAAAATTGTCAAATCAGGCACATTAAAAGAGGTTAGAGACCAATTTGTTAAGAAGTGTGCTGGAGTCAGAACCTCAAAATCGTCCTCGTTAGCTGACAAAGGACAAAGAGGTCAAGAATTCAAAATTCCCTCAATTTGCACAATCGCAGTTAAGAACTCTTCATAAGTTAAGTTTATTCCCTTAACAACTCTTTTTAGATGATATTTGAATGACCTAATCGCTGCCTCCCAAAGGCCGCCAAAGTGTGGGGCTCTTGGTGGAATAAACTTCCACTCAATACCTTCTGCAGCTAAATAGCTTGCCAGCTTTTCATCTGGTTTTCTAACCATTTCATGAAGCCTTTGAATTTCTTTATTAGCTCCTACAAAGTTTTTGGCGTTGTCCGAAAACAACTTTGCACACTTACCTCTGCGAGCCATGAATCTTTTTAGAGTCGCTATAAATGAATCAGAAGTCAAATCTGACACAATTTCAATATGCACTGCTTTAAAACAAAAACATACGAAAATACAAATATAAATTTTATGTAAAGCACCTTTGCGCTGAGCCTTATTCTTAATATAAAACGGCCCACAGAAATCGGCCCCAGCACAATTAAAAGCAAAATCTGGAGAAACTCTTTCCTTGTGCAAATTGTCCATGATTTGAGCAGACACAATTGGTTGTGCTTTGAAACAAATGATACATTGATGAACAATTTTTCTGCAGCTATTACGTCCATTCAGAGGCCAAAATTTTTCTCTAACAAGATACAGTAAAGAAGAAGCACCAACATGCAAATATTTCGTATGAAAATATTCTATTATAATTAGAGTTAACCTGTGACCTTTTGGCAAAATTATCTAATGCTTTTTATTAAAACTATAATTAGTATTACACAATCGTCCTCCGACTCTTAACAATCCTTTAGAATCCAGGAAAGGATTCAACGCTTTTAATTTACTACCTGGAGGTACACAGTGGTGGTTTTGAAGACTACTGATGTCCTTAGCAGATGTCCAGGTTTGGACACCTTTAATTAAAAATGTCTCTGCATCGTTCAACTCTTCAGCATTCAGTGGACCTGTTGTCCTCACTGCTCCTCTTAGATTTCTGACAAACCTAAGAACATAACTTAAAACACGAACAATGTTAACGCAATTGTTACTAATTTCTAAAAGACACTCTAAAAAACTAGGATTAGTACAAAGGGAAAGGTGAATCAAATGATCCTTATTTAGCTCCGAGTTCTTTGACCTCTAGGAAAAATTCATCATCTGAGACATCAGGATTGTCCTTTAAGTGTGGCCAGCAACTAGATGACAGGAAAGAACCACCAAATGTCTAATTGTTGGATCTTTGAAGAAAAAATCCCTCGTGAAATTAAGTCCACAGGATTCTCCGCAGTATGAACATAATGCCAATGAAAGTTTTTAGTATTCTCTTGAATTCTGGTGACTCGATTTGCAACAAAGACCTTCAAAACGCTAGGTGGAGTCTTGATCCAAGCCAGCACCCCGGTGGAGTCCGAGAACAAATGTACATCATGAATGTCTAGTTGCAAGGATGACAGAACCTTAACGATAAGTTTCGAAAGTAAATCTGCTGCACACAGCTCCAAGCGTGGGATACTTAATTCTTTGATGGGAGCCACACGAGATTTGCTGCACAAGAGTGACACCTTAATGTCACCATACCTTGACACACACCTAATGTAGACGGCACAACCATATGCATCTTTCGAAGCATCTGCGAAGCCTATAAGTTGCACTTTCAGCGCCTTAGAATTTAAAACATGTAGTTCTACAGTTAAGTTATTTAATTGATACAGTTCAGAACTGAATTTTTCCCACTCTTTACGTAAGTGTAAGGGAACTTCATCGTCCCAATCAATTTTTAAAATCCATAACTTCTGCAAGAAAATTTTGGCAGTAATTATCAAAGGTCCTAAGAGACCTAACGGATCAAACAATCTGGAGATGTCCGATAGCATTGTCCGCTTAGTTGCAGGACTCACAATTTTTTGAATACTGAAGCTAAATGTATCCTTTTCAGGATTAAATTGTAATCCCAAAGTTTTCAGTGTTGCTGAGTTAGGATTGTCGAAGTTGTATTCTCGGTCCGACGTTGGAACCTTTTGTAATAGACCAGGATTATTTGAGCTCCACTTATGAAGCTCCATGCCGGCTGATTTTAATAACTGTATCAACTGGTCTTGTAGTTCAAGAGCAGAAGATAACTCATCGGTACCACTTAGGATATCGTCGACATAAAAATCCTTACCAGCAGCGGCAGCTAAAGGATAATTTTCTTGCTCATCGCAACATATTTGCTTTAATACTCTGGTTGCCAAGTAAGGGGCGCATTTGGTTCCGTAGGTAACAGTGAGCAACTTAAATACACGTAATTTCTCTTCTTCTAAACCCTTCCATAAGATGCATTGTAAGGCACACTGATCTGGATGTATCCAAATTTGCCGATACATCTTTTTTATATCGGCGGTGAAAACTATAGAATGTTTTCGAAATCGCAACAAAATAGCGAATAAATCATCTTGGACAACAGATCCTGAATACAAATTATCATTAAGCGATTGTCCAGATGACGTTGCCTCCGATGCGTTAAAAACAACGCGTAATTTTGTAGTACTACTATCTGGCCTAAAAACACCATGATGAGGCATAATATACCTTGGAGTTTCGCAAGTTGTCTGCATATGCCCCAAATTCTCATACTCAGTTAAAAATTCCCGGTATAGTTGCATATACTCTGGTTCTCCTTTCAAACGTTTCCAAAGGGAATTGAATCTTTTAGTCGCTATGCGTTTTGACTCGCCTAAACATGGGGATTCTATCTTAAACGGCATTTTACCAACATAGCTTCCATCGTCCCTTCTGAAATGCGTTTTCATAAAATGTTCCTCACATATTAACTCCTCCTCATTTTGTAATTTATCCCCCTCAACATCTTCAATTTCCCAAAATTTCCTTAAATTTGCATCCAAATCCTCTATTATTAACCCACAATGAACAGTAGTTTCGTTTTCTATTGGAACACTTCCAGTAGCAACAAACCCAAACACGGTATTTTGAAAAGCAATCTCTGTACCCTGAATCCTAATTTGACCCGCTCTTAAAAGTTCATAAAATATTTGGGCACCTAATAAAATATCCACCTCTCGAGGTTTATTGAAACTCGCATCCGCTAAATTGAAACTATCTATTTCTAGGGTATTAATGTCAAATTGTCTGGAGGGTATATAATCTGTTATTTGGGGTACTACTAATAACTCAATTTCCCTTTCAAAGCTTCCGCTAACGTTCAAAATTTTTGTTTTTATGGTCCTGTTAACAACAGAAGACGACTGATTTAGTCCAGAAACCACGATATTTCTTTTTTCTTTTTTCAAATTCAATCTATCTGCTAACCTTTTTGAAAGGAAATGACTCATACTCCCCACATCAAGTAAAGCACGTGCACTCGTAAATATTCCAACATTATCCTGAATCATCACATTCGCAGTACTTAACAAAACCATTTTGTTTACATTTACGCTTGTAGCAGTGAATGAATGCTTGCTGGTCGCAGGTGCCTGATTTGACAGTTGAGAAAAATTACTACTGGGATTGGAATTTTCAATTCACGGAATAAATACATTTGACCTTGGATTTAACGCTTCACTTGCATTCCGCGAACGAGGATCAGTTTCGGTTTCTCCTAAGTGCAAAAGAGTGTTATGTCGTTTTTTTGCAAACAAAACAGCCGGATTTTGAATAGCAGTTAGCAACTTTGTGGTGATTTAAACAATTGAAACATAATTGCTTATTTTTAACTACCTCAATTCTCTCATTAACAAGCATATATTTAAACACAGGACATACATTCAAAGAATGCTTTTCATTAGATTTACAGACTACACATTTCGGAGTTTTAACTTCCGATACAAATACTTTTTGTGTACTGTATTCTTTACGATATTTTTGCGAATGGTTAACAACTTGCGGCCGTGAAAACACATTACTATCGTTTTTATATTTTGACGATACATAAATATCGCAATGCCTGGCTACCTCTTGTGGCACATACCAAGATTCTCCTTGTTTCACGCCAATATGAATTTGTAGTTCACGATCTAATGAATCAAATATTTTTTTCGGAAACCATAAGTTCACAAACTCCTTTGAAATCATTTACTTTCCTTAACTGACAATAATGATCAAATGCTGCACTAAGTCGCGAAGCAAATTGGATATAATTTTCGTTTGAACGTTTTTTCGCTTTACGGAAATTATTTAAAACTTCTTGTGGGGTGGATTGAAATTCCTTTAATACTAATTCCTTTAATTTTTCATACATACCCAGTTCATCCTCACTTAAATATATCATTAAATTGGTAGCCTTTTCGCCTAAGATATTTAATAGAATTTCTGACTTAAATTGTTCTGGGACATTTTTGGTTTTGAAAGCTCTTTCAAGCGATTGGAAAAATAAATTAAACGATTCTGCTCGTGTAGGAACTGGTATTGTTCAAGTTTTGACACTCTTTATCAAACTTTCTAAACTAAAATTCGAATCGCAATCACTATTTATCACATTAACCCTTTGTGTTACATCTTTTTTGTAAATTTGCAAGCTCAAGTTGTTTTTCTAATTGCGCGAGTTTACGTTTTTCCAATTCTAGTTTCTGAGCTTCATTTTTCTCGTACTCTATTTTCTTTTCAATTATTGACTCAACCACAGTTTTTACGACTTCATAATTATCTTTATAAATATCGCTCTTTTCAATTAACTGTTTAATAGTAACTACTTTGGCACCCGAAGGAATACTAATTTCTAGTTCTTCGGCAACTTCAATTAATTCACTCTTTTTAAGCTTTGAAAGCATTTTGATTGAAAAGAGAACTCTGACTATATGCAACTCATAAAAACGAAACTAATACACAAATTTGGAAAACATAATAAAATAAACAAAAGTGTACTCACAGTTACCCTGAAACCGAAACGGACATTAATCCAATAATGATGAAATGAAATTCCATTAGGCACACACAAACACACACTCGGTAAAACGAAACACTAGGCAACTTTTTCACAAAAACTCACATTTCGCTGAGTTACTACTTCGTAGCCGACGGACCACTTATGTGGTATTCAAACACAAATGAAAATACTTCTGTTCTAAACACCAGTTTATTCGTATGCTCATTTAGTTGATCTATACATTTGACTGAAACAGATTAGGACATCACTCCAAAACAAGCATCGGATGCCACTTCTCGAACAAGAACACACTCCAACTCTGACAGATAATAAAACTAATAAAAGAAACAAAAGTTCATGCGACTGTAACGCCATCAATTGGCGTGAACATGAAACAAGTATCAATCTGAAGAATTGCTCTTTTTTCATGTGCAGTCGTGAACGA
The DNA here is from genome assembly GCA_907164885.2 of Dolomedes plantarius. Taxonomy (NCBI): domain Eukaryota; kingdom Metazoa; phylum Arthropoda; class Arachnida; order Araneae; family Dolomedidae; genus Dolomedes; species Dolomedes plantarius. Next base: position 74,738,299 of record OU015494.1, on the reverse strand, counting down.
ATGAACAATAGCTGCATTACTGCAATAATCTAATTACGGTGAAACTTCTCTAAGGAGACCAGTTCCGAAAACGGTGGTCGTCGAACAGGTCGATTTCTCTATGGTGGCCAGCAATGGACCAAAAAAAGTCGGCGTTTTGAACGGTGGCCGGCTATAGAAGTTTTACTGTAGTTGATTTTATTTCAGTATGGTGTTCTTGCCACTGAGAATATTCTATCTATTGTAACCGATTAGCAAGCCTCTCAACTGTCTACCCATTTTGGTTGGTTATGTAGTCTGTCTTATAGTGTCATAATCTAACCCGAGCAACCAATGTTACCAGGGAAAGGTTTCTTTAAAAAAGGCTTATTTTAACTGTATATGTACCTAATATTTTTTTCTTTCATTTCTACTGTAATCACCTCAACAAGAGACGCGACATTCTTCGACAAGTCACTCAGGTATACTTCATTACGCGTATTAGTGTTTTTTATTTATTTGCTTAAAACACCTGTCGATGAGCTATAAGAGTAGTAAAAGATCTATGATTACCAAAATCTAGACTACAGATAGTGGGAAAGAAACACACTTCTAGGTAAGCTTAGTTATGTCCAACACTGACGAAAAGTCAGGATAAGCATCCGATTTTTTATAAAAACCACCAGAAAGTAGAGGTGATAGCAGTATGGAGCCCAATTAAAGATCTCATGAAGAGCAAACTCACTGTTCCAGTAATTTAACATTCCTTCCCTTTGGGATAACGCTGTTGCTTTCTTCCATGTATCAAACTGCTCTAGCACTGATAGCTGGTCTATAATTGCCCTAAGAATCTTCTGAGTTTAAAGCTAGCATATGGAATAAGTTTCTTAACCCTCTAACAGTACGGTGGGGGTCGGATCCGACCCAGGGGTGTGTTTTCCCCCTCCCGTACTCTCCCCTCTTACTGCAAGACATCGAGTTGACAAGGAACCCTACCAGGCAGTCTTGCAATAGGTGTTGGAGCGTTTGCAGTTATAAGTTTGCAGTAAATAGAAGTGTATTTGTTGAAAAACGTTATTCATGATCACTAGTAAGTTTTTTTTAGATTTTTAATTTTTAATTTTGATTTTGAAGGCCAAAAATGTCAGTATATAATATTTTTTACATTTTTGTGCTCAGAAATTTGGTTCAGTAACTTCTAAAACCAGGTACAAGACTAAATTACATATTAGACCTACTATATACAACATTCTATGTAAATGCCAAAGAGATTTTCTTTGTTTACCAAAATTAGAATTCGTTGGTCTTTTTTTCTACAAAAAGGTTTTTATTTCATGTAAAATATTATCAATAATTGTTATACAAAAAAATTCTTATTGTGTACATATTTCTACCAAAAACCTCATCAAAAAAGATATCGGGTAGGATCCGACCCTGTACCTTCTATTTCTTTTCAAACCACTGTACAGTTAGAGGGTTAATTTATGTATTTCATCAAGTTTATCCTAATAATATGAGGTGTTCCTGTTCGGATAATGAAAAATTCCTGATTGAAGTTCAGCTGAGTGAAAAATATACACTGACAATTAAGTCTAATACTCCACAACTTATTGGTACATATTTAAAAATTTGCCTTAAATTTGAACCAAAATCTAGATGAAGAAATTTTGCTCATTTCTATATTTTTCGACTTTTTCTTCTTCTACTCTTTTATAACCTATAACTCTTCTACATTTATAACTATTAAATAATCATTCAATCGAACTCTTTCTCATTAACTTCCATGCAGACTCTGTTATAAAGCTTTCTCCTTTCTCATTAATTATTTTACAGGAATAATTTATTTGTCCTCTGTAAAATTTTATAATTCACGCATATAGCCACTTGCACCGTCTCACATTTAAATATAGCTCGAGGACTTTATTGATTATTGAACAAGCTTGTTGTAAAACTGATTATATAATATAAATCCATTAACAACGTTTCAGAGAAAGTGAAATTATTTGAAACTGTCCAAGATAATTACCATGATTATCGAAAAGAAGTATTGTTCGCATTAACATCTGTTAAACGTATTTCGCATTTTTGTTGAATTTATATGGGAAAGTACGATAGGGGGCTTTATTACGTTGAACGACATGGACTCAGTGTCATGATATAAGCGTAAGCAGCAGACATATATCTTAAACATAATCACCTCACAATCGTAAGCCATCGTCGTGATAGGTTGGTACTTGAAGAGCCCACCAACTGATCTTACGTAGTCTCAACAATACTGCTTTGCATTCAAGTAACTTCAAACTTTTGTGTAAGCCTCTTTCAGAGTTTCAAGAATGTTTGTTGTGATAGTATGATGCTTATTGGTGTTCTCTGTATTTTTCAGATAATTTTCTTGTATTATATTTGGTATTCATCGGCGATCTCTGTACTGATCGGAAGAGATTAAACTAAACTGACAATAGATTAATTAATTTGATTTTTCATCTTATGTGAAGCACGAAATTTTTTACAATCGACTTGTTAGTTTCAAAATGCATCTTCTAGTTGTTCTTTATCATCAAACACTACGAAAGAGTCTCTATTTCTGAAAGAAAAATTTAAACACATATATAAAACTAGATCAGGCGGTCTTCAGAGAAAACGTACGAAAAACAAGGACGTGATGGAAGAAAAACAAAGAAAAAATTATATCTTAATTTGAAGGGGAAAATGCCTTTATTTTTATGGCAAGCTAATTGTGGTGTCTTTCCTCGGCCTTCACAGATTTCATTTTTATCACCAAGAAATTTCATGAAAACTTCACTTTTATTTCAAACATTTTGAACATATGCCGGTTTATTTGTGAACAAAGTAAAATGTCTGCCGCTATGGGGCGAGTAAAAGTCCTTTCGGCTAAGTGAAACCCACAGGGCTACGAACATGATTTTTACTCTCTTACGCTGTCACAAAACTTAAAAGGAATATTTTTTTCAACAAAGTTTGAACGAAAGTAGTTTCAATCACTTCTTTTTTCTTTCAAACTACCTTTGCTATAAATTATAGACAAAAAAGTGCTAAAATAGGAAAAATATGTATAATATTATATTACTACTTTTTCGCAGATATCAGAATTTTTAGAAAATTTCTCTGAATTTGAGAAACACCTTTGAGAAATTTGCAATTTTAAAAAATCATAATTTTTTGGAACCAATGCGGAGGCCCTTGTTGTGAAGACATTCGCCTATAGTACACCTCAGTTTTGCCGGCCATTTAATTCTGGAGGCACCATAGAGGTGGACCAGCATTACCCCCTATGAAGGAAAGACACAAGCGGAAACATTTTAGTGGCGGGGATTCGATCCGAGCAACCTCAGCACCGAAAGCCAGTGCGCTGTACCGTACAGAGCGCTAAAATTGCTCTCTTACGCTGTCACAAAACTTAAAGGAATATTTTTTTAACAAAATCATAGTTCTACCCTTTATAATTTGTCCTAACTTTATTTATTTACACTCTTTAAAAATATAAGTTCGCTTCGTCTCGGCAGATAAGCATAAAATGTGCTTCTAACGATTGAGAAGTGCCAGAGTTTATATCCTGAATTGTAAAAGACACGCACTAACTTAACGCTCACCAGTAAACTGCTGTCATGCAAGTTTATTCCAGATTCTTTTGATAATATGGAGTGTATGAGCGACATTTTATTTTAAGATGTCATTTTTATTTTTAAAATGTCATATAAAAATGACATCTTTAGAGAGCTTCAAAATTTAGATTGCCCTGAAAAGCACAATAAAAAACTCTCTTACTTACTGATCGTTAAAATTTTACGGGCCATTCAGACTATCGATGCCTAAACTGTAAAATAATAATAATAATAGTCGGTTGGTACAATCCCCTCTCAGACTGTACATATGCAGTAAGCCATTAGCATAGCATTCTCTACGCCCGTATGCGCCCGAATGCAACTTTCCTGCTTCTATGCTCGATAACTACATCGACAGGAGATACGCTGCGATCAGGTTTATTCGTTTATTTAATCTCCCAGGATTATTTCTTTTGTAAGCTTATGTATACATTTTATAGAGTGCGCGTGGCGAAAAATGAAATGCATGTGTGACCACCTCATCCTTCATAGATGGCTGCCTCCGCACACAAAAAAAGAAGCCTAAAAAGAAGAAATAAAAGAAGATGTTCATCACGTTTTTGTGTTAAGGTTGACCATAACACGCTTAGGGTTGAATGATTTGAATCGGGAATTATACAAAAATGGTAAAAATAACAAATGTTGTCGAATGATTGCGATAAAAATCATATTTTATTCCAGTATATCAGAGTGATAGTTTTTGGATTATCGAAAACATCTGGAAATGAAAATGGGATTCATACTATAATGGGAGCTTGTTGCAGACTTTTCTAGTTGAAAAGATTGCATGAAAAGAAAGTGGGTGAATTTTTTTCATGCAGTTTTTTTCACACCGTTCTGTTTCGATTATATCGCTGCATATCGAAAATATGGAATAAATCGTGGATGTTTTATACAAATTAAAAATTCGTTTTCAAGCAGTCCTTTATTATTTTATCGAATGCATATTTTGGTAATTTTTGTTACAAATCTGCATTTTATTTTGAACAATTTGTCATAGTTTTTCGGATAAAATAGACTTTTTTATGTGAACTTATATTTTAGGTTATGTGTACAATTCAGATTTTAATACGAATATTCTCCATATAAATTTATACAGTGTGTAATTATTTACATAAAATATTAAATATATAACTCTTTAATGTATATTCCAATGTATAACGTGTTTCTGGAAAATTATATGATCAAAATGGGAGCTTGTTGTAGACTTTTCAAGTTGAAAAGATTGCATGAAAAGAATTTTTTTCACACAGTTGTGTTTCGATTATATCGATGCATTTCGAAAATATGGAATAAATCGTGGACGTTTTATACAAATTAAAAGTTCATTTTCAAGCAGTCCTTTTTTTATTTTATGGAATGCATATTTTAGTATTATTTGTTACAGATCTGCATCTTAAGTTGAACAATTTGTTATAGTTTTTCGGATAAAGTAGACTTTTTATGAGAACTTCTATTTTAGATTATGTGTACAATGCAGATTTTAATACGAATATTCTCCATATAAATTTATACAGTGTGTAATTATTTATATAAAATATTAAATATATAACTCTTTAATGTATATTTCAATGTATAGCGTGTTTCTGGAAAGTTATATGATCAAAATAAAATTCCCAGTGCATCAATTTTAACAAAGCCGCCTAGCATTCCATTAAAGAGAAAACCAGAAATCCCCGTGAAGACGTCTAAAGTCCTTCGTCTTTTGGCTTTTTCATCCAACAATAAAACATTTATAAAGATTTCATGCACACATAAAACCGAAAGTTTAATCAAATACAGTTTTAACACAGAAAGGAAAAGAAATCCGTTTCAAATGTTATCCATGATATTATATAACTTTAATAAGCATTTTATACAACATTGTCTTTAAAACGTAGTTTTTTCCTAAGTTAAATGGTATAACTGTAAGTAAGATACTCTGATAGACATTGGAATTCTTAAAACAATTAATAAAAGTATTTTTCAGTGAGGTACTCCAAAGGGTTTAAAGAAAGAACTGGTCCTTAACTTTCCCTATATCTATCTGCAGTGCTTCCAGAGACTGTTCTGTACTTATGAACAATAATCTTGTGTTTCATGGGGGATCAGTGCAAAATCATTGGCATTATATAAAATCACCTTTAAGACAGCATACCTCTAAATCGATTCATTTTCATTACAGGTAACCCTTGTTTTTTTTTTTTTTTTTTTTTTTTTTTTTTGGGGGGGGGGGGTTTATTGTTACCTAAGAGATTTGATACAACTGTATGTCTTACAAGGCTTGAGAAATACTGAAATTTCCATGTGTAGTCTGAAATTTTTGAATTTCACAGAGGATAGCTGAAACTGTATATCTCTTTTCATCAGAGGTATGTATTCGGTTGTTATGGTAAAAAAGTAACTTCAGATTCAGTCTCAACTTGTTACTAAACGTAAGGGCTAATTAAATTGCGTAAGTGAGCCATAATTTTTCGCATGCCCGGTAGAGCATAAACAAAATAAGTGTACATGCCTGATATATATTTTGACAAGCTCCGGCCGTGTCAAGCATGGGATTTTTAAAGCCCAAAATATCTTAAGGCATTTTGTATCATACTAGCTGAAAACCCGCACTTCGCTACGGTGTACATTCAAATTAAATACAATGGTCAATGTATGCAATTAATGCCAAAAAAAAATATATATATGTACATATTTATAATAAATACGACGATCAATGTATACAATTGGTGTAATATATATATATATATATATATATATATATATATATATATATATATATATATATATATATATATATATATATATATATATATATTTATAAAAATTCGTAAGGGATATTTTCATAGACAAAATAATGTAGAAGAAAATATTCAAATTAAATCTAATAAGACATACTAAAGAATACAGTACAGTTTGAGGAACATATCTTTTACTGTATTTTAATATTTTTTTGGATAATGTCCAATCGTCTGACGCATTAGCAAGGAAAAAAATATTTTTTGTCTATTTCGTTGTTATGCACGTGCTGATAAATTTATTTAAAGCACCAGAAAAAGAAATCACGTGATCAGCATTTAATAAATTAAATTCTAAAAATTTATCTTTAAAAATATACCAAAAATCAGAAAATGGAGGTAAAGATTCAAAAAAGATTTCATTTTAAAGGAATTTTTATGATAGTTCTCGTGACATAAATTTTATAACCCTCAAATTATTTTATAACCCTCAAATTATTTTACATGCAAACTTGAAAGAATGTTACAAAAATATCTTAAAAATCTAATTGAAAAAATTTAAGAAGAATTTTTCAAAAACCTTTCTTAGTGCACCCCTACACTAAAAGAAGAATCGCCATGCAAAATTTCATCCCTTTAGGTCCAGCGGTTTGGTCTGTGCGTTGTATGTCAGTCAGTCAATCAGTCAGTCAGTCAGTTACGGATGTGTTTTATATATATAGATTATACCTACCTGTAAATATTGTGTGCTCTGGTTTCATCAAAATTATTAATTGTTTAATTGAATTATTAATAGCTTAGTAGGATTTTAAATTTAAATAGAAAATTTTACTAAACTTTATTGAGAATGACAAGTTTGAGGACTGATTGGTTGGAAGCGCTACGGTCAACTTTAGCTAAACATGGATCAATTTGACCGGGACTTATATACAGTGGAATCTCGATCTATCGTTTTTCAAGGGACCGACTGAACTGAATGATAAATGTGGGAAAATGATAGATGCGTTGGTTAAAATTAACATAACAAAGCAAACATAACAAAGCAATATGATCGTCTGGACTGGAGGAAATAAACGACACATACGGAAAAACGATGATTCGGGGAACGATCGAGATATATGTGTATATATATATATATAAAAGATTTAATTAAATATAAAATTCAAATAATATTCACAAAATGACAAAATTTAACGAGTTACGAAATATAAAGCTCTGAACGATCCGCAAGAACTGTAAACCCCGGAGTCTTGTATGCTTACTTATAATGTTGACACCTTGAACGTTGTGACTACTCTTGAAGGACGCCCAAACTGAAAGTGCAGCATAGGTCGGTGGTGCGCAAACTGGTCTTGAAAAAAATTAGAGGGGTCGCGGATAATTTGAAGCAAATTTACTATGGAGGACCTTCAAACCTAACTTTTTTGTTTTGAATGGATTTGCTTGAAATTTTAATATGTGATTAGTACCATAGATATGTAAAAGTGGTTAAAATTTAAAGATGAAATATTAATAATTTATGAATTATGAATTATTAATTATATCAAAAATTGGCCTAATTAAAAATGCTCCATGCGCATTTCTTTTGCATATAATATGGTAATTTTTATTTACAGGATACCTCATATAACTAACAATGAAACTTATTGCTTATTTTAATCATTCATTAAAAATATAAAGAGAAAAAAATAATAATAGTGAAAACACCCTTTTTATTACGCAAAATACCTATAAATCATCTTTTCAAGTACAAAATTTAGAAATTCTGAGCTATGAAGCATAATTTTTTTAAATAAGATTTATTTGATATACAATTATGTATATAAAACTTAAATTTTAAAGCAATACGATAATTATAAATGCGCCTGGAGCAGTTTGAATATTCGTATGACATGACAATTTTTATTTTGAGAAAAACACATTTAAAGTTATTGGTATTAGTAACCACATGATATCTAAATTAAATAATAATGCCTATGACTAGGAAAGTGATCACAGAAATTAAAAATTCTTTTTCCAATACATTCCTACTCGTCCGCAATTTCACAATTCAATAAAATAAAAAAATCGAATTTTTGGACAAATTTCGCAATTTTGAAAGTCCACTGTCCCCTTAAATGAAATACAAATACACATTAATATTTAAATACAAAGATTTAGTCACATGAGGTTTGCCAAAATCAAGTGCAGAAAGTAAAACAAATATTTTTCATTGCAATTATACAAAGTAAATATATACCCAAAATCTACATTTCATGGATTTTTAAAATAATTTGTCAAAATTTGCTTATTTATTTATTTTTATTTTTTGTTAACATTTTCATATTATAAAAAAAAATTGCTTCTACCAAAAACTTTGATTTTGGGGGTGGAGGTGGGGAAGTCGAGTGTTTTTTTTTTTCTTATTTAAAGAAAGTAAGTCGTGGTCGAAAAAGTTTGCGTACCATTCACATTGGTTATGACTTTTAAAGTGGTGGGAAAATGAGCATCGATTCTTTTAAAAATATGTTGGGATAAGAAGCGTCGACCAGAACCGAGAGCCACACCCTTGGTCGTGCGAGGTACAATATATGGAATATTTCGTAAGTATATGGTTGAATGTCTTAAAGTATGCGTTTTGCATTGAGATAAATAATTAATTAACGTCATAACTTTTTTAATGGGGCGGGCACATTAAAATGAGGATATTCGCTCATTTACACTACGAGACATTTCGGGTAATGCATTATGGGATGGAACGATACTAACTTCGAGTAGACAGTTTAGAGACATCTCTTCCTTTGGGCCTGTTCACATAGAATCCGTTAGCGTGAGTGTAAAACAATTTAACCAATCATATACCAACCTTTGACCCCTTTAACCAATCAGCGTCAACGGAATCTTTAACGCTAACGCTGATGGATTCTATGTGAACAAACCCTTAGCCGGTATTTGAACCTAAACCCGACCCGTTTTAGCCTTCATCGCTTACCACTACGCAGCAATATCATGCCATAAAGGCTCTACACGGTGGTATTGGCCTGCCATCGCTTTAAATCATTCCTCTAAGCCAAAAGATACTAGATCAATCCAAATGGATCAACCGAACAGGTTCAAAGCCATTATCCTTAGCATCACAATTTTCTATATACTTTGCTTTTTTGGAAAATTATACTGCTCGCATGCATATTTGATGGAATAAATAACATTTTACGCAATTTATAAATTAAAAGCCTACTAAATGCGGGTATAATGTAACGCATCACCTTGTACTGAATCAATCAACAGTCATCGCATCAATTGTTGAATTCAGGCAGTACACAAGAGAAACATTGATTATGAGTGGGACACACAAACAAAATAATAATTTATCTATAAACAACTCATCATATTACACAAACGCATCAGCTTTTTTTAGAGGAACATTAAGCGAAATTTAATCCTTGATATTAATGAATGTTTCATTTTTATGTAAAATTCCTTCTCTCTTCTAGAAATGGCATGCCATTAATTAAAATTTCTTATAATTCCCGATGGACCGATAACTGGAAGAAATCCCCGTCTTTCTAGACCCCTTTTAAGGAGGATTTTTGAATACGAGGTCTTTCCTACTCTCGACAGCTTAACTGTACCATAACACAACCAGGCCATATTATGATGACTCATACAAGTATCGCAAAAGATGGTATACCAAAATAATCTGCATTCTGGAGTATACAGATTAATAATGAACCTATGTTTAACATGATGAATAGCATTAACGTAAAGTATTACTCGTTACTTTTTGTAAATTACCTTAATTTTGAAGAAGTAATTAGCATACAAATTCTCATCAGTGTTTATGATCATCAATGTTTATTGTACTGAATAACATTAATTGTAAACGTTGCACATTTTTTTTGTGTATATATATATATATATATATATATATATATATGTGTGTGTGTGTGTGTGTGTGTGTGTGTGTGTGTGTGTGTAAGTAACTAACAAAAGATGCTTGCCCCTAAAATACATTTTAACTTAGTTGAAAAATTATATTTACCCTTAAGGAACTTGCCGATCGTTCCAAAGGCACTCGAAATATCTAAATCCCACTAAAATGACCATACATGGGTAAGAAACCCGTAGGACTCATTAAGTTTGTGTAATAATATAGGCCTGTTTTCAAATTCTTAATGACTAACAGATCGCAGAAACCCGCGTGCTCTAATCTAGACTATTTCACCATAAATTGCAATCACATGAAAAAAACGAGAGTTATAAACAACGTGATTAATTTTTACTAATTACAAAATTCCATCCCTTGTGATGAAACAGGGAACCTCTGTCGCTGTACCTGTCTCAACCGCTCTTTGAACCGCTAAGTCTTGTAGCCACTTCTGCTAATCTGCCTCGTATCTGTTGAATTCTGTCTTCATGATGAATATAATTCTTTGGACTAAGTTTGAGCACTTTCTTTGTTTACTCGGATCCACGACTGTCTCCCAGCACATAAAATGATGATACCCCCTTCCTACGAAAGTCTTCCTTGTCTGTGTGAATAGTCAAGCTTCCTTTATCTATCTTCAAACATTCTATTTTACACGTGTGTGTGTGTGTGTATATACACTGAAGAGACAAAAAAACTTGTAGATGTGCGTATGCAAATGATGAAGATATGCAACCAATCAGCGTAATGCGATGAGGTTCGCAATGCCTATAAAAGATAACAGGTGTCTGGCGAAGCTGTTGCCGCTAAAAGATTTAAAAATCAATATCGTACCATCCCCCCCTTAAAAGACCCTGATAGTAACTCTTACGCACAGACTGAACAGGAAAAATGTGAACTAATAGGTAATAATTTTGCTAAAAACTTCACTCCGAATCCCATCCTTAACAATAGCACAGAAAACATTGTTAATACTAACATAAATCTTTTTCTCAACACCCCACATGAAAGCCCAACTCCATTCATTATCCCCATTGACGTTATTAATATGATCAAAAAACTCCCTAATAAAAAAGCCCCAGGTGAAGATAATATTAATAATACCATGCTAAAAAACCTCCCCTACAAATATATCTTTAAAATTACTATCGCTATCATTTCCATCATTAAATTTGAGCATTTCCCCCATAGCTGGAAAAATTCTATTATTGTCCCTATTCAAAAACTTAACAAACCCAGCAATTCCCCTAGCAGCTACAGACCCATTAGTCTTCTAAATTCAATAAGTAAATTAGCTGAAAAATTCATAGTTAAATATATTAATGATCACCTTCATGGAAATAACATTCTCATCCCTTATCAATTTGGATTTAGAAAATCCCTCTCTGCCCCTCACCAAGTTTATCGGCTAACAGAACATCTTACACATGCTAGGAAAAATAAGCAATCCACTGCAGCCCTGTTCCTAGACATTTCCTTAGCCTTCGATAAAGTCTGGATAGATGGACTCATCCACAAACTAATTAACTATAATTCCCCCCCCCCCCCCAAATCATCAGGATCCTCATTTCTTACCTAAAAAATAGAACTTTTCAGGTCAAAATTAATGGTCAGCTTTCTAGCAAATTTAATATCTATAGCGGCCTGCCACAAGGTAGCGTCCTCACCCCCATTCTTTTTAATTTATTCGTTAATGATTTTCCAATTTACACTAATGTTAACTTAGCAATCTTTGCGGACGACACAGCCGTTTACTCTTCTTGCAGAAATTTTAAATACGCGGTCAAAAACATTAATAAGTACATGACTGTCATCCAGCAGTGGCTCGACAAATGGAGAATCAAAATTAACAATGAAAAATGTATTGCAGTTATGTTCACATCAAAGCGTAAAAAATCCTTCCTAAATCATCAAATTAAAATCGGAAGCACTAATCTCCCCTGGTCTGAAACAGTAAAATATCTTGGCATTGTTCTCGATAAAAATATCACTTTTAAACATCACATCACACACGTTAGGAACAAGTTTCGAGCAGCTCGCAGACTAATTTATCCCTTAATTGCTCGGAACAGCAAATTAAGCATACAAAATAAATTGCTCATGTATAAATCGTTTCTTCGTCCTATACTAACTTATGGTGGGCCAGCATGGTCATACTGTGCTGAAATGCATATTAAAAAACTAGCTGCTCAGCAGAGCAGCACGATCAGACAAATAATAAATGCCCCTTGGTACTTCCGTAATGTTGACATCTACAATGAAATCGATCTCCCCACTCTTAAAAAACATCTTCAAAATCTAGCCATTAACTTTCACTACAATATCGATAATGATTTACTTAAAGATTTAGCAAATTATGATCATGCTGACCCCTCTAACAGGAAACGGCCTAGAGCCATCCTGTCATTTTCTTAAATGTTTTGTCCTTCGTCCTTATATAAAAAATAAAAAATAATACTTGGCTTGCCAAGGTAAAAAACAACAAAAAATTTTATAAAAACAAATAAAAATGTATTTCTATCCTTAAACTTCTCTTTTAATCTTATTCATCTTTGCATCGCATGCAGACCCTCTTTTCTACTGCCCTGCAAGATGCTTACTCACTTTTCTTATACTATGAACTCACGGATTAGCTGCGGCCCAATCATTTCACTCCTTTCCTATACTCTGTTTCATTGGTTCCCCTCTGCTTATTACCTGAAAGTCTGCAATTGAGGGCGTGGCCCAGGAATTGCAGTTGCGACCCATTTCCTATGGTCCTATGGCGAAGCTGTTAGATCGATTCTTGCAGCTACAATGGAAGATTATCACGATTTATGTGAATTTGAACGTGGCGTTATATCACAAAAAATGTAAATCTCAGTCATATGTGAGAGCTCATTTTGTTCACAACAAGTTGAACGGAAAGTAAAAACAGGATTCACAGACACTAAAATTTACTTCATATCAGAACTAACGAGGAGTTTTCATAAACGTGCTTTTCTTTCTTCCGTTTGCAGCAGCAAATAACACCAAACGTTATCAAAGTTCAAAAGTAGCTGATGACAGGAGTAAAAAATACATACATGCGATGAAGAACTTTAATCTCTCTCAATTTATCATAAGAAGATAGTAGCAGAAAATATATCCTATAAATGACGCTGCTTGCACCTTTTGATGACCTGCAACGTGGTGGTCTACACCCGAATAAAGTTTATGACCTTAAGAAGCTGATACTGCATTTTAAAACAAGTGTTCAGATAACAAGCATATGACTGAAAAAAATGTATCTCCCCATACTTCGGCTTCAGATATGAGATGCCACAAAACCAATTTTAATACGATAATAATTACTGAAACAATCATCTCCTATTAAAAATTTTCAGACTTAATCGAGTTAGAAAAATGCAATATCATTACTGCATCGTTTATTTCCTTTAATTATTCTTTAGGAAGGGAATTTTTTCATTCAATAATACTTTATTAGAACATTTCTAATATGATGCCACTTGACTGTCGGCAAATGCCGAAACGAATATTTTTTCCATATCCGCTTTTTCATATCATCCTTAAAATCCTATTTTAATGAAATTAAATTATAATAAATTTCTATGCCGTTTCTGGCGCCTGCATATATATATATATATATATATATATATATATATATATATATATATATATATATATATATAGATATATATATAGATATATATATATACATATATATATATATATATATATATATATATATATATATATATATATATATATATATATATATACACGTGTATATATGTATTCTAATGTTAGAAAATTTGTGTAGGTTTATCTCCATTATTTTTATGCTTTAGTGTAGACAAAAGTAAAAAACCTCATATAAAGTCATAAATTTTATAATCAGATTAGAAATTTTCTAAGAAAGTATTATTGAAGAAAAATTCCCTTTCTTAAAAATAATTAAATGAAATAAACGATACAGTAATGATACTGCATTTTATCTAACTCGATTAAATCTGTAAATTTTCGATCAACTGCACGCAAGGAAAAAAATTTGAAAAAAAATAAATAAATAGCAGTTCTGGAAACAACTGTCAGACACCTAGAATACTCCAAATAATACAAGACGTACAGTTTTCTATTCCCTCCTTCTCTTTATGCAATAAGGAAAAACAAAAGTAAACGGCAGATATGAGTTATGATCTTTATTTGTTGTCTCGAAGCAGATTAAGTATTATCCAATTACTTTTACTCAATGCAGGTTGTCGAGATAATGAAATCTGTCTAGGGAAGAGGATTTTTCCTATTTATTGCAGAAAAAGAGAGTTTCAAAATTTTATTACGATTGTAAGAAGCAGAGGGATTTTTATGTAATCTCGAGCTATTCAAAATGTGGGGATAGTAAAAAAAAATAATTTTTTTTCTCTTTACAAAATAAATATGTATAAGCATGCTTGAGATAAATAATATATTACAAATGAGTTTCTTTGTAACAACGGAAGAGTTATGCTAACGTAATATAAATTCGTATAAGTCAGGAGCATAAAAGATTCCTGTTCTATTCTATTATGTTAAATGTATTATTCTATATACATGTAACATAGCAGAATAGCTTTCAAGCTTTTAATTCTCTTAAAAGCTCGAAATTAAATTTCTATTGCAGCACTGTTTGGTGTCTCAAAACAATTATAGTTTCATATTATACGATAGACTTAACATTCAGTACAAGGAAGGTAGTCGATGTAAGTAGCTTAACTGATACTCCTATATTTTGCACATTAATTTTTTTTACTTCATTATTCTGCAAATATTTTACTTTTAAGCTATCTGCTATATTTCCTCATTCATAATATAAATCTTAACATCATGGCTTTTTACTTCTTAGGACATATTTCTCTTAAATTGGATTATGTCTAAATCTTCCGCTATATTTATTCTTTAAAGCTATATATCTTTCAAAATTTGTAAACCTATAATATATTTTAAATATTATTATCAGATATAGTCGTACTGTGAAATGCAGATTCGGTTAAAAAGGGAGTTTAAAGTTGAAATGAACAAGTCTTTTCAAAATTAGAAGAACGAACAACTTGAAGCCTGGTCAAAGAATTTTCTTATATCATAATCAAAATTCTTCCTGACGCGTTTTGCTACCTCATTCTTGTCAATTAGCCAAATGCTCCCTGTTATGTGGGAGAACTATAGGTAACATTAAAAACATTAGACAAGATAGCCAGCAAAGTTAAATATTCAAATAGTCGTTAGTTAGTGTTTAAAATGTATTAAAGTCAATAAAAGTCATTTCAAGAATATTCCTTTAGACGTAATATGTATATTTTTTAATCCACTTTTAGTCACTTTATGGATAAAGGACTTCCGAATCCGATACTATAAAGATTTATTTGAAATCCAGATGTTGTTTCTCAAAATTTCTAATAAGTATCCAGAGGATTTCTATCTACCTAAATCACCTCTAAAATATTATTTTGGACTACTGTTTGAATAAAAGCACTTTCTTCAGATATCTGGGACTTCATTGCAGATATCATAATGATGTTAATTTATTCCAAACGTTGTGAATATCGTAAGAAAAAGGTGAAAGTAGCTAGTAAATATATTATATGATGAGGTATATGATGATATAGATTACTGAGTATAGAGATTTTTATGATAGCATATGTACATATATATGGGAAGGGAGGAACATACGACTATTGGACATTTTCACTGGATTGTATCGATTCGTAAATAACATGGTTTAAAATGGCTCAATAAATTTTCCCTCCCATCATAATTTCGCATTTTCTAGTGTAATGTTATCACGTAAAAACGCACATTTTAAACAAACAAACTACTATGCCACCTTTTCTATGGACAGGTGATTGTGAATGCTCAGGGGGTTAGACATCCATATCTTCAGAAACAAGAGTCTGTGGCATCGAGGCTTCCAATTTGTATGGTTATAAATAGCCTTTTGAAACTGATTAAAAATGCTAGAACCGCTCTGTTAAACATCCGTGTAGCAAAGGATTATGATAGAGGTCCGAATCAACTAACGAACCAACCTTCATTAGAATTTCATTAGCGCATCTTTTGCCCTCAATGTTGACAGAAATCCTTTTTGCTTCATTTTTTATAAAAGATCGGAAGCTTTTATCACACTTATAAATAAAGAAAATTCCAAGGGAACCACATACATACAAAACTATTATTTTTACTATCCAATATTTTATTTTGAAACTTAGTCATGTTATTTCGACAAAGTTCAAATATTCATAATCATATTTGGAGTTAAAATGCTTTTAATTATTAAAATTTTACTACTTGAAAATATTATGCTACTATTTTAATTAAACGGGGCTTGTGGCAGCCCTGTGGTACAGCGCGCTGGTTTTCGGTGCTGAGGGTGCTCAGATCGAATCCCAGCGTTGCGCCAAGAAAAATGCCTCCGTTCGTGTCGTCCCTTCATAGAGGGTAATGCTGTCCACGTATATGGTGCCCCTACAATAAATTGGACACTAAAACTGCGGCGTAGTAAGGGCGAATGTTTGATTACAAGTGCCTCCGCATTGGATAAAAAAAAATTTAATTAAATTCTCAGCGAATTTCTCTTCCCTACAATGCAGGAATAATTACTTTTAATGCACTTTCCACATACATCCTAGAGTAAAACTCAACATTTATCCTACATATCTCCGAAATTAGAAAGTTAAAAAAAATCCACTTAAATAGCACCTTTTTAAGCACAAAATACCAAAAGTCACCCATCTATGAGTAACAGTTTACACAAATCACATCTGTATTACGATTATATTTACTAACATTTAATAAATGATGCTTATATTGTATACACTATGAATTTGAAAGGACGTGATAGTTAGAAATGCGTCTGGAACATTTCAAACATATAAGGCTCATGAAATTTTCAAAATTGAGACAACGCAATTTAAACTGTATAAATTAACTTAAATATACAATTTATGTACTTAAATATAACGTAACAGATGGAAATTGCTCATTATAGATACGTACATTAATAACAGCAAATTTTGATCCTTTAAATGATTCAGATCCTTTATTAACTTAAATATACAGAAACTGTAACACATATTTTCTGGGCACAATTGATGAACTTTAAATGCTATAAGACACAGTAAAATTATTACTCAAAACAGGCTATTCCTGGGTTTTTGTCCATACTGGTGCATTAACAATATCACTGCCCTTATAAATTTAATATTATTTATTTAAGAATTTGTTAATCAGTATACAATTAATTTGACTGAATTATATTTGTTATAAAGGTTAGTAAGCCTGTGGCTGTCTTGTGGTACAGCCCTCTGGCTTTTGGTGCCGGGGTTCAGATCGAATCCCGGCGTCGCGCCGCTAAAATGCCTCCGTTTGTGGCGTCCCTTCATAGGGGGTAATGTTGGTCCACCTATATTGTGCCCCCATAATAAAATGGCCAGGAAATCAGCGGTGTATTATAGGTGTATGTCTTCACTATAAGTGCCTCCGCATTGGTAAAAAATAAATAAATAAATAAAATAAAGGTTAGTATCTACCACAATATTTTTTATTATTATTCATTTTAATCAAAATTTTACCAAAAAAAGGTCCTTGCCCTTCCCTAACTTAGGATTCACGTTTGTGTCACCCCCAGAATGGGCCATGACACAAAATTTAAAGGCGTGCATATGAACTCAAATAAAGCTATTCTGGTATTGTGCATTTAATATACATGAGTTGAAGAAATGAAAGCGATCCAAGAGCTACAAAGGGCAGTAGAAGGGAAATGTGGGGGTCCCATGTTTTCGGAACGGTAACACTGGGAGGAGTGTCCTCGTGTAAAGGAGTTTCTCCGGGCAAACGAGCAAACTATCCATAGCCTCTTTAGAATCACCTGTGTGTGGTGTCGATTGGTCCAAACAAAAAATATATGCATGTAAAAAAAATTTAAATAAATTGTAGTAATCCGCTTTCTGATGTTGAATGTGTTTCAAAGTGGGAAAACCAAAGATCCGTGAAAAAACATTACGGGAAGAATTACATTTTCCTGTTTCGAGTAAACAAATGAAGTAAGATATCCCAGGAGACAGAAAAAGCGAACCGTGGGATCACCAACTATACCAGTCCAAGTTGAAAGCCTCATCCAAGAAACATGAGAACAAAACTGCGTGTCACATAGGAAGAAACCTATATCAGTTTGAATAGTGCGTAAAACATAGAGAAAACATTTGGTGTACCGAAAAATCTGTGCCCCATGGGTCCCTCATTACTTGACACTTCTTCATAATGGTCAGAGAAAGAGTTGGAGAGTTCGATTTAGATTAAGCAAGCAAGTTTTTTGAAAAGAATTGTCACTGGGGCAGAAACCTTTTCAACCGGAAAGCTACGTGAAAGCTGCCAGTGGAGACATTCAGGTTACCAGCGGTGTCTAATAAGGTAGAAAGCACTTTTTAAAAACGTAACTTAAGAAATTCCCCATCTACAGTCACCGTTGGAGAAGTGTTCTCCGTAGTTTTGTTGGTTAATCCTGAAGAACCTATGCAATCCTTCCCCATTACATAGTTACTGCATTTGGTGAACTCTTATACACCTCATTAATATAACCGAACGATCAAAGAGACGCTATCGTCATATTTTATGAAAAATGAAATCTTAAAATGAAATTAATATTGAATTACAAATTATCTTTTATCTGGAAATATACCTTAATGCGAACCTCATTTAAGTTACTTAGGTGTACAGTTATAAGATTTTAATTATTCATAGAAATGTTAAGTGAATAACTGTTCATGAATAAATCCTATTTTATTAAAAAAAACAAAAAAAAGTAATACTCCGGCATGGAGATTGTAACATCTTTCCTATTACTTTTTCCCCTTTTTCACTGTCCATAAGATAAGCTGAATATAAATATGAGTTGTAGTTCATATGTGACAAACATTTTAACAGATTTAAATTATTTCTATCATGCAACTTTTCAGTTCTGTTATCAGCACGTACATCAGGGACAATAAAGAATTAATATGTAAACAAGTACTTCCTCTTTTTTTTATAGTTGAAAATACAGATAAAAAATAATTGTCAAATGATCCATTCACATGAGTCATGCAGTTTTTTCATACATTACAACATAGCGGAAATCATAATGGGAAAGGTAGAAAGTATTTATTTTACAAGATTCTATATATGTATTAAAATTCCCAGTCGAGTCTGAAACTATTATATATATATATATATATATATATATATATATATATATATATATATATATATATATATATATATATATATATATATATATATATATATATATATATATATATATATATATATATATATATATATATATTGGTCACAAGATTTGAACAAAAACCTCCTAGACGTATATTTAAAGATTAATATACAAATTATCGGGAACTTTAGATATTTTCGGCATTTGACTTCTCCAGCGCACATTTTACTTTTCCATACATCCATGAAAAATAATTACTTACTTAATAAAAACTTTTCTATCTTATATTGAATTTTAAAAATCGAAAAAAAATCCATGGTTTAAATAAGGATAAATCATCTTTATTGATATCACCGTTAATAGGAACAAATCATTTAAAATAGAAACATGGTATAAAAGCTAACATCTGTTTCGCCTTCACAAATGTTCCATTGTTTAAAACTGTATTTATAAAGAATGATTTTCTTATATGAAACATTTTACTGTTATTTTTCCCTTTATGATGGATTGATGAAACATGGTTTAAAATAGTTCTATAAGAGTATTTAAGTATTAGTCTAAAATGATAGTTTATTCGATAAAAATTTATACAATGAGTCTTTTTCAGTATTGAAATCTGTTTTATCGGGAAATTATGTAACTTCTAATGTAAGTACACTCATGGACAAAAAAAATAGCGCACCAAGAAATAATTGCGGGATCGTAACGAAACTTGCAATGAAGGTACATGTCGGGGAGATATGCAAATGATTAGAAATGCAGCGTGATTGCGCATTACGTATAGCCGGTAGAGGGCGTTGAACATAGTACTCTGTGGAGTATAAAACAGGTAACCAAAGCTTGTTTGAGTGTGCTGAATCATTTACAAAGGAAGAGCTGAGATAGACATGCCATTACGCCGTGTTCGAAGACAATATAAGCAGTTGTCGCAGTTTGAAAGGGGGAGAATCGTCGGGATGATGGAAGCATGGTGGTCAGCTAGGCGAGTAGCTCGTCAATTAGGCCGCTCTGATTGTGTTGTGAGGAGGTGTTGGGACCAGTGGACCCGAGAGATGTCATGTACACGAAGACCAGGCTCAGGACGCCCTCGACAGACCAGTCGTCGAGAAGACCGCCACATCGTAAGAAATGCACGCGTACAGCCAACTGCTTCATCGGCCGCCATCCAGGCACAGGTAGCACCTTCACTAGGGGCCTCTGTGTCTTCTCGAACCATACGAAGGCGCCTGGCTGAAGGACAGTTGGTATCGCGGCGCCCATTACGTGTGCTGCCCTTGACGCCCACCCATCGACGCCTCCGTTTGGAGTTTTGCCGCGCACGAGGAAACTGGACTGCAGCGGAATGGAACCAGGTCGTCTTTATCGACGAATCCAGATTCAATCTCGGCAGTGATGACAATCGTGTTCGTGTGTGGAGAGCCCGTGGTGAACGCTTCAATCCTGCCTTTGCTGTAGAGCGACACATCGCTCCCACAGCTGGTGTGATGGTATGGGGTACCATTGCCTACAATACACGGTCACCCCTAGTATTGTTCCGTGGCACCATGTCAGCCCAGCGGTATGTTCATGAAATCCTGCAACCACATGTGTTGCCACTCATGCAACGGCTCCCAGGAGCCATTTTTCAACAAGACAATGCTCGGCCTCATACGGTAAGGGTGACACAAGACTGTCTCCGCACTGTTACTACCCTTCCTTGGCCTGCCCGATTCCCAGATTTGTCTCCAATCGAGCATATCTGGGACTTTTTGGGACGACGAGTTGGGCATCCCACGAGTTTGAACGAACTAGAGGCAAGGTTACAGCAAATATGGAACGAAATGTCTCAAGACATCATACAGAACTTGTATGACTCAATGCCCGATCGTATCGCATCGTGCATTCGCGCTAGAGGGGGGTCCAACGGAGTATTAACTCCTCCGTTCTTTTGCCTTTTTCTCTGAAATAAATTATCCTTTTTCTTCGATTTTCTTATCATTTACTTATATCAAAGTAGTCATTACGTATGTAAAATTTCGTTTCATTTTGACGACTCCTTCTTGTGGCGCTAATTTTTTTGTCCATGAGTGTATTTCAGATACACCCATTATACAAAATTATAATCATTTCCTGGAAAATTCCTAACGGTATTCTCCAAAGTACTAAGATTTTTTCCGCCCCCGTTTCAACCGCTGAACCTGATGTTTTTCATTGATAACACTCAAAAAATATGAAATATATATTCTCTTCTAAGTTGAATTAGTAGTTTGTTCAACATGCCTTGTTCTGAAAAGGTGTACTCATATTTTCTTCCCTCACAGGAAAAGTACTGAGATTTGCTAAATTCTGTGACTAAAATGAAACAATTTTATGTTTTATTTTGTATCAACTCTCAAAGATACATTATTATAATGTCTGTGATTTGTGTAAAAACACATGTATCTACTTCCAGCTTAGAGTTTATAAAATATCCCATTGTAGGAAAGGGAATAATGTTTCTATTTGCTGATGGAATTTAATTTAGCTTCGAACAATCCCCATACTTTATATGATTTTAATCATGAGAAGATTCCAGGATTTATTTTGTATCAACTCTCGGAGTACATTACCATAGCTTTAGCCCATTATATTAAACTTCCTGCATTCATTTTTCTCCTTTCATTAATACTAGTTTAAAAACTGAAATAACTAATAAAACTAAGCGACGGAACGTGGTAATTATTTTACTCCTTACACTCTTTCATCTGCAGTTCAATAAATACGCGCTCCTTGTTTCAACGAAGCCATTTCACTGATAAGAAGTACAGACTAAACCTGGGGCCTCCAGACAGCACAAATCGATAAAGGCCCATTCTTCTTTCCGACGTCTGTCCCGCGTCTGTGGCAAACCCGGGTAGAACCCGTCTACCAGAAACAACGACGGAAAAAAAAAAAATAAAAAAAAAAACCTTTATCGGAATATCCGTTTAACCCGGTCGCACTGCCACGCGAAAACTGAACGCCGTTATTATATTCCGTCTAGCCTTTGCAATTTTGTTTTGAGTCTAGGAAACATTGTAAGTAATTTAAAACAGTGAAACAAGTTGGAGAAAAGAGAATTTGGGTGGATTCAGGCGCGTTTTCTATATCTATGATTGGAATCTTAATCATTGAGATGTAGAAAAGTTTTCTTTCCCGGTGATATGTTAAAGGTGTAAAATGATGTCTTTTAACATTCAGTTTTTGATCCGCGTAATTATTTTAAACATCAAATTGGGCTGAAACATTTTCACGCGCGTGGAAATAAATCACTCTCTCTGCGCTTTTATCATTGCGTCATGTGTAACAGTGATAAAATAATGTGTATAAAAATGACCACTTTCCAACTTTCTCACATTTATATTTTTTCCCTCTAAAATGAGACTAACTAATCCAAGAAATATCTTTTCCTAGACAGTTGTGTTCACCATTACATCAATAACCCACGTCATGATCTTCACAAATGAGCCTCACAGAAAATATAAAAATTTCTTACCCTAGTCAAATTTCAAAATCCGATAAGGCTCTCTTTATCAGGAGAACAGGAAAATACGCTAACGCTAATGATAAGAAGGGACGCAGAGGGGCCACAGTTCCGCTGCGGAAAATATAGGAAATGAGGAAATTACCTACCCGAGTAACAGAAAAAAAAGAGAGAGAGGGAAAATTAGTTACGACATTGAAAAGGAAAGGTTATGAGCAAGAAAAAAATTTCAAAAAGTGTCGGTAAATGGAAAGGAACAAATTTGCACATAATAATCCACCAAGCTGAGGAAACATTCTGAGCAGATCTAATGTGATAAACCAAAGTGTCAGCGTGACGCGGTTACAGAGTTTAATTTTCCTTTGCCTTTTGAGACTATCCTGGATCTTTCAACCACACTCAGAAAATTTAACCACAATCTCGCATTTAGTTTTCTGAATGATAAAGACTTCGGAATCACTCAATCACATTTTTACTCAGTTTTGAAAACAAAAGTGCTGCTCGGGAGTTGAACCAGACATCTCTTGATCTTAGTAGGCGGGTGTTTATTGATAAGCAACCGGGAGACGCCACAATCCTTTTGAAATAACCTCGCACACAATAAACTGAAATTACATTTGGCGTGGAATATACCATACTATTTGATTCTACGTTTTACTTATGAGTATCTTATCATAAAATCAAAGATATTTCCATACATTTTAGTCTGATAATTCACATAAATCTTTGTAATAATTTTATCAGGGTTTGTAATTCCAATAAACATTATAAATCTTACATTCCTTTTCTTGGTCAAAGATACAAACTCAAGGTTGGACTTTTGGCCTGTGAACTATCCCTTCAAATTCCGCTTTTCTCCTATTCTAGACCTCTATTGACATGAACTTTTGTCATATACTTCCAAGTGGTCCCTTATCATTTTTTCAAATGCTCTGACACCTCTCGATTCTGTTCAGTTTTCCCGTCGATAGTGGCGATCAATTAGATAGGCATCTCCAGAGAAAGCAAAAGCAATATATCCATGTTTCAGCCATCTTGATTACCTATCTTGGTATGTATGGTCCCTCTAGGAATGTTCCATGTGTTCTGTGCAGTTAAATTACCTTCAGCTGTCTAAAGATTTTGCTCCATAAATCATTGAAGGCACGTGGTGATTTCCATTGATGTGATGTACATTGACTGCTATTTGTATGCTTATTCAGTATTTTAAGGAGATTCCACCGGCTTTATCTTTTGGAATTCCCGTTTCTGCCAGAGGACTGAAAAGTAAAGCTTATATATATATTTTTATCTATTTGTGTCTTAACTCCTGGGAGGGCTGATTTAACCTTGAATATTTCTTGGTTGCACGCATTAGTTCATCCAATTGGGGAAGTTCGTTACACCCATTCAGTTTATCCAGTTGAAGCAGCTTAACAACCGCACAGAAATTCTTGAGCATAAACTATTCTGTAAGCCGTCAGCACTGACTACCTACACTCAGCTGAAGAAGTAAGTTGAAAACAAGGCAGGAATTCAATAAAATTTGTTTTCAACTTTGTACTTGCATTCATTTATCTATAGGACTTGGCTTCTCTGCAATGTATATACAGATACACAGGCCGTAACTTCCGTTTATGCTGTAAATTTAGTTGGTTCGTAAGTTGGATAAAAGTGCTACTACG
The DNA here is from genome assembly GCA_907164885.2 of Dolomedes plantarius. NCBI lineage: Eukaryota > Metazoa > Arthropoda > Arachnida > Araneae > Dolomedidae > Dolomedes > Dolomedes plantarius. The sequence goes on along the minus strand of OU015494.1, from coordinate 74,713,729 downwards.
GTCATTTTTTACCTCACAAAGGCAGATTAAATTAGGATTTAAAGTTCAAGACTAATTCTGAATTCTGAACGGCAAAGATCCACGTTAACAGCGGAACAGGCTAGGAAAATATAGTCAGAAATAAATTCAAAAGATGTGACATTAATATAACAAATGGGGAAAATGTTTTATAAATACACTCAACTACATCTTAGTTGATTCTATAAATACAACATACATTGAAGCATTAAAGTAGAATATTGTATTTCGCTTACATTGTTTTTATGAAATGTAGTTGTTGTCCGAAATTTTTTCAAATTTGGAAGCATTCTTCGCTATGATATTACTCTCATTGTTGTATATATAATGGATAAAGATTTAAAAAACTAACACAACAAATCGTAGAATATTTGTAAAGTTACTGGGAATAAAATGTTTTCTTTGGGTGTCTTTCAACCGTTAGAAAGGAGATTAATGTGTTTTTAATTCGTGTGTGTTCAGATAAAAGTTATTTCCATTGGTTATATAAGATGCTTGTGCCACGAGGAAGTAAAAGTTAATAGTGTAAGGACTTTGCCTTAAATAAAAGACTGCCAACCTTTTTGTACATTTAATGCTTTAATTGCATTTCTCAACAAAATGCAGGCTATTTACAATATATATAAAAGTTAAATTCATGGGTTCACGGCATCGACGAGGAAGGTTAGACTTCAGTTGTCGCTTCGCTCATTCAAGTCTATCTAGGCCTGACAATATCTCCTTGTCTTCGACTCCAGCGTTACTCTGAATAACTTAATCTCTAAATCTCTGATATGATCTTAACTCGTATAGAGAATCTATGCTCACTTCTACCCAGACTTGGGTGTATATAATTTGAAGTAGCACTCTATTTGAATTATATACAAACACAGTTTATACATGATATAATGTTTATTGAATTCGCTGCACATATAATTGGCTTTTACAGCAATAAGCATGCGTACTACTTGTACGGAATGTAAATACAGCTTTCAAGAACAATATAATTTCATACTCACGAACAGTAAGTCAAACCAGCAGTACTGCCACGTAAACTTCTGGCCCGCTAAGGGCTAGAGCAGGATAACACCTTTTCAACCTTAACAACAACTCCCTTTTTTTCATTAATGACGCTGCGTGGTATTTATACTAAGCGCGTATGCCAAAATTAGCATATCTGAAGCAGCTTCTTTAATTCACTCAAAAGTTCGATTCTTGTGAATCGAATCTTGTGTATACCTTACACTGGTCTCCCTCGAAAAAAAAAATTAGGTAACTGAGGTCTGAACGGCTTCAGTTAACTAATTGAAAACGCGTGCTGGTCTGACTTTTTACGTAATGGGTGGCAAAGCCAAAAAACCTTCCACACGTTGTGTGGGGGAAAAACGCCACTACCATTTTACAAAACTAACCCCGAAGGGTCCAGGTGACACCATTACACAGTGGATTTGCAGAGTTGCGGATACTGGGCTGGCCAACTGCGCCCTAAAATATCTATTTTAATTAAAAGTGACAACACAATTGCACAGCATGACATTTCTTGACTGTATCTGCTCTCCCCCAATTTATAATGTACATGTGTTATGATTTGCGAAGTTAGTATGTTAGTTGTTTGTTATCTGTAGTTAGTATGTATTTTTTTCCACTACATGTCCCCTTCAAAAATTTATGAAACAACAGTATACCGTTTTTTTTCAGTGCCTCACCACTTCCCCTCAAAATGTTTACACAGTATATACACTGGGGAACTTCAAACCAATTTGGTTCGATTTTATTAAAGGGTGGGAGTTAGAATAAGAGAATTGATACAAGACTTGTTCCTCATGAATGCAGCAACTTCACTGCACCAGTTTGTCCAATCCGTGGAACCTCTCTTGATGGTCGCAGTCCTAGTAAAGGGGTTCGTTGACCGTGTGGGCATCCTTCGTGCAGAAGGTCGGTGGTCCTGAGGCGCTGGTCCGGCTTGACGATGGACAGGAGGTCTCTTGGGAGGAGGCCAACCTTGCTGGGCGGCAGAAATCTTGCGTTCCCTGTGCTTATGCAAAGGAGCTTTAAAATTGTCATTCTTCCTTTTTACAACCTTGTGTACCTTATGTGTGCCACGTTCATCCTTAGATGGAGGTTTTGTAGTGCACACTTTACTTTTCTTCGTACTTTTGCTTGTATCGGTATTAGATTTTAATGCAGATTCTATTTTTTGAAACTTATACGCCGCCTTAATTACTTCAGTATTTGCAGTTTTAATGCTGGAACCTGAAGGCTCTTTTTCACGTTTTTTATCCCCCTTAACTTTAGTTTTATCCTCTTTTGACGAAAAAGTTTCTTTGAAACTTGCGATATCAGAATCGTTATCATTTAAATTCTTTAACACTGCTTCAGTTTTAGGAAGATTAAGCTTTCCGTACTCGTGCGTTTTATTGCAAACTTTCTCTATAACTTCCGAAGCATCAGCTAAACTACCTACAGTATAACTCTGTGTCAACTTTTCATCCTGATTCTCAGTCTGGTTTTCATGTACTTTATTTAAAACCATATTATCAACCTGGCCTACACAATCCCCATTCGGCTGGAAACTTGAAATAATATCATCACCTAGCAAGTTCCTACTATCGTTTAAAGAATTTTTATTGTCGTCAACTAATAAGTATTCACTAACTTCCGTAACGCATACTTCGTCATCTACTAAATTTCCTTCATTAACAGATGTGTGAATATCATCTAAAATATCAGGTATAGCATCAATAATATCAGGTATAGCATTAATAATATCAGGTATAGCATTAATAGAAGTGTCCGATGATTTATTTTCTAAACCACTAGCATTAGTATCGGCCCTATTTTCAGAAATTTGTACTGGAATTACCTCATCATTCCAGCTAGACTCACTTTCTTTATAAGCCACAAAAATACCCTGACTTTCACTATTCTCAAAATAATGATTACTGCTCGGACAAAATAATACATTTGACCACACAGTTTCAACAGGTTGAACCATATCATGTGAATCAACTTGCCAGTGCAAGTAAGGTGCTTCCATATTTTCTTTAAGTGCACTAATTTCATTATAACGCCGTGCGCTTCTATTATTTTGCCTGCGGTACTGCTTACGCTGCTGGTTTGAAACTCGCGAAAAATTTTGGCGCGGCTGTATAAAACTTCTCGTACCTGAATGACGGTGAGGGGTAGCGAAGAAATGTCTATTGTCATATTTAGCTAAAGCTTGAAGGAGGGTAACCTTGCTTGTAATTGTTTGATTATCTAAAAAATCTTGAACACTTGGCTTCAAACGTTGGATAACTATTTTTAAGATTATCGCTTCCGTCAACTCTTCTAAATATTCCTCACACTTGGAAATCTTTTCTGTAGCAAAATCTAATGCAGACTGACCTTCACGTTGCCTTAGCGAATAAATTTCCGCTTCAATTTCACTTTGATTAAAGGTCTTTGGAAAAACGCTAAGAAACTGTTGCTTGAATGACGAATAGTCAAAAATCAGATTACTGCTTTGCATACACGTGTACCACTGATATGCACTACCTCTTAAAGCGGCTAGAGCAATTTTAAGTTTATCCCCCTCTGGGGTGCATTGTTGCTGAAAGTAATGCTCAATTTTCTTTAGGAATTGGCTTGAGGGGCCGCCATTGAATGTGGCTTCGAATGGCGCAATTTGCTGAACCATAATTACCCGAGGAAAATTTCCAGCAGGATTTTGTTCTACAACACTCATTTTTTAAATAGTATATAAGTACTTGCAACAATTTTATCAATATAAGTACACAGTACACAGTTTTTAATTTCAATTATGTTGTTCGTTACAAATGTAACGCTAACTACCAGGGTATATATATTTTTCGGGCGCCAGTATAGAGATTCTATGCTCACTTCTACCCAGACTTGGGTGTATATAATTTGAAGTAGCACTCTATTTGAATTATATACAAACACAGTTTATACATGATATAATGTTTATTGAATTCGCTGCACATATAATTGGCTTTTACAGCAATAAGCATGCGTACTACTTGTACGGAATGTAAATACAGCTTTCAAGAACAATATAATTTCATACTCACGAACAGTAAGTCAAACCAGCAGTACTGCCACGTAAACTTCTGGCCCGCTAAGGGCTAGAGCAGGATAACACCTTTTCAACCTTAACAACAACTCCCTTTTTTTCATTAATGACGCTGCGTGGTATTTATACTAAGCGCGTATGCCAAAATTAGCATATCTGAAGCAGCTTCTTTAATTCACTCAAAAGTTCGATTCTTGTGAATCGAATCTTGTGTATACCTTACACTCGCGTCCAGAGACTTTATATACCTTCGCTGAACGTTCTCGAAAGTTCTGGAAAACGCCGCCTTTCATTATTCAGTTATTGTTCCCAGACGACTAGGAGCCTCCGGTCGGCAACTTCCCTTTTGTAGCTGACGAACTCTTCCGCGAGCTGTCGGTAGCACTTCCGGTCTTTATGTCACCAAGACTGTCTCTCTGCATCCGTCTACATCAATTATGTGCACAAACCGCGCGTTGGTTGGTCTTCGCGAAATTTCCACGCACAAAATAATCGCTATTGTACGGGAGTCGTTACAATAGCAATCATACTTTAGCAATAACAAACAATTTAATGTCCTTAAGAGGGCATTGAATTACCAGCACAAACGGTGCCCCACAGTGAATTTGTAGCACTTAATTAACTTAAAGTATCAACAAAACTTATGTAGAGAAGCTCCAAATTATTCTGTCAAAAATCTACGTTGTTCTGCTTTCCACTATACCTTGCCTTTCCACTTCTAATTTCTTAACAGAAATTCTAATATCCTTTGCAACTATCTCCTAATTAGATTTCTACCCTAGTTAACTGTAAAACTGCGGGACCACATACATCAGATACACACCGAACGAGAACATACTTCCTTTCAGCGTGTTCCATAGCACCTCTGTATCGACCTTAAATTATAATGTCAACATCTCGGTTACGATCAAACCTCACATCTCGTCCTTGGCCGTTACGTAGAGGAAGTTCATGAGAAAATATGGATTAAAAACTATGACTATAAGCTTGAAATATTACTCGCAGTATCACGTCTACAATCATTTACAAAGTGCAGAAGAGATAACACTTTACATACAGAATCAGAGAAAACTGTGGATTAACGAAAAAGATATTGTAATAAGTTATGAGTTAAAATCGAACATCTTCTGGTAGCATTTGATAAAAAATAAATAAATAAATATTTTCAGCCAGTTGAATTTCACAGTTTGGTTCTTATCTTAACTATGTTTTATCCTCTTCATTTAAACTAGTTTAAAACTAGTTTGCTTTATATCCCCTCTGTTCGTGATCTGAAGTAAGTACTGTACGGCTGTATGAAACAAGTTATTTACATACAGCAGGGGTGTCAAACTCGCGGCCCGCGGGTCGCATACGGCCCACGACGAACATTTTTGCGGCCCGGCCAATATATTGGCACACAATAATATATAATAAAATAACCGACGCAGAATTATAAGATAGGAAGAATTCGCTAAATGTTTTTTTTTTATGATACTCTTTTTTGCTATTATTAAACAAAATGCATATATTTATGTTTAATATACTATAATTAGGTAAATAAACCTACGTTTCTATTAATATTCATTTTTTTGCGGCCCACCTATGGTTAAACCTTCTTTGTTTGGCCCAAGGTAGCCTTTGAGTTTGACACCCCTGACATACAGTGTATCTCTCACCACTGTTGTAACCAAATAAAGCACGAAATATTTTGTCAAATATTGACGATCTGGAGATCGCATCAATTAAAAATTCATAACTATATAAACAATATATTATATATATACAGAGGCTGTTCACACATTTTTTAGACGATGTATATTGTATTCACAAAACTAAATTACATAAAATTCTTGTGTTTTAAATGTTCTATTTCACATCCCTTATTCTGAACTATCTTTCGACACCGCAATTTCCAAGATAATAATGCCTTTTGAAGTGTCAGAAGAGGTATTCTATCCCATTCCTCCTGAACAGCTTTCCAGAGTCCTGTAAGGGTTTTGGGACGACGTTTGGATAATGCAGATTTTAAAAGGCCGAAAGCACAAAAATCCATAGGTGATACATCGGGAGATTTAGTAGGGATATCAGTGAAGGGTATGGCCTTGATACCAGTTTTTTGTTCCATTTCTTATAGAAAATTTACAGTGGATTTTGATGTGTGACTGCTAGCTTTGTCCTGATGGAGTCTCACAGATTGATGGCACTGTGGGTAAAGCGATGGTATTTCATTCAGAAAAATTGGCGATAAAATATGTTCTTGATAGTATTTGGAGTTAATCTTGACATTTTTTTCCACTCTCTTTATTTTTAACTTGCCATTATAAGAAAAACCAGCAACAACCATGAATCCCTTAGAAAAACTTTTTTTCGATTCTTTGAACCATGTACTTAATTTTTTTTCTCCCCATTTATGACAATAAATGGCTCTTTTTTTGTTGCAATCATTTAAATACACCCATGATTCATCTATTGTGACAATTGTTTTCCATTTTTCTTTGGATAAGTGTTTCTCATATAGAATTCTGCAGCGTGTCCTGCGTTCAGCGGTATGATTTGGAAGAAGGCGATGCACATTGCGTTTTTTCGCTTTATTAAGATTTAAATCAACGTTTATCATTTTGTTTACAATGGAAACCGAGCATTTTAATGATTTTGAAACTGTCCTTTGACTAGGGGGATTTTCTTTTAACATTAAACAACGTATCTTTGCAATAGTTGAAGATGTTCGTTTTTTCCTTCGATACTTGTTTGGAATTTTTGTCCCACTTGAGGCTCCAATTTGACGTTTTTTTCCTTTCTTGTTCACGATATTACCTATCGACGCTTTAGATATCACAAAATCATGACTCTGACATCGTTTTTGGATAACGGAGTATGCATATTTCTCTTCGGAAAGAGCATATATGTAGCCTTCGAACCACTGCTTTGTTAAAAACGCTATTTTGAATAAAAACAAAACTTTCAAGCCGCAGACGATAATTTTGACTTTTAAAAACATTGTACAATTGCAATTATTTCTTTTGCGGCAAACGATTTTTTATTAAAGCTTACCAAAATCGTCTAAAAAATGTGCGAACAGCCTCTGTATACCTGATGATGACAAGGAGTCTGACGCATATTTACATGCGTTCCTTTCTCCTTAAAACAGCTAGGATCACTCGAAAATTGAAACCAGACCTCTTGCTTTCGTGTTCTGACCCTTTAACCTCAATTCGTCTCTATATCTTCCTTAGGTATCCTAATATAATTTTATAACTAATTTGATATTTTATAGAGATGCGCTAAGGGACACAGTCAATTCCATAAGGTGAAATATGCCTCATTTTAAATTAATTTGGTATATTCCTGAAATTCCAGCAAAATATACAAAGTTTATTACAATTTTATCTGTTTTCAAATTTTATAGGAATGCTTGATACTTGCCTACCTGATACACTTGCACACCAAAGAAAAAACCTGTTGTTGGAAGACAGGTGTCATTGATATGAAGGAGAGTAAACACAGGAAATGAGCATTAACGATTTTGATCAGGAAATGTGCATAACAGCAAACGATTTTTTATTACCGCTTACCAAAATCGTCTAAAAAATGTGCGAACAGCCTCTGTATATATATATATATATATATATATATATATATATATATATATATATATATATATATATATATATATATATACACTGCTGGCCACTGTAAATGCAACACCCTGAAGGAAACATGCAAATAACATGAAATTTGCAACATGCATTAGCGGAGGTGAGATATGCAAATGATTAGAATTTCAGCGCAGACGCACATCACGCGCGCCTGTGGCGCCACTTCAAAGCGCTATTTAATGCTTGGAGATTTCGACGATTTCAAGTTCGACAATTGTGTTTTTCTTGTGGTTTTTTTCAAAAAAACGATCAATTATGCCTCGACGAAAACAGCGATCATCTTTTGATCAAGTATCCGAGTTCGACAGAGGAAGGATAGTAGCCTTCTGAGATTGTGGATTATCTTTGAGGGAAATCGGTAGTCGTGTTGGACGAAACCAAACAACTGTAATGCGGATATGTGATCGTTGGGTGCAGGAGGGTACGACGGACCGGCGTGTTCGATCGCATCCACCTCAGCGCAGCACTTCACGTGATGACAGGCAAATTGTGCGCATGGCAGTGACAGATCGCTCAGTCACATCACGAAACATAGCACAGCACATGCAGTCTGTAACGCATCATCCAGTGTCTGCGCGTACCATTCGACACCGTTTACAGCAGAATAGTTTGTCCGCAAGACGTCCACTGCTTTGTCTACCCTTGACGCAGAACCACTGACGTCTCCGCTGCCAATGGTGCGATGACAGAAGGATGTGGACGGCAGAATGGAATGAAGTTGTCTTTACTGACGAGTCACGCTTCTGTCTGCAACACCACGATGGTGGCATTCGAGTCTGGAGACACCGTGAAGAGAGGATGCGGAACAGCTGCGTTATGCACCGCCACACTGGTCCTGCACCGGGTATTATGGTATGGGGCGGTATTGGATATCACTCTCGCACACCTCTAGTACGCATTGCCGGTACTTTAAACAGCCAGCGCTACATCTCCGAGGTGTTGGAGCCAGTTGTCCTTCCTTAACTTCAGGGCTTGCCCACAGCCATATTTCAACAGGATAATGCGCGATCGCACGTGGCACGCATTGTCCAACGGTTCTTTGTCAATCGCCAGATTAAAATTGCTTCCCTGGCCGCCTCGCTCTCCGGATCTTTCGCCGATAGAAAACATGTGGTCCATGGTTGCTCTACGATTGACCCAGATTCTATCCCCAGCTGCCACAGCCGATCAACTTTGGCAACGTGTGGAAGCTGCTTTGTCTGCTGTACCCCAAGAACTCATCCAAAGTCTCTTTGAATCAATGCCGAGGCGTGTGGCAGCGGTGATCTCCAACAATGGCGGCTACTCTGGCTACTGATTTTGGCAGGAACCACACTTCACAGAAGTCTATAAATATAATCATTTGATACTTGGTCAACATGTTATCTACAAAATAAATTTTTTTGTGATATCTCTTGTCTTTCTTGGTGTTGCAATTTGGTTAGCCAGCAGTGTATATATATTCTTATTTTTCAATTCGGTTGTTGCATTAGAGAAAAAAATCTTAGCATAATTCGAATAACGTATGTCATACAAGAGAGAGCTTGTATTACATACATTGATAAGCGTTTTTTTGTTAAATAATAATTTTTAATAATAATTAAAGAGTTTATACTACAAAACCATAAATGTTAAGAATGCAGAATGTGTGTGCGTTTCAAGTTTCAGTTCTATCTTGGATGAATGAAAGAATACTTTTCGATATACGGAAACAGTTACAATTACACGTTTTGATAATTTTTAAACAGTTTTAGAAAAAAAAATTCCCCCTTCGTATTAAAAAGGATGTCAATGATCAATGGTTAATTGTTTGAGTGGCCTAACATATATTTATCTAATACAGCGAAACTTCTCAAGCCGGACACCTCTCTAAACTGTCATATTTAGTTCAGAACCGATTCAAGATTCCATAGAGCGAATGTTATGGATGAAACCTCTTTTCGACGGCCATCCCTCAAAAAGGTCATTTTTTTGGAACAATAACTGGTCATCAGAAAGAAATTTCAGGGTAGTTATTTAAGAGGCTCTCTTTTGTAAAATATGACGGAACGAAACTTTACACTATTTTATTACACAGTACAAAACACAAATATATCTCTGAATTCATGCAGTAGAATTTTAATGTAATTAATAATTTGTGGTTATATATTAATTGGAAAAATCTTATGAGATATATACAAAGGAGTACACAAAGGACGTGAATGTTTCACATATGCTTACAGAAAACGTGGACAAATTTGGTATTTGTACAGTGAACACCAGGCTTGTGACCTTAGATGAAAGGCACTATTCCCAAACGTAATTTCTTTATATTTTCGGTAATCGTGGTAGCTATTGTCATCATTATTCACTCATCATACAGTCAAGTCCTAGGAATTTTTTTGCCATTTTTATACGCTCCATCGTGGAAGGAAAGAAGTGGGTATCAAATTCCATAGAAACTATGTAATTGCCTAGTTAATCCACTAATGGGCTAACTACGTTTCCCGAATATTCATCAATACTTTCCAGCGCATCAAGAAGGGAAAACTGGTACAGAGATAATGCGAAAATTATCATTAAATGGATATTTTTAATTTATTTGGTAATAAGCATCTATCAAATATTGTTTTCAAACAAAAAATGCCGCATAGCTGGATTATACAAACATTCGCTTAATTCAGATCAGTTTGTTAATATTAATGTACTTCCTGAATGGCTTAGCTCATACCATTATCTTTGCATTTATTTATAATATTATTACTTCGTTCTCTACACCACATTCATTTACATCATATACTGTTTCTTAATATTTAATGATATGTATTCATTTTAGCTTTCAAGGCGCAGAAAGTAAAAAGCTTATTACGACATTGGCAGTATTTTTGTTCTCTCTCGTCAAAATCAAATACACTTTTAACGTTTAACTCAAAAATTTCTAAATAACTTTTTTAATAAAAAAACGTTTTTATCGGATTGCCAATGCAAAATAATCCTCTCTTTTACCGGTAAGGACTTACAGTTCGGTCGTTTGCTAATCGTAGGCCTTCATGTGCTCCTTTTAGGGAGAATCTTATATGAGAAATGGCTCTCGAATTAACAATTCTACTAATGAGATATTTTCAGGCCAGAGAGTTCTACATTTTGGAGATGCTAAAGATGGTTAACTAGAAATCTTCCATCTTCGACTGCCGCAGGGCGAGAAAAATAAAGTCTTTTCGTCGTTCTCGCAGTGTTGAATCTGTGGACTGGAAGCACTTTAAATATCCTGCAGCACTTTATAACTCACTATTAAAATATTGATTTTAGTTTATATGGAAAATTACTTGAATGCTTACTTAGGAGAGAGATCAATTTTTGTAGTTTTACAACCCTATTTAACGGGTGAACAGTTATTCACTCCTACGCATAACTGTATTTTAAGACAGTATGATCAGTACAAATAGTATTCAATAATTTATAAAAATTGAATTAGAAAATGAAACAACTCCTCGCACTTCTGACACTTCTAAAGAAATTCATAGAAGAATTTGCTACAGATATGTCATAGAGAAAAATTTGATTGCTCTCAGTGAAGAGAGATAATAATTTGGCATTGAATAACCTATTTTATGGGAGACTATTCATCCAATCACCCGGTGGCCCCGGTGACGTAGTGGTTAAAAGCTTCAAGCTGCCACACCACAGGTCTAGGGTTTGATCCTGTAACTGGGTAAGGTCAACTTAGCCTTTCATCCCTTGAGTGGGTCGATAAAATGACGAATAAGCATGCTTGGGAACTAACTCTGAGGGTCGCGCGTCACGTTGACCATCTGACCGAGACATATGCTGTATGGCACCCAAAGCCCACGGTCATGAAGCGGAGATGGGCACCGCAGGCCTTGGTCCACATTTGGACTGTTGTGTCATGAGTTAGTTTTTTATTCATCCAATCTTACGTACGTAACACCTGTTGCTAAACAGCATGATCACTACAACAAAATTATTAGTCATGATTAGAAAAATTAAAGCCTCTAAGTAAAACAACATCGTTTTCACTGTTTTATTTTTGACAATCCTCATAACAGCATGCTATAACTTAAAAAGTAATGATTGATAGTCAATTGCTTTTGTCACCTAAAAGAATACTAAGAGAGAGAAAATACAAAAAAAAGAATCGGGAAAAATAGCGTCCCCTTAAAAAAAATATTCATTTACTTAAGAAAGAAAAAAAAAAAAATATATATATATATATATATATATATATATATACAGAGAGAGAGAGAGAGTTAGTTAGAGAGAGAGTAAGTAAGTAAGTAAGTAAGTAAAACCTTGTTTATCCAGATAATCCGGATCAGATTTGTAGACTTTATTTTTATTTTATGTTCACATTAGATAATAATTTGAAACTACGATAGCAAGAGCATAACTACAAGTACGCAAAATATTCCCTTTTTAGTTTTATTCAATGTACACTTCCTGCATAGAGTGTACAATAAATTATGGTAATAAAATGCTTTTTGTTGAGTCTAAGAAAGCTTTATTAGACTTACCAATTCTTTGTTAAGAAATTGTATGTAAAAATTGTATGGATTATGTAAAAAGTTTTTATATTTTTAAATGTCTAGTAAACAATACTATGTAGTTTTGCTACAAAACGTAGTTTTTCATCGTAATAAACGATAAGTCTGCTTAGTGAAGGATTTTGTTTTGCTTATTACCCATATTACCCGGATTATCCGGATTTTCGATTGTCCGGATTTCCTATGGTCCCAGTTAGTCCGGATAAACGAGGTTTTACTGTATATATCCTCTACTAATCATAATTGAACCTGAGTCCAACAGTTTAGTGTTGCATCCGGTGTAACAGAGCGTTGAGGAAGGCCATTGGCCAGAAGCTGATACGATTGCTTTCATTTTGCTTTAATTATTAGTATTTATTTGATTTCCTTTACTTTCTCTCTGGGAAATAGTTCCATCATTTATTGGTGTAAAGAGTATATTTTGGGATTTGAATATACCTATTTACAGCAGTTTTAAAACAAAAAAAAGGCTACTTACAACAAATGGAATATTTCACAGCAATTGCATAAAATGCATTCGTTTATACACTGAAATAATAGACTTAAATGAATAATACATATAAAAAACTGGCTTAACGTTTCGAGGCTCATACGGAACGCAACTAACACAGTGCTTGAGTACAATCTTCTATATTAATTAAATCAATTAAAATATTTTTAAAAAATGAATCATTTTCTCCAATATGTACAATTATCAAATAAATAAATCATAATAACTTCTATTTAGTAATAAAATATTTTGAATGGATATACAGTTTGGGGAATATAGAATGGGTACAAAATGCATTTACCCATAATGAATTTCAATATATTTTCAAGGAAATATACCAAAATTACCGGTTTCGTTGTTTAATATGGTCACAGAATTACCATATTAAACAACAAAACATGCACGTAGGCCATGTACGTCTCTATGCACGTAGTCTCTATACACGTAGGCCAATGGTTTGCATTCCGTTGACCTCACGCCACCGTGCGGCCCGAAGAAGATGGGCTGCTGAACATCGAGATTGGGAGCAACATGATTGGAGCCAAGTGCTGTTTACAGACGAGTCCTGATTCAGTCTGGAGTGTGACACCCGACGTGTTTTGGTATGGAGGGAAAGGGGCACTCGAAATAACCCCACATTCGTTCATGAAAGGTCACAATACAGACGAGCTGGTTTTATGGTATGGGGTGGAATCAGCATACGTGGACGTACGGACCTGCATATCATTCGGAATGGTACTTTGACGGCCCGAAGGTAAGCAGACGAGATACTGAGACCTCATGTCATACCTTACGCTGCAGCCATTGGAGATTCCTTTGTTTTCCAGCATGATAATGCTAGACCGCATACAGCTCGTCTTGTGGAGAACATGCTTGAAGCTGAAATAATACAGCGTATGGAATGGACAGCGTGCTTTCCTGATCTGAATCCAATCGAGCATGTTTGGGACATGCTCGGACGACGCATTGCTGCGAGACCAAAGCCTCCTTTTACTCTCCGAGACTTGGAGATTGCATTTCTTGAGGAGTGGAACAGTATTCCCCAAAGTCTTATCGATAACATCATCGCATCCATGGAAAACATGTGTGCAGCAGTCTTAGCTGTTCGAGGAGACCACACGCCATATTAAAAATCTTGCATCATTTCTAAACAATACTTTTTTTTATCGTTTACATGTAACCAAATTGTTGCCCTAAATCATCTTTTCATGTTTTTTTCCATATTTTCAAAGAATTAAAGCTTAATTACAAATTTTTTTACGTCTTTTTTTCTGTATTGCGCAAAGATACGCTTGTAATATCCATTTTATACCAATACGTGTATAAGTCACATACTGTCTCGCACGGTTTTTTTAACTTCTTTGCTTGCTCCCCTAATTTTTTCAGCAGTGTATTTTATAAATTCGTTTAAAAATTTTCATTCAAAATCAGCGAAAAACTATCTCTGTTGTGAAGGATCCACAATTTGACCATTTTGTCTCCTTCCAACAGCATTGCCATTTTCTTTTTCCGTCAACACATTTGAGGGTCATAAAACGGCCATATTGGAAAAAGGGGATGCCTAGCCTGCACCTGCACAAAGTTCCAAGAATCATCGGACCCCAAAATTCCAAAAGATGGGAGGAAGAAAATTACAGGAAATACTCAAGGGACATCCAATTTTCGCAGGAAAAAAAATACCATTAAGTCAACTGTGGGGATGTCGTATCATCCGGTCCACGAACAAAATACACGGAACGGCAATAAATTTACGTGAGAGACCAGCCTGGGGAGGGGCCAAAACCAAAAAGTGGAAAAATTAACCCCGAGTTTTTTTAGAGAATCGACGACGAGAGCTGAGGCAGAGGGTCAGCGATTTTGTGTGGCGAGCTATGTAAAAAGACCTGGAACTGCTGCGCGATGACCAAGAGAGGAGAGATGTGCCCCGACAAAGCCCCGTAGGAATGTCCGTTTTCAACCGCCTGCGGCCTCAACCGGTAGATGTGCCCCAGCATCATCTTCATCCCATGCCGATCTGTCTCCCTCACAGTTCCCCAGGTTGGTCCTTTCTCCCCTTTCAAATAGTGCTGGTGTTTTATCAACTTTGATAAATTGAACTTTATTTCGCGCCACTCGTAATGGCTCTTCCACAGGAAATGGATATAACATGGCATAATTCTTTATATATATATTTCAATTAGCCAAGAAATGCATTTATAATACTCGTATGTAAACTTACCTTTGCATAATATTGTAAAATAAATGTTCAATTTCTATTTATAAACGTATCGTTACCTTTGGAGTTCGCCTCCCAATTTTACACAACGCAATGGGGTATCTCTGGTACCCCTCATAACATATTTGGTGCTTTTGACCAGGATTTGCCTGTACATTTTATATTTTTACTTTAGTCCAAAATCTGGGCATACTAATTTTTGTGTGTGTGTGTGTGTATCTTAGCAAAAAAATTTTAATGCCGTACATTTCAAGTCCAATGATACCTAGTTGGCTAATATTTGGTTGAGAGATTTTTTTAGAGAAAAATTATTTTTTAAACTATTATACTTGTTTATGATATATGAGGCTAATGTGTTTAAGGTTCATAAATATCTTTAAAGTGTTATACATACTTTTGTTTTCTTTCTCTTGTACCTGCCATGCCTACATGTTTTGTGGAAAAATTATTTTGATATGTTAGGGTTTATGTGTTCGCGGTTAGTATATAATTCTAGGATAATGATGTTTACTTTATTTTGATTATTATATGTTTTGAATGTATATGTTACAAAAATTGTTTATAAGTACTTGCTTTGAAACACGATAGAATTTTCTTAGGTTACTTTTCCTTATTTTATTATATTATGTCGACACCTTCCGATTCAGTTGTTGGCGGGAAAACTCCTAGCTTTACGCATTTAGTTTCCACGTTCAATGGTGCCACAGATTCATTATTACCTTTCCCCTTAACCAGGATGCAAAGCGTTTTTTATACAATTCGAGGCATTAGCAACTTTGGGACAGTGATCGCCCGTAGAAAAAAAATTGCTATATTTAAATCCTGGTTAAGGGACAAGGTAATAATAATGAATAATGGTAACGAATAATGAATGAATAAGAGAAAATAATGAATAATAAATTTAGGGGGCAGTGCGGTGAATAATGTGAGAATTTTCCTGTTCAGTAGGTAAAATATCTACTTTCTTAAAACTGTATTCTAGTAAGAGGGGGCAAGATGAAATCCACACTTTCCCCACTCCGAATTCAACTTTCTTACCCTTAAAACGGGAACTCGACTTTGATAGCTGGGAATATGAAGAATAACCCAAAATAAGAGCGGAATGATGATAGTTAATGTCGGAGCCCGAGCACACACAAAATATTCGAGGTTCCCTCGCTCCGCTCTCGACAGAAGAGAAAGGAAGGGCAACGAAGTTTCACGGCAACTTCGGGGACCCCGGCTAAACAATTGCCCCACAGGGAGAGTGAAAAATTTAGTTTCACTAATTCCCCCAACGCTAGGCCCAAGGCGAAAATGTAAACGTGAGGTCGCGGATACAAAAAAAAGTTGTATTATGCTCTCCGACGGGGGTCAAACAAGGCGAAATTCAGAAGCCATAATACGCACGGGGATGCAGACTACAGACATTTATCAAAACCGCAAGTGAACTGCTGCAGAAAATTACAAAAATCAGGCGAATGGGAAATAGCCGCTCAATACTTCTGCCAACCTATTAAACTTTCATTTCTCGCGTAGAATTTAAAGCTTCTTACTTATATTTTTTTTATTTATTTATTTATTTTATTTTTATTATTTTTTTTTATTTTTTTATTTATTTTTTATTTTATTTTTTTTTATTTATTTTTATTTTTTATTATTTTTTTTTTTTTTTGGGGGGGGGGGGGGGGGGGTCAGTTATCTAAGTCATGGACAGAACTCTTTGGGAATGGCCGCCTAAGGTTTTCTGCCCATTTGCACGGAAAAACTCGGTTTAAGGAGTTTTATAGTTTTCTCCAGAGGGTCTGCTCAACTATCTTGTGTCAATGATAGACTTTTGAAAATTAAGGTGTACCAAGTAAATAAAATTTTTTATTTGATTAAGTTTTGTTTTGGCAAAAATAAGTTGTTTTTTTCTTAACTCTTCATCTTCTGTTTTTATTGCTATGATATATCTATATTATTTTTTGTTACATTACATAAACTTTGCAGGCTTTAGAATTTTTGCCGTGGGTTCGTTTGCGAGCATGGTTTAAATTCCATTTGACGGTGTTTCAGTGTCCAAATCTGATGGTTGAGCAAATTCGATCAATTTCGTTAGGGAATGAATGGGAAAAAGAAAAAAATATTCTTATTAAAAGATTAGGGTGTATTGCGTTTTATTATTATTATTATTATTATTATTATTATCATTATTATTAGTAGTAGTAGTATTACAATTATTATTGAATGCATGGATAGCACATTATATGTTTCACAAAAATGGCAGTGCAAGAAAAAGAAAACATTTTTTCTCTTTCCGCGTGTAAACACATAATGGCGATTATGCACATTCGCGATTTTTTTTTTTTTGAAAATTTCGTCTTCGCTATGCGATTTTAACGTAGACATTTCTATTTCTGTAAGATAGCCTTTTCTTTATATGTTCATCTCCGATCACATGATCGAGCCACTATTTTGTTATTATTTGTTTTACAGGGTATGCATGCCAATTTCTATGAGGTTAGTTAATGTAGGATATAGTTAATGTAAGATTAAGCTTAAACAGAACTCTATAAATTTTGAAACATTTTTTAAGAGGGGAGTACACATTAAAACCTTCAAAAATCTCAAATTTTTTTATGATTTAATTTTGAAGAATGGCATGTAAGGAATCTTCAAAATAATGAAGTCGATACTACAATTAGAACAGATTTTATGACCAAATTTATAAAGAAATGCGTGAGAAAATCGAGTTATGTGTCCCTTTAAATCACCCAGACACTGGCACAGCTGCGTTTGTTTACATTATGCTTCGCGCTATTTCGCCACTTGTAATCAGCGAAAAATAGCCAATGGGATATTTTTTTTCATCCTAAATGCGCAGGGAAGAAGATAACAGCCTTCGAAAAGCTAGAAACAACTAAACTTGTACATCTAGCACGTTGTTTTTATTATATGATTCTGAAGTTCTCTCAGTACTATACGGTTAAATTCATTCGTACTCAGGTTAAACTTATATTTCTGTCTCTAATTTTTTTCAATCGATTATTCATTAGTAATTGTAAATGGATAAAAAGTAAAGGAGATCTGGTTCCCGTCCAAAAAAACATAAATTTAGGGGAAATCAGCATACAGTGAAAAAAGATGAAAGGGTTAGTGCTTCAGGTAAGAAGCTTGATCCAATGTTGAATGTTGATAATATCTCCAATAACTTTCTTGGATATAGCATTATCGATAAAAGTATTCCTGCATTGAAAGTTGCTTATCATGCTCAAAGTGTCAATATTCAGTGAAAATTGAATCACATGTGGTACATGGACTGTCGGAAAAAATCACTGTCATCTCTTAAAAGTGTGGGATTCTTTCAACGAGCAGAAATTCTGCAATGACTGGTAAGAACTGGGATGAAGTGAATAAGAGATTTATATATTAAATGAGAATAATAGGACAAGGTTTGCCAGGTGCTAAATCTTACTGTGGCATTATGGATTTGCCACCTCCAATGAGTAAAACTTCTTACAGTAAAATTACAAAACAAATAGAAGTTGCCACTACAGTATCAGCACAATAAAGTATGGTTTCTGCTGTTCATGAAGAAATAAAATTAAATGAAATTTCCAGTTATATAAGTATTAGTGGTGATAGAACCAGGAAAACCAGGGGACATTCATCACTTATTGGAGTTTGTACAGTTGTGGGTGCTTTGAGTGGCAAAGTTTTAGACACAGAAGTGTTTTCATCCTACTGTAAGGGGTGTAAATCATGGAAAGATCCCCGAATAGGACCTAATTATGAAACATGGAAGTCAAAGCACTCGCTGACCTGTGAAAAAAATCATGAAGGGTCAGCTGGCATGATGGAAGTAGTTGGCATGGTGAGAATTTTTCAACGATCACAATCCAGTCGTGGTATAAAATATTTACATTATATCGGTGATGGAGACAGTAAAACATTTTCTATAATACAAAAAACTGATCCTTATGGAAAGGATTTCCCTTTATCAAAAATAGAATGTGTGGGTCACATACAGAAATGCATGGGAGCAAGGCTTCGAAAGAGAAAAAAATGATATGCGTGGAAAGAAACTTAGTGACGGGAAATCAATTAGTGGTAAAGAAAACCTTGCTGACTCTGAAATTAATAAAATTACAGAGTACTATGGTAATGCCGTTAGAACACATTCCGATTCTGTTAAAGAGATGCAAGCAGCAATATGGGCTATATTTTATCATAAAAGATCTACTGATGAAGAACCTCTACACGACTTCTGTCCAAAAGGTTCTTCATCTTGGTGCCCATACCAAAAAGCAGTTTCTGTTCAGAAACCATTTAGACATAAAAACTCAATCTCACCAGCAGTTATGGATGTCATCAAGGACATTTTCAAAGACTTGTCAATGCCTGAACTATTGAAAAAATGTTTAAGTGGACACACGCAGAATAATAATGAGTCACTGAATTCCCTCATCTGGAAATTTTGTCCGAAAACTTCTGGGTCAGGCAAAGAATTGCCCAAATTGCTATTGTGGCGTCACTGTAAGTAGGTAAGGTGATTCTCTCTGAGGCGTTGCTAAAAATTACTACTATGGGATCCATAACAAAGAAAGACAGAGTCCTAAATAACATGCGAAGCCAATTTTTAAAACAAAAACTTAACGAGGAAATTTATTTACAAACAGAAAAACTTAACATTTAAGGTTACAACATATTCAACTCAATTCCGTGTAGATTTACACGTATGCTCCAGGACGCATATTACCATTCCTTACATGAATTCACACCATTACAGCGTTTGGCGGCTGCTGATTGGTCAGTTCGTCAGTTGAGTTTACATCGGTATTTGTGTATTTGGTGAGCTGTTGCTTATGAAATCTATTTTTCAAGAATGATGTCTATTCTTCAACAATCAAAACTTCCATCACTATTTTTGAACAAAATAGAATCTATTTCAAATAATAGTATCGTAGTACGCAGTAACGTTCAAAATATAACGTTCAAATAAATTTTTAGAAAAGTATTTATAATTTTTATTTTTTAAGAGTAAGGTTAAAAAACTAAAGTGTGCAAAACAGCAAAAAATATATAATTTGCATCTTGCAAGATTTTAATTTAAAAAAATAATTTTAAAAAAAAATTCAACATTTAAATTTAAAAGTAAATAAATAAAATTTTACAGTGAAATTACTACGGAAATTGGTAATTTCTTAAAATTTTTCATGCACAAAAAATAAAGGCATTTATATCGAAAATTTCTTTTACAAATAGCTTGTCAAATTAAATTACTTTTACATTAATAGGTGGCGCCACTTAAAAAATATATAAAATAAAAGCACCTAAGTAATAGATTTTATCTCATTTAAAATACGCTTAGGATCAAATATTACGAAATTATCGAAATGAAACCAACTAAGAAATATATTTTAGCATTTATCTCATTTAAAATGAGATTAGGATAAAATATTATGGCAATCACCGATGCAAACTCAAACTTGAAAAATAGATTTCATAAGCAACAGCGCACCAAATACACAAATACCGATGTAAACTCAACTGACCAATCAGCAGCCGCCAAACGCTGTAATGGTGTGAATTCATGTAAGGAAAGGTAATATGCCTTCAGGACCCATTCCGTTCCTAAAAAAAACACCGGAGCCTAGAGCAAACAAGTATATTCAGCTCGGATTCTATGCAGCGTCTCACTTGAATGTCTGGATTTTCAGCCGGGGTGGGGGGCCGGCAGATTATCGGCTGACAGCTCTTCTTAGTGCCGAAACTTTATCGTCCGCCGAATGTCACTCGCATGAAGTTATCGCTAAGAGAAAGACAGCTTTATCACAGGGGTGAAATCATTTTCAGTTTTCCAAACAGTTACCAGCACGACTTGTTACGGAAACCGCCCGATAAACACACATCTGTGAGGTCATGGGAAAAATAACCCAATACTGGTAGTACGCTACACTATAAATGAAGCAGTGGTTTGTTTTAATAATGGACAACAAGGGTGATTAGTAACTTTATAAGAATTAGAAACTCGTCGGGCAGAAAAAAGGAGAGAATAGTGTCGTGGGGTACGACATATTAAAAAAAAGAAAATAGAAAAAGTGCAGAAAAACCAATTAACAAACGGGACGGAAAATGGAATAGTAAAATGACGCCAGACGATACGAGAAGAATGTCGTGGGGATACGATATGTTAGGAGTTCAAAAAGGGCAGACAACCCAATTAAAGCGGCGGGTCGGCGGTGCGATGAGAAAATTGAAATGGCACTTGACCAGACAAAGAACCGGATGAAGAAGAAGAAATTGAAAAGCAACAATTAAGAGTTGAAACAGCGAGGGGTATAGATAGAGGAGACATCGACATGAAAAGGGAATTGTGGACGAAGAGAAGATGACCCCACACATAGGAGATGTTCTGGGAAAACACGATTCCTAGAAAACCAGGAATGAGTCGAAGGCGGGATTGTTCGAATATAAAACGCCCCTCACTCTAATTGGTTAAAGAAATGATTAGGGGATGAAAAAGTTAACGAATCAAAGTGGAAGTAAAAAAAAGGTTGAACATGAGAGACGAATGAAAATGTAAAAGGCGGGGCGTTGAGAAGATAATAAAAAATAGAGAGAGTGAGAATATAAAATAATGATATATTGATTTTGACTCTCAGACTTAGCACCCAAAATAGAGAGTTGTAGCCTCGTAAGCGAGAAGGCAAAAGAGAATATATGGGAGATTGCGCCCCGACTTAGCGCATCGCTGTAAGCCGGCAACCCAACGATGAGAGGAGCATAGAGGAGCATCGGAGCCGAGATAGATTGCCTGATCCCCGCAAGCTAGCGATGAGAGGAGCATAGAGGAGCCTCGGAGCCGAGATAGATTCCCTGACCCCTGCAAGCTACCGATGAGATGATAGTAGTTGAGACCCGGAACCCAGACAGAGTGCCTGACCCCCACGAGCAAAAGACGGAGAACCGATCCGGCCATTAAAGTCTGCCTATTCCCACGACAGGGAGCGAGTCCGACAACCGGGTTCACCAACGAAAGTGAATCCTGAAGAAAGATATCCCAATAGATGCACATGAATATGCCAGCCAAAGTCCCCTTCTGCAGTCTGCAAAAATGGAGATAACATTTTATTAACTATTGCCAAACGTCGTTAAATACCCGAGTCTTATATTATAGGCGGAAGTTAAGGAATAATATATATATTGCGTACTGAAATGAAATTAATTTAAATAAATGAAATAGTGC
Source organism: Dolomedes plantarius (assembly GCA_907164885.2). Classification (NCBI taxonomy): domain Eukaryota; kingdom Metazoa; phylum Arthropoda; class Arachnida; order Araneae; family Dolomedidae; genus Dolomedes; species Dolomedes plantarius. The sequence continues at coordinate 74,691,584 of OU015494.1, read as the reverse complement.
AGTCAAATAATACCTTGATATAATGAGTATTTCTTTAGGTTCATAATTAATTATAATATAATTGAATGTGTACTAATATTTGTATTGTGTTAATAAATTAATGTATTGTTTAGAATTCAGAGTAATGGTATCATTGCCTACCACTATACCCAATCACGACCCACCCAAAGTAAAACTACCACAAATAGCACATGAAGAAGCACTAAGCTGTAAGGAAGGCTCTGTGTATGCTCCTGGTGCATTTTGAGATTTAAAAAAGTTTCCTGACAAATTTTTTGTATTAATTTATAGAGACTTTGAACTTTAAATGGCTTTCTCTCAAAACTGTCATTTTCGAACTTGTGCGCACTATTTCTTTAAAACTAATTGTTACAAATTGCTAAAATTTTTTGTACATGTAAATCTAGAATGTTTATACAATTTCTATCAGAATTTAGATAAGTACATATTAATATTTTTTGTGAAAACTTTTTATGTTATTTCTTGCACATTACAATGCATTTGCCTGAAAAAAATATTTTTATAGGAAATTTGGTAATTATTTCAGGTGTAGATTAAAGTATAACCTATGGATATAATACAAATAATTTAATATATATCTCTTATAGTTTTTTTAAAAATCTGCGCACAATGCATTGACCTGAGATTCATTATTCATAAAGCATTAATTTTTTTTTGTTTACATAAAATAATATCTAATAATCTCCCAAGAGCTCTGCTTTTGTTTTCCAACAGATAAAAGCTTTGTACAATTCACCCTAAAAAATTGGTTTAAATTAATTACAAATTAATTGTTAGACAACACATTAAGCTTGGTAGTAAAATCAGTGTATTTGTGCGAGTGCAAAGGTGATCTCCCCCTTAAACCAGTAAACCTTGCAGCAATATAAGGGGAGCTTTAGACCTCCTGAACTTTTTATACAAGTGATGTCATTTGGGTTTTTTTACTGCCAGTTTGACTTTAGTGCAGTTGTCGACTCGTATGTTGCAGAGAAAGGAGCCAACCCGTTCTTCAACCCTCTACAGGCTGTTGCATGCCAGCACGCCTAGAAAGGGAGGGGAGGATTCTTAGGAAGGATCCACAATATGAACATTTTGTCTCCTTCCAACAGTATCGCCATTTTCTTTTTCTGTCAACACATTTTTGGGTAATAAAGCGGCCATATTCCAAAAAAGGGGGCCTAACCAGCAACTGCACCAAGTTCCAAGAAACATCGCACACTAAAATTCCTTAGGATGGGAGGAAGGAAATTCTAGGAAAGATTCAAGGGACATCCAATTTTTGCGGAAATAAAAATTCCAAGTGAGTCAACCGGGGGGATGTCGTATCATCCGGCACATGAACAAAATACATGGAACGGCAATAAATTTACGTGAGAGACCTGCCTGGAAAGGTGGCAAAACCAAAAAGGGGGAAAAATGAACCCCGAGTTTTTTTTAGAGAATCGACGACGAGAGATGAGGCAGAGGGTAAGAGATTTTGGGTGCCGAACTGTGGAAAAAGACTTGGAATTGCTGCGCGATGACCAGGAGAGGAGAGATGCGTCCCGATAAAGCCTCGTAGGAATGTCCGTTTTCAACCACCTGCGGCCTCCACCGATAGATGTGCCCCAGCATCATCTTCATCCCAAGCCGAGCTGTCTCCTTCAAATTTTCCCAGGTTGGTCATTTCTCCCCTTTCAAATAATGCTGCTGTTTTATCAACTTTGATAAATTGAACTTTATTTCGCTCGACCCGTAATGGTTCTTCCTCGGGAAGCTGATACAATATGACCTAGTTTTTATACATATATTTCAATTAGCCAAGAAATGCATTTATAATATGTTATGGTGTCTTGAAAGAATCATATATTTTATATAGTGTGTTTGTGAGTGATCTTGCCTGTGAACTGTTTCAGAAGCGCTCTCGAGAGTGAGAAAATAAAGACCGGCAGTCCAATCTACGTTAATTGGATCCCCATGGCCGGGGAAGACGTGTGAAAATTGGAGCCGAGGATGACCAAGTGTTGCCGTACGCCCTAATTATGGACTTCTTCGCCGATGAAAGCACCGGTCGTGGGAACGGCGGATCCGGAAGTTGGGGTTATTAAAAGACCTTCGAGAATTTTCCAGGTTTTTCGAGAAAGAAGAAAGATGATAAAAAAAGAAGTTTCTCGGAAGAGAGACAGAGAAAACTTAGCCGACCGTCGAACGAGCTGTTGCTCTTTTTGAAACAGAGACCTGTGGCGTAAGCTTACTTTAGCTTTTGCTAGCCACTGCATGATAATAAAATGTACCTATGTGACTTATACATACTTGTAAATATTACTAGGAGGTCTTAATTAAGACTTGTGTACATACTTTAAAAAGTCTCTGTTTGCGTGTTTAAGAATGACAACAACATCCGAATCTTGGTTTCTGTGGGCCACATCACCACAATGTAAACAAACCTTTCTATATTATTCTAAAATAAATGTTCTATATATATATATATATATATATATATATATATATATATATATATGAAATGACCCAAACTGGGTCATCTCATGAAGTAACACAATCGAGGCCGAAAGAAAACATTTTAAAATCATAAGGAAGAATTGAAGTTTATTTCATGAGAACAGTGACATAGCATCTAATTCGCTTCGAGTCAGTCCATCGTCTACCGCAAAGAGCTCCAAAATAGAATTAGGTCAGACAGGTTGCCAGAATTGACGGAGGAAGTTAGTATGTGGGAAGGCGAAGCATTTACGCCAAGACAAGAAGGAGAGGTTACCAGGACAGAGAAAAAGGAGAGAATGGGCGATTATAGGTAGTTAGTAATATTATCACAGAATATCCCCTCCCTCCCATCTAAAATGGATTGGAGCCGCGGCCGTCGACTCCAAGACACTCCAGATAGTGAGAACATGAAAATTAGTAGTTTGAATATTAGGTTGAAGTTGGCTCGAAAATCACAAATTCTTATGTTAAAATGCACAATTGAAAGACATAATAATATGAAAAATGGCATAATTTTAAAAACAAATAGCTGGAGTAAAAAAAATGGAATTTTGCACTTAAATGAAAACACTAACAACAACAGATGTACAGATGTTCCAAATACAAATACAAGTAAAAAAATTGTGCATGTCTCAGCCCCTGACATGTGTCACAGTCTGAAAGTGTTCAAAGTCCTGGACGGGTACAGTTTAACTAGTTGAAAAACACAAAGTAATTATTATTCACAATCTTAGTCATTGAATAATGTTTAGTTCTTTTGGAGATCTCCTGGGTTGTACTCACTTTTTTAGAAAAATAATGTTCTTTTCTGTTTATTATTATTACGTTTTACATTAGTTATTGACTTTTCTGTACGCAAAACACTTTCTATGTTTTATTTTATTCCTTTTTTATTTTTTTTTATCATTGTTTTCAATTTCAAGTTTTTCTCTTGCTCATGTAAACAAAAACATTAAAAGTTCTTCCAACAATTAGTAGAATAAATTTACCAAATGTTGTCAAAATTATCTTTCAACACCAATACCAAATGTCTGGTACCTGATGTTGCAAAAATTCGAACTCAAATATAAATTCCAACAATTGACACTAACATTCAATTTTTGTGAAGAAAAAACATTTCAATACAAACATAAATTTGAGGTATGTGACCTGTTGTCAGTACATCCTTGTGAGCGTTTACCAATGGGAAGGTGCTTCCAACCTGAAACTCAAGTTGAGCAAACTGCACAAAATTGAAAGGGGCAGGCAAGTTTCTAAAACATGAGAGGGAAAAGCAACTGTTCAAAGTGAACATTTGAAAAGTGCGAAGAGACAGGGAGGACAGTGAGGGGAAACCCCAGTGTAAAAATCAATAATATTTATCTAGTACATAGTATTTTTCATATAAAATGTAGTAAGCTTCAAAAAGTTTTTAAAAAAATATGTGAGTTTCACTTACACTCACGTTGTTTCTTCAAAATTAACTAGTTTGGCGATAGGACAGGAATGCTAAAATAGAAAGATTAAGGATAGCTGAATGATTTACATATTGGTGACTTGTATGATCATTTCACTACTTAATTTTTTTTTCCGATTTTTAATTTTCTCCTGAAATATTTCGTAATTATCTTCATATTCGACATTTATTTTGGCAGTGTTCATCTTGCTTCACTTATATTAGAAATTACAAAAAAACATAGTAACTGACCTGTTTATAATAGTATTTTACAGCATTTTAAAGAGTAAAACACTCTGATGGTAAACTTGAAAATTTGCTTACGTGACGTCCAAGTGCGATAAGTGGCGCCCAAGTGCGATAAGTGATCCCACAAAGTGTGAAGTAGGATAAGTGACGCCCAAGTGCGATAAGTGATCTCACAAAGTGTGAAGGAGGATACGTGACGCCCAAGTGCGATACGTGACTCCCAAGTGCGATAAGTGATCCCACAAAGTGTGATGGAGGATAAGTGATTCCACAACGTGAGAAGTGAGGTGAGTGACGCCCATTGAAGCGACTTTGTGTGAGTTAAAAGTTTTGTGAACGCGAGCGACAAACTTGCGAAAGCGTGAAGTGCCACGAACGGTACGAACTGTTAAGTGAGACATTTGTGTCATTTGCTTAATTTAAAATTGTGAAACCGAGTTGAAATTGTGTCCCGGATTGAACGGATAAAACACATAATCTGACGTAAGTGGGAAAAATTTCTAAGATGGCGTATCTGGAGCAAGCGAGAATAATAGACCTGGTGACTTTAGTAGACGAACTGTGCCTATAGGTCCCGGATAAACCAGAGGTTGAGCAATTAATCGCCCTGGTTAAGACATGAGATTGTGACGATGTTTACATCGAGAATCTCCTTAATTCGATCAAGGAGGAGAGAGAGGAGCTAGAAGCTGAGAAACAGAGAAACAGAGACTGGAGAAAGTCGCAGCTGAGAGAGTTGAGTTCGAGCGCAAAATGGCAGCCGAGGAAATTGAGTTTCAACGCAAGATGGCTGAGATTGAACGCGAACTGGAAATACTAAGATTAGAACGACAGTTAGTGCCAAAAACAAACTCGGATAGTGTGTGTGTACTTAGTACGGACAAAGGTGCAGATAATTATTTGTGCTGCCAAGAGAGATATTTTCGAGTATCTGATGTTGTTTTCACGAGTGTGAATCAACAAACTGTGCCCGAAATTCGCCCAAGCCAGCAGCAGGAATATGTGAACCCCACAGCCAATCAGTGAGAATATTTCCAAGCCGAAAAGATGAGCTTATCAGTAAACACCCCGAGTTCCGACACCCCAAAGTTCATCGAACTTCCAGAATCGTCCCTCACCGAAAAACTGAAACTAGACCCCAGCGAGAACAGCGATGCCCCGCTGAAATTTGAAACCAGAAGAAAGGGTGCAGATACTCCCCCGAAAGTTGAGGTAGAAGAAAGCGTTGAGACGCAGAAAAGGCTTGCACATATTCGACCGCTGTGTATGACAAGGATCATCGAACTTACAAAACCACCCCATGACGAAATAAGGGAAAGGTGCGTGTCTGAGGGAGCGGAAAAGATTCCCTTAGGGGAAGACGATAGTTGCTATGTTTGGAAGAAGGAGGAGGAAAGAAAAAATTGTGGTTTTGAGGTAATAAAAGGAATTTCTTTGGAGTTGCAAGTGAAATTAATGCTAAGGAGAGGGGAGGAAGAGTGATTAGTGAATGGGAAAGCCGTAGTGAAAACGCTACAGATTTAGAAATGCCAGCAAGTTTGAGTGACGGATCTTCGGAAATGGTTGTGAAATTTTGTTCTGAGTCTGCAAAATGTGTCCCAGACTCGAAAGTGTTGAACCGATATACTCAAGAGTACAAAATAGTGATCGTTATCATACTTCAAACTTCTTCAGACTTTACTAACGCACCTGTAAAAGTGTGCTCCGCTTGTGATCATGAAGTGTGTGAGAAGAAAGTGTCATCAGTTAAGTGTCGTAAAGGGCGATATGGTATTCAAGGGTTTTGTTTGGCCCTATTGGTAGCCCTAAGTGTCACCGATGTACGGAAGACGAAGTGTTTTCTTTGTGAGGGCATGTTTGATAGTGCTTTGATTTTAGGGACAAGATACGTATTTAAACACAAACTTAGTGTAACCGAGTATTTCGTTAGTGTTTTGAGCAACTTAAGTGTTACAGTTAAAGACGAATTGTGCATCGTAATTTAAACGTGGTGTACCTGTGTTTTTTAGTATTACAGTGAACTGTAGTCCACTAGCTCCGACTAGACATTCAGAAAAGAGCCATGACCGACTGTAAACGACATATTACTTTCTTTTTATTTCATTGTTTTGTTTCGGTTGTACTATTCTGTGTGCTAAAAACTGATGATGACGAGGCATAACGCTGCCGAGGACGTCTGCAATTGTCAAGACGGCCGAGCTATGGGGATTGTATTATCCCAGGGCTCCGGCTATACGCAGTATGCCACCGCTTACGTTATGCGACGACAGCGCTTCCAGAATTCCTAGAGAAGAACTGGGAGAAAGTGCTTGGGGAGAGATAAGCTTTGGAGGCGACGCGGGGCAGAGGCTCTCGTGCGCTAGTGTCAAAGGACGGTGCTCCTAAGCGAGAACGGGGAAAGAGACCCCGGAGATTGAGCTTAGCTGGTAGCTACGGGCCGCAGGGAAGCGATATTGAGCTCCCGTACTGTAGAAGTCTCAGTGACTTTAAGAAGCCCAAGTTGGTTGAGTGCTTGACAAATCTAGTTGAGGGAGTTTCAGTGACTTCAGAAGTCCAAGTGTTAGAGTTCTTGGCAATACTGTCATTACTGAAAGGTCAACTATCATATATTATTTGTTATGTGTGAATTGTGGTGTCAAGTAAATAAATGTATATTGTTATTGTTAGTGAGAGACTATTCATGAGTCATCTTGAGTGTTGTATTAAACGTGGGGTGCTAGATTGGTTATAGCAGACGACTAGTTTAGCCCAATCTAAAGGAGGCATCTCACACACATATATATATATATATAGTACTGTGCAAATTAATTGGGACAAGCTTCATTTTTCATAAAATTCGTTCTTTTCCAAGGATTTTCTACCTGAAACCGGTTTCAACTGCATTTTGTTACTAAGGGAGGTTGGCCTTAACTATTTTAAACTTATTTGACCACGTGATCATCCCACGTAGAGCATTTTCATGTCAGTTGCGTTTCAGCTGCTGTAAGAAATGATCGATTGTGGGAGTTGTCTGGTTCTCACATATATGAAAAAAAAATGGATATCACTCCCAGGAAAAGGACTAGAATTGATACTCTTAGTCAGCATACCTGTATGACTGGGAGAGATATTACTATAGCAGTTGAAGTTGCAAAATCCAGTGTTTGCTGGATTATTAATCAGCAAAATAAGTTTGGGACAGTACCTCCAAAATGGAAGAGCGAATGTGGATGCAAACGTAAGACAACACCTCAGACAGACAAATTTCTTGTGTGAAATAATAAAATGCATCCTCGTGAGACAAGTACAGATCTTTACAGATAATTATTGGCTACTGGTGTGAGCATTGATTCATCGACATTACTAAGGCTTATTGAAGCAGAGAAATGGGCAAGAACACCAGTCCAAAAACAGTTATTATCACATGCAATGAAGAGAAAACGTTTGTATTAGGCCAGTAAATATCAATCCTGGACTGCAAAAGACTGGAATAAGGTTGTATTCAGCGACGAAACGCATTTCTTTTGTGCATGAGTTTCGATCAACATTTGTCAAGCGAAACGACGGAGAACCTTTCAGGGAACAACATATTAATCAAACGTTTAATCACCCTCAAAAGCATATGTTTTGGGGTTATTTTACGTATGGAGGATATGGCAGCTTAGTACCAGTTGAAAGAATGATGAATTCCGAAAAATTCATTTCAATACTAGAAAACAAAACTGTGCCTTTTATGCAAACGTTCACTGGCTGTGTTGGTGTGTTTCCAAAAGATCTTGCTCCATGCCTTAATTCTAAACTAGTAAATATTTTTTTAAGAAAAGAAATTAACTGTTTTTGATTGGCCTGGTTACTCTCCAGATGTAAATCCCTTTGAAAATTTGAGGAGCATTGTGAAGAGACGAGTGAGAAAGATGGACTGCTCAACCAAGAGAAAAATGATTGAGAATCTCATAAAAGTTTAGTTTCGTGGGCACAACGACAAAAATGTGTTCTAAATTAGTGGAATCCGTGTTAACACGTGTGCAGGATATCATTAAAGCTAGAGGAGGACATATTTGCTACTAGATTGCGGTACCATGTGTAAGGTATACATAAGATTCGATTCACAGGAATCGAACTTTTGAGTGAATGAATTAAAGAAGCTGCTTGAGATATGCTAATTTCGGCATACGCGTTTGGTATAAATACCATGCAGCTTGATTAATAGAGGGGTTGAAAGAAGAGGTTGTTAAGGTTGATAGATAAGCGAGATGGAGCTACGAGGTAAGCAGTTCCAGGTGTTAACCGGCGCTTGTGTTTAGCAGGCCCAAAGTTTACGTAGCAGAACTGCTGGTTTGACTCTCCGCTGGTTTGTGACTATGGCAAAGTGTATTTTTATTGAATGCTAATATATATATTCTGTACAAGTAGTACGTATGCTTATTGCTGTAAAAGCAAATTCTATATGTGCAACGAATTCAATAAACATTGTTTCATGTATAAACTGTGTTTGTATCAAATTCATTTAGAGTGTCACTTCAAATTATATACACCCAAGTGTGGGTAGAAGTGAGCTATATTATACTCTATACATGCATGTAAGTGAGCTTATATCAACATATGAGAAAATTTTTGCGTTTGTCCCAATTAATTTGCACAGTACTGTATATATATATATATATATATATATATATATATATATATACACTCTTTCGTTAATGTTATCAGAACTTTGAGAAAAGAAATAAAACTAATTTCTCTCTTGTTGATAGAAAATTCAGATAAGAGTTCTATTTTTCTTACTTCAAATTTTGCTTCCTTTAAAAGCTCTTTCAATACCTCATATAATCCCACTACATCTTTACATTGTTTCCCCTTTTATGTTAATATTTTCCGTAAGGTGAAGTTTTCTGAACTTGAAAAAATTGTTTTATTATTAACAAATAAATGAACTGATTAGGTCTTTCACCTTGAATTTGCATTGATTTAAATTCGTCTGCAAAGTTGTTTTATTATGCAGTACATCACCGTGTTATTGTTTTATTCTAGTCACGCAATGATTCACTGCGGATGTTGTTTTGTCATAACCATGAATTAGTTTAAATGTTTTCTAATGTTATTATTACGGAACAGCGGAAGGTTTTTGCGTCCAAGTCAGTGAACTGAAATGTATAAAAACAGTGCTGAAATTGTAAATCTATAAAAATGTAATTCAAGCATTTGAAATTTATTCAGGAATCACGATATTCTTTTCCCTTTGTGTGAATTCTTTTGTGTGACACGCAAAAATGAAAAATAAAGCTAAACTCTCGCAACAAACATTTCTCATCGTTGTTTTGTATATCGTTAAAATTTCATAGAGTAAACAATTTAGGATTCAAGGGATAATATGGGACCCTACACTAGATTGTAAAAGCATTTAACTCCTTGTTTTCATCTTTATGTACAAAACTAATTTTACAAAGCATAGGCAGGCAGGCACAGGCACACACACGTACACGCACACACATACACACACACACACACACACACACACACACACACACACATATATATACACTCATGGACAAAAAAATTAGCGCACCAAGAAATAATTGCGGGATCGTAACGAAACTTTCAATGAAGGTACATGTCGGGGAGATATGCAAATGATTAGAAATGCAGCGTGATTGCGCATTATGTATAGCCGGTAGACGGTGTTGAACATCGCACTCTGTGGAGTATAAAACAGGTAACCAAAGCTCGTTTGAGTGTGCTGAGTCATTTACAAAGGGAGAGCTGAGATAGACATGCCCTTACGCCGTGTTCGAAGACAATATAAGCAGTTGTCGCAGTTTGAGAGGGGGGAGAATCGTCGGGATGATGGAAGCTGGGTGGTCAGCTAGGCGAGTAGCTCGTCAAGTAGGCCGCTCTGATTGTGTTGTGAGGAGGTGTTGGGACCAGTGGACCCGGGAGATGTCATGTACACGAAGATCAGGCTCAGGACGCCCTCGATAGACCAGTCGTCGAGAAGACCGCCACATCGTAAGAAATGCACGCGTACAGCCAACTGCTTCATCGGCCGCCATCCAGGCACAGGTAGCACCTTCACTAGGGGCCTCTGTCTTCTCGAACCATACGAAGGCGCCTGGCTGAAGAACAGTTGGTATCGCGGCGCCCATTACGTGTGCTGCCCTTGACGCCCACCCATCGACGCCTCCGTTTGGAGATTTGCCGCGCACGAGGAAACTGGACTGCAGCGGAATGGAACCAGGTCGTCTTTAGCGACGAATCCAGATTCAATCTCGGCAGTGATGACAATCGTGTTCCTGTGTGGAGAGCCCGTGGTGAACGCTTCAATCCTGCCTTTGCTGTACAGCGACACATCGCTCCCACAGCTGGTGTGATGGTATGGGGTGCCATTGCCTACAATACACGGTCACCCCTAGTATTGTTCCGTGGCACCATAACAGCCCAGCGGTATGTTCATGAAATCCTGCAACCACATGTGTTGCCACTCATGCAACGGCTCCCAGGAGCCATTTTTCAACAAGACAATGCTCGGCCTCATACGGCAAGGGTGTCTCAAGACTGTCTCCGCACTGTTACTACCCTTCCTTGGCCTGCCCGATCCCCAGATTTGTCTCCAATCGAGCATATCTGGGATCATTTGGGATGACGAGTTGGGCATCCCAAGAGTTTGAACGAACTAGAGGCAAGGTTACAGCAAATATGGAACGAAATGTCTCAAGACATCATACAGAACTTGTATAACTCAATGCCCGATCGTATCGCATCGTGCATTCGCGCTAGAGGGGGTCCAACGGAGTATTAACTCCTCCGTTCTTTTGCCTTTTTCTCTGAAATAAATTATCCTTTTTCTTTGATTTTCTTATCATTTACTTATATCAAAGTAGTCATTACGTATGTAAAATTTCGTTTCATTTTGACTACTCCTTCTAGGTGCGCTAATTTTTTTGTCCATGAGTGTATATATATATATATATATGTGTGTGTGTGTGTGTGTGTAATATATCCATTACATCCTCAAATTATACTATGAAAGAGAGACTAGCTCATATTTACATGGCTGGAGCTAGACTGGGCCTGAAAGGAATAAAACTTCGATGCAGTCTGGCCGAACCGTTTATTAGAGAGACAACAGTACATCCGTCCATTTCAGAACACGGCTCGGAAGCTAATATCACATTTGAACTTTACGCGCGAGAGGGCGAAAAAACATGTGGCTATTATTTTTTAGGGTTAGCAGAATTTGGGGCTCGCGATGCGAGCCCACTCTCCTGAATTCGAACATGTACATGTGTAGAAATGCAAAGGCATGTGATTCATGGGAAGTTCATGGGATGCTAAGGTTTTAAAGCGTTAAAGTGAGGTTACTGGGGATTGGATTTAGGAAAGGGAATTTCAATGCTAGAATGGAGGGCATGATATTTAATATATTACATATACATATATATATATATATATATATATATATATATATATATATATATATATATATATATATGTGTGTGTGTGTGTGTATGCATAATAAACGAACTATTTTTACTTATCAGCATATTATTTGAATAGTTTCATTCCTACATGTTCATATACTAAACGCGTTGGTAAAAGTTTTCATACAACTGCACATCTCAGGAAATTACCTATGAATACGTATCTCGCAATCTTGAAGTATTCACTGCTCATTTTATCTCCATTTCTTACATATATTTCCTCTATTTTCAATAACATTGTGCAAGGAGAGACTTTTGTTTATGTCTTACCTTCTATAACTCCACTCAGGAGCTCACTTTTCTATAACAGAAGTCCAGTGATGGTTTTATGCTTTCCTCTCTGGTTATATGCTTTCCTCTCTGTGGTTATCTCTTTTAAGTTAAAGCAGTCCCTACAAGAAGCTTCTGCAATACGTTTTGATATAACCAACCACAGATACAAATTAAATAACAACTAATCACAAATTTTTGTTCGAAACTCATACATTACCAATATATGGGAAAATTTCCCAGGTGTTAATGATCCATCTAATCTTTATACTCAAAATGCGCTATGTTTGTAGAGATCCTCAAAGCTACCTTCACGCGGTTCTGCTTCTTAAGAATGACGCGTCGGTATCGAATTTTTGACGAACTACAGATAGACGACAACGAATATTTGTCTTTTTGGTTTAATGTAACGGTAAACAAAACATATGTAAAAAATAAATAGAAAAATGTTTTCCCAGATAGGGATTCCAACGGTGGGTTACATGACCCTTTTTTACGAGGGAGAGGAGCGAACTGAGAAGCGAAAACTTCTCCCTCTCTACGGGCGTCGCAGCGCCCCCTCGATACAATTTTCTACACACCCCACCGTGAACAAAATGTTCACCTCTAATTACACAATATGTAGGGTATATAAACTACTTAATAAAATGTCACTAACACTCAAAATACAATACAATAATCAAAGTTACATCAATACGAGAACAAATATTATTTTAAACTTACTGACAAAAAGAGACCTAAATTTATGTACACAGTTCTTCAAAACAAATTTAAAATTTTCATAATCTAAGAAAAGCTATTAAAGTACCGGGTGCCAGTATAAACGTCCCATACAACTTATATATCCTCTTGAATTAAATGATTAATGTTTTGTATATACCGGGTGCGTCATAAATTCGTGCAAACTTCAGAAATTCATAATAACAGAAATAATGCTCGGAAAATTTTTCTGTTTGCGACAATATGATCACAGGGATTTTGGATTTTTTTTCCATGTAAAAAAAAAGTTTCCAAAAGTAACCGAAAGAGGGCGCTCACACGTCATACTGAGACGTTTTATGCAAATCAGGCAAACACAAACAGAAAATCAAACATATCACAATAACATGAGACTGTGCATTGATTTTAAAGTAATAGATGTTCAACATTACCACCAGCACAAGGTAATAGGCAAGTGAGGCGCGTCACTACGCCCATTACAGCGGAGTGTAGCATGTCGCCATCGATGGCAGCCACTGTCTGTCGAATGGAATTTTTCAGTTCCTTTAAAGTGGTTGGGGAACCCCAGTACACATGAGACTTCCCCACAACCAAAAATCTACCGGGTTCAAGTCTGGTTATCGTGAGGGCTACTGAACCTTACAACCTCGACTTATCAGTCGGTCTTCAGTGGAAGATTCCAACAGGAAAGTCTTGACATTACGTAAAATGTGGGGTGGCGCATCATCTTGCATGAATGTGACAACAGGAAACGCATGTCTTTCCTGCAATGCAGGCTTAACGTGGTCTCGCAAAAGCGCAAGATACCGTGCTGCAGTGACTGTACAGGTTTTCCACCCAAATACAGGACAAGGCTCTTCAAAAAAGAAAGGGCCCAGAATAAAAGACGCGGTGAAACCGCACCAAACAGTCACACGAGGAGAATGTAGTGGCCGGTTCAGATACTCCCGAGGGTTTGAAGTCGCCCAGATACGATTGTTTTGCGTATTAACGTCACCATGCAGTGAAAAGTGGGCTTCATCCGTCCACATGACATTCAGCAACCATTGTGGGTTACTTCCCATTTGTGCCAGAGCCCATGTAGCAAAGATTTGTCTTGCATCTGTATCTGCCGGTAATAACTGGTAATATAAAAAGTGAAAGTGCATGGATTGTGCATGGAAAGTGCATGGAGGTGAAGTGCATGGATTTTGTACGGATGCAGATTCAACATTCCGTGCAGAATACGTCGAATCGACGGTTCCGGAATCCCCGTTCTTCTCCCAGCTTCACGAGCACTGCTACTTCCCGTTGATGTCTCGGCTGCCAAATTTTCCATGGAACTTTGTACAACATGGACGCGGTCCACGCTCAAGGATGGTCTGCCAATTCGTGTACGATCCTTCAAACTCCCCGCTTCCTCAAAACGTCGTACTAAATTCAGTATCCCATTCAATGAAATAGGCCTTTTTCGCACCTTCAGTCCTTTCTCCGTGCAAAACTTTCGCAATGCAACAGTTGGGGATTCACCATTCTTGTAGAAAAGTTTAACAACCAACACTCGATCTGGTAAAGAAAGCATGCTGCCGGCTTCGAATAACGGATCAATTTCCAACCAGGTGTTTTATTGATAGCCTGATTTGCATAAAACGTCTCAGTAGGACGTGTGAGCGCCCTCTTTCGGTTACTTTTGGAAACTTTTTTTTATACATGAAAAAAAATCCAAAATTTCTCTGATCATATTGGCCCAAACAGAAAAATTTTCCGAGCATTATTTCTTTTATTATGAATTTTTGAAGTTTGCACGAATTTATGACGCACCCGGTATATACAAAACATTAATCATTTAATTCAAGAGGATATATAAGTTGTATGGGACGTTTATACTGGCCACTTGAAGTACGAACAAGACAAGATCTTACGTGTCCATCACGATCTACGAATACTTCATCGATGATACCTAAAGGTCAAAGTAATTTAGATTTCGCTGACCCTTCCAACAAGACCACATCACCTTCTTTTAAATTATCTTTAGGAGAAGGAACTATAAAATTATGGGCATTTCTTAATTGAAGCAGATAATTTTCCTTCCACTTACGCCAAATTTGCTTCAAAAGTCTAGCTTGGTACAATTTTCTGCGATTTAAATTTTCCTTTGTGGATAACTCATTGTTGAAAAGATCAGCAAAATGCACAGGATAACTATAATTTTGACCAGGAAACAAAAATTGAGCCGGAGTAAGAGGCTGTGGCTCATTTAAATCATTACTTACGTAGGTAAATGGCCGATTATTTAAAACACATTCGATTTCTGTGAGGATAGTCATCATTTCTTCAAAAGATAATAAAGCCTTGCCTAGGATCTTTTTCAAAGGATCCTTAACACTTTTCATGAGCCTCTCATAAAATCCACCCCACCATGGGGCACTAGGCACAATAAATTTCCATGTTACGCCGTTAATAGCAACAAAATCCTTCAAATTTTTGTCTAGAATGATTTTTGAAAATTGTCCTAAAATGTCATTTGTGTTTTTTAATGTTTTAGCATTATCCGAAATGATGACTTCACAATTTCCCCTTTGAGCTAGAAATCGCCTTAAAGACAAAATAAAACTTCTAGTTGACATGTCGGAAATGAGTTCAATATGAACTCCTCGTGTCACTCCACAGGTAAACAAAGCAATTTAGGCCTTACGAATATCCTTATCTGATTTCAAATAAACAGGTCCTGTGAAATCGACCCCTGTAACTGAAATTGGTGGCCTTTCCAAAATCCTGTCCTTTGGCAGCTGAGCAGTTACCTGTCTCGCAGGTTTCAAAGTATACTTCCGACAAATCAAACATTTATTCAAAATTTTCCTTACCTCTTGCCTACCCTTCGCAATCCAAAATTTTGTACGAATTTTTACCAAATAAGCTGACACCCCACTGTGTAAAATTTTGCTATGTTCTCTAATAATCAATAATTCTACAAATTTTGATTTAGGCAAAATAATAGGATGAATTTCATTCTCAGATAATTCACCCTGCTCAATCCTCTCCTTTAAACGAAGTATTCCATTATTGTCTAAGAATGGGGCTAAGCTAAAGATTTTCGATTCGGTGGAAACTGGCTTGCCAGTTTTCAAACAATGCAATTCCGAAAGATAGGCTAGAGATTGTTCAAATTTTATACAAGTATTTTCTGCAATTTCTAATTCAGTTTGCAGTAAGTGGACCATTTTCATATTCTAAATGTTTCAATTTCGCGATAAAACGTTTAGTGTTTATTTTACGAGATATAAATTTCACAAGTTCTGTGGTGGAAAAGTATATCATATCACTATCTGGATCCCAGGTCAAACCTAAGACCTTCGACGATAAGCCAGAACGAACAAGAGTGTCCGGCTGTTCGATTTGAATGTTGTTGGCTCTCCACAATTCACGAAGTTCGGATGAATTAGATGTCCACTTTCTGAGTACCATTCCAGCATCGCTGAATATTTTTATACTTTCTAATGAGGTTTTCAGAGCATCTGAAACTTCTTCTCTTCATCCTATTAGATCGTCGACGTAGACACAATTCAAAAGTAGATTCTATGTAACTGGCAGTTGTTCTTGGTATTTCTGAAAATGGTACTTCAGAGTGGCTGCAAGAAGGTATGGGCTCGATGTTAGCCCAAAGAGAATCCGTGTGAAGTTGAGCACAAATGGTTGTTCATTAGGGTCATCAACCCAGAAGAAACGAGTGAATTGACGATCTGATTCATCCAATTCAATTTGCAGAAAAGCCGACTTTACATCAGCTGTGAACGCAACAGCATTCTGGCGAAATTTTAAAAGCAATTGGAATATGTTGGGATGCAAGTTCGGACCTGCGTGCAAACAGTCATTGAGAGATATTTTCTCTTTGTCATGTGCAGATCCATCGAATACTATGCGTACTCGACTAGTTGTTTTGTCTTTCCGTATGACAGCGTGATGGGGCAAATAAAATGATCTTTCTTCCGGATTTTTTAGAGAAGTTTTTTCAACGATACCTTCTTTCAAATATTCATCAACAACACCTTTGTACTCATCGAAAAACCTGCTATTCATCTTAAACTTGCGAGTCAATCCTTCAAACCGTTTACGAGCAACTCCTATATTATCCTCTAAACCATTCTTCACACCCGACTTCCACGGCAATTTTACTCGATAGCGCCCATCAGCAAAACTAACCGACTCATTGAACTCTCTAATCATCTCCTGATCTCTAATATCAACACCTGAGTCACAATCCTGTACCCCTAAACTCTCCAACTCCCAAAACCTTCTCAATTCTGCCGAAATTGACTCTTCTTGATTGAGGACCAGATTGACAGATGTAAGTTCGTCAGCCTCACCACATCTCCCATGAAGTGACCACCCTAGACAAGTTTCAATTGCCACTAACGAAGAATTCATCCTTTTGACACCTCTAGTTAAATTCCAGTAGTAGTCCGATCCTATCAATAGCGAAATAGACTTGTCTGATGACTCATCTGAACATGTCAACAAAAATCCCTTAGTCTTCATGGCTTCTGACACTTCTTTACTGGGAAGTTTCGCAACAGCGTTTGATATTTCCTCGACCTCTAGCGCTTCAACGATAAATTCCTCTCCGTTCAACACATTTTTTAAAACTATCTCTACTCTGCGACAAATTTCGGTACTAGGAGCCTTAGCACCAAACGAATAAATTTTCAAATTTTCGGAACCCAAAACCTTTAAACCTAATCTCTCAGGCACACTTTTTCGAATAAAACTACGTTGTGTACCGTTATCAAACAAAACTAAGGCTAATCCCGATTTTTTCAGAACAAATATTTCTGCTTTAACGCACTGCAACAAAACCCCACTCAAATCATTTACCACATGGTTTAAAGACACGTCATACTCAACCTCCACTCTCGGCTTCTTGTCATTCTTGAGTTTAAAGCAAATGGCTTTGGCGTGGCGACCCTTACAAAAGCTACATGTTGGCCCCTTGCATCTTTTTACGAAACAGTTAATCTTACAACACATCAGACAACGTTTTTCACGGACTAGCTCAAATCTCCTTTCCTGGAGAGTCAAAATATCACACTCTGAGCTCCCATGCTGTGAGTCATTGCAAAAAAGACACCTGCTAGAACTCGCGCTCTTCGATACATTGGTGTGAAGTTCCAAAGCTGACTTATTTGTGCGATTCGGCTGAGAGTTAGCCCCCCCCCCCCTCTGAGTAGCAATGGGGAGAATGGATCGGTGGAGTGACCTTGGATTCGCTGAGCCTTCTCCCTAGCGAGAACCGCTTTGTACAAGAAGCTCATTAACTCTTGCAGATCATGACATTTCTCTGCACTGACTTTAGCAAATTCTAACGTTATATCATGTGGGAGATTTTTCAAGATTATGTTTGTCAAAAGAGTAGTGTATGTTTCGGAATCTATTCCCAAACTTTGCAAACACCGAATCTGTGTTTGACAGTCGAAATACAAGTTACGCAAAGCCTGAACGTTAGAAGAATTTTTGACTGGTTTAATATTAAGCAAATTTGAGATGTGCGAGTTTATTAAAATATCCCTTTGGCCAAAAGTTTCAGAAATCAACTTGATTGCTTGCGCGTAATTTTCTTTATTAATTGAAAACCCCTTTATGCTGCAGAGAGCCTTCCCACCTAACATGGACTTTAAATAGCAAAATTTATCAACTTCATTTAAATTTGGGTTATTGTGGATTGAATTTTCAAATTGATTCCAGAATTCAAGAAATTCGGACGGCTCTCCATAGAATTTTGCAATAGATAATTTGGGAAGTTAGGCAGTAATTTCTACACGAGTTTTCGATGGTAACGAATTTTCGGTGGTTCTATGTTCAGTGGTAAAATTTAAGTTTAACGATTTAATTTTATTTTGCAATTTAATTTTTGCAGAAATTACCTTTTCACAATATTCATCTACAATTAAAACTTCAGCCCTTATTTCATCCTCATCATTAATTAGCTTATCTATGTCATCATTTAACATACTCAAAATTTCACTTTTACTAATTAACTGTTCATACAAAGACTCACAGACATCAGGATTAAGATCCGGTTCTAACAAATAATTATCAATTTTGTCAATTATCTTTGTTAATTGTTCTCTATGAACTTTGGTTTTGAGCTTTATCAATTTCGACATTTTGACAATCGCAATAAATCGCATCTATTGAAATGTTTTGACAGCTGGCAAGTGTGTAACACCGGTTTCCAGGTAATTCGTGCTGATTAATACACAGGTACGCTCAGATAGCCAGAAATCACGCATATCCCGAAAATGGCCTTGATATCATGATAATAATAAAATGTCAAGGAGCATTTAATAGGGTCTAATCAAATAACAAAATTTACTTAGACTGTAAATCTATCTTTTGTAAAATGTTTGTATTTCTTTGTGTGTGAATGATGTTGACATTCTCTCGCCGAATTTGCATTTTACACTTTTATTTTTTAGTGCACGGATTAATCGCAAAACAAAGAATTAGATGTTCAGAGTAGTTATCTATTCTCAACACACACGTTCTACTGCATCTTCTCAAAATTTTTCAGACGGTTCAAATAATATCATTCTCATTTCTGCTGTGTATATATGTCCTTAGTTTAATTGTCTTTAATTGGTAGCGAAATACCTGTCATGAAAATATACAAAGATAAAATTAATTTCCTTTCGCATAATACCAGTAACAGCTTATGTGAGAAAATTAATATCTTCTTACAATGAAAAACTTTAAAAACAAATATTTAATAGTTTTCTCCAAAAAATCCTGTTTTAGATGTCTGAAAGTGTGTTATGAATGGATGTGTTTCAAGTTATTAGAAAATGCATTTTTTGTGCATATTTCTACGTTATGTTTTTGACGAAAACGTAACGCAGAAACTTAATTTGGCCAAAACAAAACAAACAAAATGCTTTATTTTCACCTGCAAAGTCAATTACATATTCATATTTACGCACTCATTTTAAGAAAATCATATCAAATTTCATTTCAATAATATTTTAAAGCATTTTATAGACTTGCAGCATAATTTGCATTAATCTTAAAATCACAAATATATGGCAGGAATAGTTTAGTTGCCTTTCGGTCTTATAAAAGCTATAACTTGCTGTAACAAGACACTTTGCCCGCCAGAATTTATCATTTGCATTAAAAAATAGGAACTGAATACAGTTTATTAAAAGTTTCAAAAGCATTGTTTTTTCCCATTCTATCTTATTACCTTAAATAAATCTTTCTCTAATTACATAGTAATCTTAAAAATGTTTAAAAAAATTAAATGAAAAGATTTAACTTATACATAAAAACTATATTTTAGACTTTTTTTAGAAGTTATATATATAAAAATCCAAAGGGAATTTAATTCCATTAAGATCCTTCTAATATTTGGCTGTTTTGTTTTACAGTAATTCGTATCCAATTCTCAAAACTAAAACTTTTCTTTTTATTTGTAAGTTTAGAATAAAATACATTGCTCTGATATACCTGTACTTATAAAAACCAGTCATTAAAGATCAGAAAAAATATTTAGAAGGGAAATCTTTCTCTAATTACATTGTCATCTTGAAAATGTTTAAAAAAATAAAATGAAAAGGTTTTACTTTTACATCAAAACAAATTTTTAGACTTTTTTAGAAGTTTATATATAAAATTATATAAATATTAAAAGAATGTATAAATTGTAAAAAAATTAAAAGCGTGTGAAAGGAATTAAATTCCCTCTGAATTTATATGTATATATATATGTATGTATGTATGTATGTATATATATAAATTCAGAAGGAATTAAATTCCTTTCACATCCTTTTAATATTTGGCTGTTTGATTTTACGGTAGTTCGTATCAAAATTTCAAAACTAAGGCTTTTTTTTCTTTTTATCTATAAGTTCAGATTAAAATGCATTGTTCTGATACACCTGTACTTACATAAAAACCAGTCATTAAAGATCAGAAAAAATATGTAGAAGTTAAATCTTTCTCTAAATGCATTGTCATCTTGAAAATGTTTAAAAAATGAAATGAAACGGTCTTACTTTTACATCAAAACAAATTTTTAGACTTTTTTAGAAGTTTATATATAAAATTATATAAATATTAAAAGGATGTATAATATTGTAAAAAAATTAAAAGCATGTGAAAGGAATTAATTTCCCTCTGAATTTATTTATATATATATATATATATATATATAAATTCAGAAGGATTTTAATTCCTTTCACATCCTTTTAATATTTGGCTGTTTGGTTGTACAGTAGTTCGTATCAAATTTTCAAAACTAAGACCTTTTTCTTTTTATCTCTAAGTTCAGATTAAAATGCATTGCTCTGATATACCTGTACTTACATAAATCCAATCATTAAAGATCGGAAAAAATATGTAGAAGTGAAGTGAAATCTTTCTCTAATTACATGGTCATCTTAAAATTGTTTAAAAAAATTTAATGAAAAGATTTTACTTTTACACAAAACCTAGTTATTAGTCCTTTTTTCAGAAGTTATATATATATATATATATATATATATATATATATATATATATATATATATATATATATATATATATATATATAAATTCAAAGTGAATTTAATTCCGTTCACATCCTTTTAATATTTGGCTGTTTTGTTTTACAGTAATTCGTATCCAATTTTCAAAACTAAAACTTTTCTTTTTATGTGTAAGTTTAGATTAAAATGCATTGCTCTACCTGTACTTACATAAAAACCAGTCATTAAAGATCGGAAAAAATTTGTAGAAGCGATTAACTAACGCCGTAATACTAAATTATTCTTGAAGGAGAAAAAACTTTCGGTTTAATTATCGCTCTCACTTCTCAGACTCTTGTGATTTATACCCCTATAGAGACCTCATTTTCTTCACAATATTGAGACGACTACTAAAGCATACTCCTCACGTCATTATCTGCAGGGTTGAAGTCTATGCACACGCTCGCTCTGTCTCTGGTGTACCGCGGACAAGATAAAAACATCTTAGCAGAACTTTTACGCATTCTGTGCACAGGCTGCTGACTTCTTTCATAGAGTGCTGCTGAAAAGCCATCAAAGATGCATTCATATATCAGAATTCTAGGCACCTTAAGTTAAAATTTCCACAGAAATTGTGCTCTATGAAAGTATCTCTAAACATGTCACCTATACAAAACACCAATTCAGCCCCGTGGCTTCTTTTACAGTCTTGGAGTTGGACAAGAATTCAGGCTCACGAACCGTTCGTTTTACCCATAACTTCGACATAAATTAATAAAGTAGCCATCAGAGATTAAGATGTCTTGAATAATACGCAATTTCATCGAAAATAACGGTCTCTTTTCCGTTTTAACTTCTTTCATTTATTTCGCACTGTCTGTGACAAACTGTAACATTATTTGTACCTATACAAGAATAGAAATTTGGAAAGGATAAAATATGTATTAAAAATTGGACTAAACAATATAAATAAACATAAAACGTGCTTGCGATGTACAATCCTGACTACGCAACCTCACGGGATTATGCCAGTATCGCTGATAGTTATAAAGATATCAGTTCTCTAATAGTATATGTGAATTGTCCGTAAACTATTTTACACTTTCCAGGAGCATTTTCTAAATTCATAACAACAGGTTATAGAGTATGGATAAAATTTTGATCGTTTAGAAACTCAGAAACTTGTAAAAACAAGAATATCTGTGCTTTATTTATCGTCTCCTGGGGAGAAACAATTAAAATTCGTCAATTCTAAAGAAAATATTTTCCATTGCACAACAATAACCATGCCACCAGATATGAAGAAAATAATTATTCTCCACCCAAACTTTCAAGATCTTTTTCTACCCAACAATCACTTAATCCATATAAACTGAAAATGCATTACTCGCATATTTACGCAACACTTTGGGCAAGTTTCTCTCTTGTTATTAAGTCTACATAGCTGATGGATATACGAGAAAAGTATTAGTTTCATAAGTAGAATTACGCTTCTTTTTTATTCCTTGGGGAATTTATTTCAAAAGTTTTTAAGCTCTCGGCAGAAAGTTTTCAAAAACTGTAGTGCATAATTTAAAATTAAGAAAAGGAGAAAAGGGGGCTGGAAACATGCAATATTATAGCAGCGCTTTTCTCAAGTACAATAGAGATGAGACTGAAAAGCTTTCTTTTCAATGGATTTACCATTCCGTTATTTCTATGTAAATGCACTCAAACCAGTTTTTGTGCGTTGGATAGGGACTGTATAAAAAAAAAATCATTTAAAATAACTTAAAATTCCCATTTAGTTAATTTCTTACTTTTTATTACCTTTTATTCATATTATATATTTTATGATAATTTTTTACATACATATACCGCACAAATAAAAACCAAAAATAAAAACACAAAAAAATTGCACAAAAAACCACATGAAAAACGGTATGAATGTATACGGGATATAAATATCTATTAAATAGGCAAATTTTCATTTATATTATTCAGCTTACTCTCCTGTGTGTTTTATTCATTTTTCTATAGAATCCTCTGTCTTAAAATTTTTGTCAAAGAGCATAAAAGCATCAGTTACTCTCCAGTGGTGTCAGTAATAAAAGAATGTAATACATTCTGCTCATAAACTTGTTGTTATTCTCGTTAGTTGTACGGGAAACACTCATGTAAAATATAATCTCTTTAAAAGACAATGTTTTATTCAAAGAAACATGAAATACATTAGTTTTTAAATGCTGAGAAATTTATCTACACTTACGATAAATCCAGAGTTTAACAAAAATCTCATTTTCGAGAGTCATTAGAAAATAAATATTCGTGTAAGGGTAAATAATCATCACTTTTCTAATGATATTAACCATAACATCATTCCGAGCGGCCACGTACTAATCTATCCTAAAACCAGTTTGGCAATATTTTAAGTTCCATGGTTTTATTCTAATATTTGTATTGTCTGACTTCATTTCTAACCATCATCTAAACTGTAATAACAACAGTCATATTTTATATCTTATAAAAGCTATTAAGTTTCTAACTGAACGCAAATGAAAGTTGACAAAATATATGAAACACGTCCTCATATGTGGAGCCATAATTGCAAATATTTGCACCTCCAGAGTACTACGGAGCCCCAGGTTTCTCTCTTATTATGATGTCCTCGGCATGGCATGGCCGATAAATACGATGGAGGGAAGAGAATTCCAAATGTGGAACTTCTCTAAATTTTTACTGGTGACTAACAAAGCGTAGCTATCCAACCCCCATCGGAACGAATCATAGTCTGTCACGAATTGTTTAGGAGCCCATAACAATGGCGAAACCTAGGTCCTAGAGTACATTTGCAAATGAAAAGTAGATGGTTGAGAACACAACCGTCAGTTCCCTCAACACAATGACCAAACTGATCGGTCCTACAGCTTTTTGCCGATTTCGAATGGCTGCAAACGTAATACCTACTCGTCGATTCGAACCCCCAGACCCCTTCTGAAGACTTGAGCAACGACATTCGGCCAATGAAGAGCTATTCAAATTGCAAGTATGGTTATTACTCTTTGTTATAAAACACGTTGGATGATTGAAAGATGACCATAGAGCTCGCAAAACCTAACTAACCCTTAGGGCCTGTTCACATAGGAGTCCGTTGCGTAGCGTTAAGGAAAAGATGACGTTGAGACGAAAATAAACCAATCATAGGCGTTAAAAATTTCATTGCTAATCGTTTGGAGGCCTATGATTGGTTTATTTTCGTCTCAACGTCATATTTTCCTTAACGCAACGCAACGCACTCCTATGTGAATAGGCCCTTAATGATTCAGTAATATAAAGTCTCTGTGTTCCCACCCAGGAGCCAGAGATCAAAACCATTGACTTCAAAAGCCAGAAATCAGATCGGAGACTCTTGTACGTTCAAGATTCACATAAAACTTTGTGTCGTTATATGAAGACCAGGCATATTAAAAGAAAGAAAGGATATATTAGAAGGTATAATAAATTTAAATACATTGAATTCCCGATTGTGGAATCTAATCAATGCTCGGATGCTCCCGAAAAGCACGAATAACTCTAAAAAGATACTACTTATGGTGGTATTAATACAGAATTACTAACATAATACTCAAACATTCAAATATTTGAATGTATCTCATCTGGTAAATGCTTGTTATATTCCTTTCTTTACAAGATATATTGATATTCTTTCGGACACTTTGTATTTTGTTTCTAACCCTTTATTTTATTAGGGATGATACAACAAACGGATTTTTGGGTGTTCATTATATTCCAATTTAATCTATTGTACGTGATTCACACAGTCACAGAACATCCCCCCCCCCCCCAAGCTTCAACATAATTCGTTAATGCTCCTCAGCTTGTTTCTTCAATTGTATCGTCTGTTAAACGCAATAATAATAAAACGGTCCCCTATTATGTCTACCGCAAACATTTTGCTATCCAAATATAAATAAATAAAGAGTAATGTCGAAAAAACTTCGAAAGCACTTCTAACCTGATATTTAATCTATGTACTTTAAAAGACAAAAATGAAAAGAAAAAAAATCAGAGAAAAAAGGCCTCAAATTTTGATGTCTAATGGATTTATCTACCAGAATATGTAACAGAAGGCACTCGAAATATTAATCTGTGTAAGAAACATACAGTTTACCCTTTCCATTATAAAAAGAAACTTATAAAATGTAAATGTGTGCGTGTATGTTTTTCCCAACAAAAACATTCACTGATGCGCGCAAATCATTTTTAAATATAATAAAAGACTTAAGTTCAGTACCCTACACGCACATGTTACTGTCAACCTTTATCGGGAAACTAATATTTTCTATATATGATGGCAAGACGTTAAAAGTTTAACCAGATGTCCGTTCTACCAGTACTATGCACGTTAAAAATGCAAGCTGGAACATTCATTTGGTCTTTGACTGATAGAGAATCAGTTTTTCTTGCTTATAATGCCTTAAGTTCCATTGCTGATTGGTGAGATTTGCACAGTCATTAACAACAAAAATGCTTTGTGCCGTGTTTACATTCGCAGTTGAAATATTAGCAATTCACTTCTAAAAAATTTTAGTAACATTCAAAGACAAGGATTAGTTAATAGGATATAATAATAGCCTTCCAATAAAGATTTTTGTCTGAAGATACACACAATGTATTTTATAAATATTGTCTTGATATGAACGTTTAATATCAAAACAGGGTATTTATGCAATATTATTAGTACAGTAATTATTAAACAGAATATATGTTTCTCAGAAAAGAGCACGTGAAATGCATTTGCTCACAATATTCAGACCATTTTGTTTCACAATTCTTTTACGTCTTCTCGAATAAAATTTTTGAAGTCATATGTAATTTGAGCAACGCAACGCGAAAGTAAATGTACATGATGTAAGTAAAAAAAACAGCAAAACTAAAAATATATAATTGGTGCATGAAAGCTTGGGCTCCCACTACTTATGAGAACAGTCTGTAAAAATAAAAGCAGAGTTGCAAAACTGTGTATTCAAAATTCAGTATTCAATAAGCTAATGTCATTTTCATCTGCTAATGCGAAACTTTCAAAGAACAGGATTAGGTTTCAGAGAATTGCTTTGTTGCAAAATATTTCCGAAAATGATATCCACTGCTGAGGATAAAATATTGAACTAAGAAATTTGATAAGGTTTTTAGTTTGTAATGACGAAATATGTATAACATATTTTGTTTATCAACATTAATACTAATGTTCCTTTAAATTTTTTCTTAATTTTCTCTTACGAAAATGTCAGTGAATATCTGTTTTCAGAGAAGAATTAGAATTAGAATTATTTTTTAAGCATAATAATGTAAACAATTCAACACAAACTAAAATTTATAAAGTGGGCAATAAAGTAGACTGCCGAACAAATTAACTGAAAACCTACCCTAGCGTTGAAAACTTTTAACTTTTCAATAGAAGATTGTGCAGTTGCAACAAATCCTCATATTGAAAACGGACAAATATAACTAAAATTAAATATTTCAACAGAGCTAGATAATTATAGGATGAATGTACACAAAAAATAAATATAAAGCAAGCACTTAGGGCTCTACGCACCATAAGGCAAAATTCTATCCCCCTTGAGGTAGCTGATTTGGTTAGGCTCCCTGATGACGAGACCAGTCGGTTACCTCGATGTTTGGTTTAGTTCCGTAACTACTACAAAATCTTGCCTTATGGTGCGTAGAGCTCAAAGTGCTTGATTTATGTTTATTTTTTTGTCTACATTCTTCCTATAATTATCTAGCTCTGTTTAAGTATTTAATTTTAGTTATATTTATCATTTTTTAAATGATATTGAAAATTCGTTTCTGACATCTGACACCAGCATAATGTGCGACTATTGCTAGCACCTTAACCAATGTCATTGAAAGTTTTATGTTGGAATTTGGCCCCGTCTAGGGTAATTTAACAGGTACCTTTTCAGTAGTGAGAATTGACAAAAAAAGAATATTTCATCCTTGCCATTCTACTTTTATGAGTGTAATGCAGAGGTTGCTCTTATTCGATATTCCAGTTTTAACATGTGAAAATATTCTATATCTTCACCATCAGTGCTCTCTAATCAAAGCAAACATTTACATAACGTGTTTTGACAGCTAAATTTTGCAACTGATAGTTTTATAACTGATAGTTGCACTTTTGTGAAGTACTAGATGCAGGTGAATGTGCTTTAAAATGTACTAGCATTATTGCCCGGCGATGCCCGGGTAGATATATAGATATAAAAATTTTGATGCATTCCATCAAAAAAATACTGGGCTACAACTCCTGCTCTTCATGTTCATCTAGCCAGACAGAATGCGCTTAGCGCGTTTCTACTGAAATGATATACAAACAATAAGAAAGAAAGAAACTTTGAGCCTGCGGATCTTCGTCTGATTATACATCTGATTTTATTGAGAATTAATAACACAGTGTTGCGTGATTCGAACGTTTGGATTGAATAAGTTTACTGTTTAATTAGATATAATTAGATTTGTTTGATCCACTGTTTAATTAGAAATAAGTTTTATAATTTACATTTGCCTTTATTATTTATTTTTTCCAATAAAGCTCAGTTTGTTCCACATCACCCAAGAGGTAAAGTGAAAGATGCCCCTTTTATTTATTCAAAGTAAGGCGCGATTTCACATGAAGCCTATTTTCCTTACTTTGGTGATTCGGTTTTTTATTGTCGACAGGCCAAAAACCGTATCGGTTTTTAATTTTCCTAAGGCCAAAAACCGTAGAAAAAGCAAATTTTAAATCGGTTCAAGCGATGAGAAAAACTGCAAATAACAAAGGACAAAAAGCAGAGCCGGGAAACTTGTGTTAAAACATACTAATTTGAACTGCATTCGTAAAAAACTCCCATCTCAGTTAGTCTAGTATTTAAATTTTATCTTTTACCGAATTTTAATATTTCTTTTGTCAATTTATTTCGTTGTTATGAACGTAACGCAAAATTAATTTAAAGTATCACAAAAAAAAAAGAAACCACGTGATCAGCATTTCATAAATTAAATTGTAAAAATTAATCTTTAAAAATTCACCAAAAATCAGAAAAGGGAGGTAACGATTCGAAAAAAATTTCGTTTTAAAGGAATTTTTATGATCTTTCTCGTGATATAAATTTTATAACCCTCGGATTATCATTTTAAATGCAAACTTAAAAAAATTAGAAAAAAAGCTTAAAAATTTAATTTTAAAAAATCGAAGAAGAATTTTTCAAAAATCTTTCTCAGTTCACCCCTCCAGTATAAACTCCAGTATAGAAGAATCACCATGCAAAATTTCAGCTCTTTATGTCCAACGGTTTGGACTGTGCGTTATCTGTCAGTCACGGCCAAAGTTTATTACCATGAAGCTCTCACCCCCCGCGCACCCCTCTTCTCCCGCGTGGGGGAAGAGGGATAGGTTCGGATTTCACTGAACGTCTGCATCCACAGGGGGTCTCGCACCTCTTACGGGCACAAAAAATCATTAAAAAATTAATTTTAAAAAAACTAATTGAGCCCCAAACTTCGTTTTTGCTGATTTAAGTTTCTCGGGTCCTAAACATTAACTGCGCCGAATTTGGTCCCGGTGGGTGAAACAGTCTATGATTCTATAGCGGACAAACAAACAGACAAGCTCTTTTATATATATAGATAATATGGTGATGAACATTGTTGTTATTGTTGTCTTTAATGCCCCTGGCCGGAAGTATTCCAGACTAGGTCCAAATAGGCTAGCGGGCTGGAGGGTGCAGCTTCGATTTATAATGGACCCACAAGGGTCGAAGTCCGATTTAGCCAGGTGCCATCTCAATTTTGACTGAGCACCCCTAAGGGCGACATATGAGGGATCGTACCCTCTCCTACCATCTCTGACCTCATAGGACTTTCCTGTCTACGGATTTAACGTGTCCATATCCGTTCTATACATGGATGTATATAATGGCTCTTGTCAGGATGCAGTCCGAGCAACCTCAACACCGAAAGCCGACGCACTACCACTAGGCGAAATCGGCCTGATGATAAACGTCCCGCTTAAGCCCTTTCATTTTAAAAATCACTTCTTTTAAACCAGAAATAATAAAATTTTATTAAATTTTGACGTTTAGCGCTCTCTTACTACTCTTATATCTATACCAGTGGTGCTCACACTATTGGTTGCAGTCAATGTAAATGGTGTAAGATAACTCTTGTACATTGTAAGAGAGGGGCTTCAAAAGTTTTAAGAAACTTGTGGTCTCTAATGTGGTCTTTCGCTTGGAAAACACAGTTATGAAACTCATGCCGGAGGATGGGTGTTATGGCGTTGGGGGGTTTCTACGCGTTTATAATTAAATAAAAATTACGAAAGTGAACTGTAAACATTTATTAAGCGATGCACACATTAACCAAAATGAATTGGCAAAACCGCGTAACATGTGTATTTCCGTGTTGTAGCAACAGAAGACAGACATTCACACCGGAAGTTATAACACTTTTACATGCCTTAGATTCGGTGAATATAGGCGGCGCTGCATGGGCTGCAACATCCCACCCACTTTGAAACATTGTTTCAAAATTAAGTCTAAATGCAACAATTAGTTTTAAAACATAGCAGTGTATCGAACACAAATAATACTTACTTAAATTTCAATAAAATACGAATAGTTAAGTTCAAAATTCACAAATTAATTGGAATAATATAAAAAACAATAGTTACTTAACTAAAATAATACATGTAAACAAATTTAAATCAATAATGAAACAGATGTAAAGAAGCCTTGGTACATTGCAGGAAAATAAATCAAAAATCACTAAAACACACTGGGTTATGTACCAAAGAAAGTTTGGTTAGTAATAAACAGGTAAAACACTTAGCTTGTGAATCGGTCTTTTGAACGTTCCATTGGAAGTTCTAAGAATCACAGCCCGTACTCTACAGAGGCTGTTCGCACATTTTTTAGACGATTTTGGTAAGCGGTAATAAAAAATCATTTGCTGCAAAAGAAAAAATTGCAATTGTACTATGTTTTTAAAAGTCAAAATTATCGTCTGCGGCTTGAAAGTTTTGTTTTTATTCAAAATGGCGTTTTTAACAAAGCAGTGGTTCGAAGGCTGCATTTATGCTCTTTCCGAAGAGAAATATGCATACTCCGCTATCCAAAAACGATGTGAGGGTCATGGTTTTGTGGTATCTAAAGCGTCGATAGGTAATATCGCCAACAAGAAAGGAAAAAAACGTCAAATTGGAGCCTCAAGTGGGACAAAAATTCCAAACAAGTATCCAAGGAAAAAACGGACATCTTCGACTATTGCAAAGGTACGTTGTTTAATGTTAAAAGAAAATCCCCCTAGTCAAAGGACAGTTGCAAAATCATTAAAATGCTCGGTGTCCACTGTAAACAAAATGATAAACGTTGATTTAAATCTTAAGAAAGCGAAAAAACGCAATGTGCATCGTCTTCTTCCAAATCATATCGCTGAACGCAGGACACGCTGCAGAATTCTATATGAGAAACACTTATCCAAAGAAAAATGGAAAACAATTGTCACAATAGATGAATCATGGGTGTATTTAAATGATTGCAACAAAAAAAGAGCCATTTATTATCATAAAAGGGGAGAAAAAAATTTAAGTACATGGTTCAAAGAATCGAAAGAAAGTTTTTCTAAGGGATTCATGATTGTTGCTGGTTTTTCTTATAATGGCAAGTTAAAAATAAAGAGAGTGGAAAAAAATGTCAAGATTAACTCCAAATACTATCAGGAACATATTTTATCGCCAATTTTTCTGAATGAAATACCAGCGCTTTACCCACAGTGCCATCAATCTGTGAGACTCCATCAGGACAAAGCTAGCCGTCACACATCAAAATCCACTGTAAATTTCCTAAAAGAAATGGAACAAAAAACTGGTATCAAGGCCATACTCTTCACTGATATCCCTACTAAATCTCCCGATGTATCACCCATGGATTTTTGTTCTTTCGGATTTTAAAATCTGCATTATCCAAACGTCGTCCCAAAACCCTTACAGGACTCTGGAAAGCTGTTCAGGAGGAATGGGATAGAATACCTCTTCTGACACTTCAAAAGGCATTATTATCCTGGAAATTGCGGTGTCGAAAGATAGTTCAGAATAAGGGATGTCAAATAGAACATTTAAAACACAAGAATTTTATGTAATTTAGTTTTGTGAATACAATATACATCGTCTAAAAAATGTGTGAACAGCCTCTGTATTGTCCGCTCTTGGGAACATTTCCAACACTCGTCCTAACTTCCACTTCAAAGGAGGCACATTATCTTCTTTTATAAGCACTAAATCGTTGATTTTTATGTCTGGTTGCACTTTACACCACTTAGGACATCGTTGAAGGTTTTTAATGTATTCATTTGACCACCTTTTCCAAAGCTTTGGAATAATTTTTGTGTAAGTTTCCAACGTTGTAATATAGGAATCTTTTTCTCACTTACGTCTTCTTCAAGTAGTACCGTAAGGGCAGTTCCTATCAGAAAATGTCCTGGGGTAAGAACTGAAAATTCTGATTGGTTATCTGGCATTGGGCACAAAGGGCTCGAAATCAAGCATGCTTCTACTTGAGCAATTAACGTGGAAAATTCTTCTTGCGTCAGTATTTGCTCTCCAACTGTTCTCTTAAAATGTAATTTTGCTGGTTTCACTGCAGCTTCCCACAGTCCTCCAAAATGAGGAGCTGCTGGAGGATTAAACTTTCATTTTATGCTTTCGCTGGTGAAGTACTGATTAGACTTTTCATCTTGTTTCAATGACACTACAATTCTTTTCAACTCTTTGTTTGCTGCAAAAAAATGTGTACCACAATCGGTTAATTCTTCAATGGGTTTACCTCTCCTAGCCACGAATCTTTTGAAGGCATCGATGAAGGATTCTGGAGTTAGGTTTCCGACTATTTCTATGTTTACAGCTTTGGTAGCAAAGCACACAAAAATACAGATGTAGAATTTCATAGATCGTACTGCTCTACCTGGTCGGGGTTTCACTGAAAATGGTCCAGCGAAATCCATGCCAACTCTGTGGCTTTTGACGGAATATCTCTGGATGACGGTAAATATGACATTAATTAGATGGTAGTATTTCCACGTAGTCGCTGACATTTGATGCACTTGTGAGTCTGCTGTCGAATAACTGATCTCGCGTTAATTATCCAAAATTATCTTCTAACAACTGCAAATAATAAAGAAGATCCAGCATGAAGATGAGATTCATGAAAATATTTGACAATCATCGTTGTTAAGTGTTGTTTCTTCGGTAACAAAATTGGATATTTTCTATATTCAGATAAAATTGAATGTCTTAATCTTCCTCCTACACGGATTAGATCCTCTTTACCAATAAATGGATTTAAAGGAAGTATCTTTACCAATAAATGGATTTAAAGGAAGAACCACTATCCACAAAAAAGTGGATAGTGGTTTGCCTTCTTTCAGTAAGTTATACTCATTATTGAATTCTTCCGTTTGGAAAATTTTCATTATTACATTTCTGGTATGTATCAGTTCTTCAGTAGTCCGAAGTCCAAAGGCGCGATTAATATGCGATTTACAGTTTTTTACAAACCGAATACACCAAGCAATTATTCTCTTTAATCTCACAAAGGAGGAGACTTCAGTGATAATAGGGAGTGCGATTGTATCTGTTCCAACCGAACAAGAAACTTGCTTTCATTCTTCTTTCACTGCGTTTTCCGAAATTGGAAGTTCATTTGTAAAGGGAATGGCATTTGACATAATCCAGGTAGGCCCTGTCCACCATAAATCATGCGCAATAATCTCTAAAGCACTTAATCCTCGGGATGCGCAATCCGCTGGATTTTCTTTAGACTTGATGTGGTTCCAATGTTGAACCGATAAAATTGATTGTATTTCCGAAACTCGGCCACGAAAGTCTGACAACGCGTAGGTTCGGATTGAAGCCATGATAGAACAATCGTTGAATTACTCCAAGCGTATATGAAATCAATCTGAATTTGAAGGGAACTACAAACACCTTGCATTAAATGAACCAATAACACGGTTGAGCAAAGCTCTAATCTTGGAATATATAATGTTTTCAGAGGAGCAACACGGGTCTTTGATGTTAACACTCTAACACAAATTTCTGAATCGGTTGTTGATCTCAAATAGATAACAGCAGCATAAGCCCTTTCGGATGTGTCACAAAACATCAACAGTTTCAGCTTCAGTTTAACAACAGTTTTAGTTCAACAGTTTTAACTTCAGACAAAGCAACTCTTCTAGGCACACGTTTGGCTTTGATATAAGACACATCTTCCCGATAAGTAAGCCATTTTTGATTGATTTCTTCTGGAATAGGATCGTCCCACGCTAGTAGAAGTTTCCAAATTTCTTGAATTAGAATTTTGGCTCCTATTATGAATGGTACTAACCAACCAAAAGGATCGAAAATTTTCTAAACTGAAGCAAATATAGTCCTTTTCGTGATACGTTTTGAACTATCATCAGAGATTTCGAAGTCACACGTAATTCATCTTGCGTAGGTTGCCATGTCAAACCTAGTACCTTGATTGATTTATTAGCTACCATTTGGCACGCGGAATTTCCAGTGTTCTGTAATTTGAGTGCGCTTTCTAACCTGTCTGATCATTTGAACACCATTTATGTAGCTGAAATCCGCCCTTATCTAACAATGCACACAATTGTAAAATTATGTCTACTGCTTCATCGGATGTCTCACCTCCAAACAAAGCATCATTAATGTAAAAGTTGTGTAACAGTACCTCAGAGGCCTTAGGAAATTTTGAACCTTCGTCAAGAGCTAGCTGTTTTAGAATACGAGTTTCTAGATAAGCCGCTGACGGGGTTCCGTACGTAACTGTGCATAATCGACACGCATTTATCGGTTTTGAAGGCGAGTCCCTCCAGAGGATTTTTTTATATTCGCGATCCTTATTATGTATTTGGATTTGGCGATACATTTTCTGTAAATCACTCGTGATTGCTATAGGTTGGCACCTGAATCTCAAAAGAATTGTAAACAAATCTTCTTGAACTTTGGGACCGTTCATTAGCGTATCAAGAGATATCCCTGAAGTAGTTTTTGAACTAGCCTTAAATACGACACGAAGTTTGGTTATAAGACTAGACTGGTTGAGTACCTGATGATGAGGAATGTAATAGTGTTCATTTTCTTTATCAACACTATCCTTGGGTACCTCTTCCATATGTCCAAGGAACAAATATTCTGACATAAACTGATTATATTGTTGATATATCTCAGGATTTTTCAGTAGTCTCTTCTCTAATGTAATGAATTTGCGGAAAGGTGATGATCTGAAGTTACCCAACACTCTCTGTCAGGCTTAAATGGTAGATTTACTATATAGCAACCAGTCTAACTGCGTCTATGATTCGCTAGAAAAAATGATTCACATAATCTCTCTTCTTTAGTAAACGGTTGCGACGATGGAATTTTCTCCAACTCCCAAAATGACTGATTTAACTTTTCAGTTTTTAACCTTAAACTGTTTACAGAAATATGTTCTCCATCTTTAAATTTGAATGTAGTTGCACCCGCAATAACCATCCTAATCTTCAACTTAAAGCGAATGGAAGATTATTATGTCGCTTCATAATTTCTCCATTGATAACTGTGAGAAACACATTAACCCCAAGAAGTATGTCAATATCTCCAGACTCATGAAAAGAAGGATCTGCAAGTACTAAATCTTGAAATTGTTCGTGCAGGTGTACTGGTAACGAGGAGCTCGGAATTTTCCCAGAGATTCTCTATTACGTAAGCAGAAGTCGATACTCTAAAACAGGGGTGTCCTACCCGCGGCCCGCGGGCCGCATACGGTCCAAAGCAAATATTAGTGCAGCCCAGAGAGAGTGAGCTCAAAACGAAAAAAATATATTAATAGCCTGCCTCAATTTAAAAAGTAAAGCTTGTAATTTTAAGCTTTATTCTTTGTCGATGGATAAAAGTATTGACGCTACTGACACGGCTCAATTTGCCTTTTTTATTAGACATATAAACGACGAGTTTATTGTAACTGAAGAAATGGCTTCTTTATTACCGTTAAAAGACACGACAACTGAGACAGTTTATAGGAAGCAATGTATAAAACATTGGCGCGATTCTCATTATTGTTGCTCCTAATTGTTATGTTTTAATTTGTTATTATTATTATTATTATTATGCTCCCCTCTTTACCTTGTTCGTTGGCTCCCCCCATAAAGACAATTAAAATTTGGAATAAGTTTAACAGGTTAAAGGCCTGATCGTATAGATTTTAGTTTCTTTTGTTTCTCTAACTCCATAAAGACAAACACACAGAAATAAACTTAAATGCAGTTTTAGAGGCAAGTACAAATTTATTTAATAGCCTTTAGGCCAACTAACTTGATTTACACAAATTATGTATATGACTACATATAGCAACACCTCTTCCCCCTCTCTAGGGATTTTACAAAACGCTCTAAGGGAGGTATCATTGAGAGCAACTTGGCTAACACACTAGCCTTTCCTAAAATTCACAAATACAATTTACCCCTTTTGAAAAGGTTTCTTCATGATATAAAATATATATACGTAAAAACAAGTTAAATCATATCAGTACTCTACATATTAATAACACACAAAACCAAATAGAAAGGTGGCTGATGGATTTCGTCCCTAACCTTAGAGGAAGCTAAAGTATCTAGCTTAATCCGCTTTATCATTCTATGAGCTCAAAAAAATATTTACAAAAAAAATCAAATGATAAACTTAAAGAAATAAAATAAAAATTACGAACCCCCGGGTTTATCTGAAAGAGACTTAAGAGAAAAGGAAATTAAGGATGATAAATAAAAGAGAAAAGAAGTTTGGCTGGCCAGCATACTAAGTTAAAAGGCCCAACAGGGCACCTCCTTCAGGTCCATTCGCTCTTTTGAGATGGTCATCTTCGATAACGAGATGCGGAACAGCTAGTAGGTAGGGAGAGATGTTTCCTTCACGGGAATCGGTGGAGCGAAAAAAAATTTCTCTCTCTCTCCTCTCTCAGAAAAACTTTTACGCATGCGCTCGAACAGAAGAGAGACAAAATATAGTTCTACCTGGCGCCTTGTACTGGGGTTCCGCGAAAGCACTCTGGAAACCCCAATTTGAATTTTTTGCACAGATGTTTGAGGAATAATTTTCTTCCTTTTCAATTTTCCTCCCGAGACGTTATTTTTCCACAATACTCCTCTTCTAGCGCCGCGTACTGATAACGTGCGAAGCGACGACTCACCGGACCCTGTATCACTGCGCGGGGACCCCTATTTGCCGGGCTCAAGATTGGAAAACTCATCAACATTCCTTTCGCCTGCGCATCTCATCCCGCACAGCCAGGGAATCGGTGCACCGGATGGTATAACGAAATGGCGAGGACTTAGCTATAGTATTACATGCAGAAGTCAGTAGTAGATAGCATAGAAGTTTAAAGAATATTCAGCTTTTAAGGCCAGACAAGAAATTACTATTATTTTTATTTATTTAACTAGCTAGCCGGTATTAACCACCGTAAATCCACCAGCCAAACTCAGTCACCTTATTAATTTTTAAATGCACATACCTCTAAATTATACACACACACACACACATATATATATATATATATATATATATATATATATATTGTTTTTCAACTACTTATACTCTTTTTTTATATATATTTTTATTTTTTATTAATTTTTTTTTTAGACTTACATATCAATTACTCATAGCACGGTTTACTGAATTATATACGAACACATATATGGAGATTATTTAATAATCACCTTGGGATAATTAATTATAACCACATAATTAATTATAACATAATGCCTCCTGGCCAGAAGTCTCAGACCAGGTCCATATAGGATTCAAGCTGAGTAGTGTGGCTCCTGTTTATAATAGGGTAAGAGTCCGACTTTGCTAGGTGCCACCACAATTTTGACCAAGAAACCCCAGGGGCAATATCTGGGGATCGTACTTTCTCCAACCACTGACCTCATAGACGGACTTTTCAATCTACGTATTTAACGTGCCCATATACGGTCTAGACACGAAACACCATTCTCATTAACTCTTGCAAACATATCTTGTATAATTACAGATGGTGCCCCAGCTTTGATAGGCAAAAAAAAGGGACCTGTAAGATTAATAGAAGACGATGCCATTGCTGCTGAAAATTCTCGTTTAATGAAGTACCATTGCATAATACACAAGGAAAATTTATGCGAAAAAAGGCTTTAAAAATGGACCATGTCATGCAAATCATCGTCAAAACGGTGAATTTTATGAAGGCTCAGGGATTGAATCCTCGCTAGTTTCAGGAATTTCTTAAAAGCTTGGATGCTAAATATGGTGATATTGTAAACTTTAAAGAAATAAAGTTTCTGAGTGGAGAAAATATTAAAAAGTCTTAAAAAGATTTTATAGCCTACTTCATGAAATGAAATTGTTTATGACATTGAAAAATAACCTGTGTCAGAACTTGATGATAGAACTTGATGATGGCTAGCAGATTTTGCAGGTTTTGATAGATTTGAATGCCCAATTACATGACTCAAACATTTGCCCTCAGTCTAAAACCCAACTTATCAGTCCAATGTTTCAAACCATAAACACGTTCTACACTGAAGTGCCACTGAATTAGGGATAGCAATGCCTATGCAAATTGTGTAGCGCTGCGCATCATGTATGCGCAAGTGAGGGCGCTGTGGTAACTGCATATATAGAGCGTACAGTGGTTGTTCTGAATTAGTTGTTGGAATTGCCAGTATGGGTAAACTGCCTGATTTAGACGCCTTCGATCGCTGACAAATCGTAAGTGCGCGACGCATGGGCCATTCAATTTCCGAAATCGTCAGACAGCTAGGATTTTCAAGGTCGACAGTGTCAAGAGTATAACAAGAAAAATGGATGGTGGAAAAAAAACTAGCGATCGGGCAAACTGCAAAGGACAATTAGCCTTGACAGTGCGTGGTGAGAGACGGATCAGGCGTATTCTACGTAGCCAGCGAAGCCAAACATTAGCTCAAATTACCACCCAGTTTAATGACGGTGCCAGTCGTACAGTCAGTAAACGGACTGTGCAATGCTCGCTTCACCGTATGGGTTTCGGGAGCCGTCGACCTACGAGAGTACCATTGCTCTATACTCGCCATCGGGCTGCACGTCTTGCCTGGGCAAGAGAGCACAGAGACTGGAGTGTAGAGGACTGGAAACGAGTAGCATGGAGTGATGAGTCTCGATTCCGATTACTTAACGCCGACGGGAGGCTGAGAATATGGCGTCAGGCTCATGAAGCCATGGATCCTGCATGCCTGGCTGGAACTGTACAAGGGCATGGTGGCTCAATTATGGTGTGGGGTGTTTTTTCGTGGCACAGTTTGGGATCTTTGGTGCGTGTACCAACTTCCCTCAATGCAATTCGGTACGCAGAGTTGCTGGGTGATCACCTCCATCCGTTTATGCTGTTCTGTTATCCGCACGGTAATGGAGTTTTCCAGCAAGACAACTGTACCTCTCACAAGTCCCGGTTGGCTACTGTCTGGTTGGATGAACATTCCTCTGACTTCTCTGTCATGAATTGGCCACCTAGAAGCCCAGACTTAAATCCTATTGAGCATCTTTGGGATGTTTTGGAACAAGGCGTGAAAGGTCATCACACAGCACCAAAGAACCTTACTGAATTATGGACAGCTTTAGCCAATATTTGGCAAGCCATTCCCGTGGAACGTTTCCAGAAACTTGTTGAATCTATGCCTCGTCGTGTGGCAGCAGTTATCAAGGCCAGAGGAGGCCCAACTCGTTACTAGGTAAGTATCCCTAATTCAGTGGCACTTCAGTGTATATGAAATCAAATTATGGCAAGCCCAATTAAATGTTAACATTTTTTTGCATTTCGAGACGCTGACCAAGCATAATTCTAAAAATGGTATAAAATACGCAGCCTTACTTTCCGATTTAGTACAAGAATTTAAAAATTGATTTCAGGTCTTTTGGAAAAATAAACAGTTGTTTTGCATCTTTAGTACTCTATTTACAGTTAATATAGATATAATGCCAGCAAATTTTCAAATGGAATCCATAGAGTTGCAATCTGACATCTAACTTAAAGAGAAATTCAATCAAGTCTGTTGTACTCATAAATCATACCTGCCCGTATATAAATATCCCTCACTGAATAATCATGCGTTATTTTGGTCATCAATGTTTAGACGTACATCTGTGAGCAATTCTTTTCAAGAGTGAAGCACACTAAGAGTCAAATTAGAACCAAAATATCGGATGAACATCATAACAACTCCCTGAGAATTGCAACCACTTCAATTGACCCAGATACTGAAGCTTTAGTTTCTCAAATTCAATGCCAAATATCACATTAATTTTATGACTCCTACAGATATCTTTTTAATTATAAATAAAATTTATAATGAAATAAATACGTATGTTAACTATACATTATATTTATTTACTCATCAACTATTTGTAATTTTAGGTATATTTTTGTGTGGCCTAAGACAATCCGTATTCTTTCAATGTGGTTCAAGGAAGCTAAAAGTTTGGACACCTCTGCTCTAAAACTACTACTGAAATGCGGAGTAAACAACAAATCCACTTCTTCATTGCTCATAGTATTGACCGCTCCCAAGCATGATACAGAAATGCTAGAATCCTTTACATATAGTCCTAACTTGTTTACACATTCTCGACTGATAAATGATCACTCGCTACCCGAATCTAATAAATATCTGCAGTCTATAAACTCATTTACTGAATTGCGAACTTTAACTACTGCGGTGCATAAAAGTACTTTATTTCTATGGCCAATAACTTTCGCTCCCAAGTGTTGACTCTGACAGTTGTTTACAAAGTAGACGAAACTTCCTTCGTCGTTGGCGAATCTCTCTTCCTTTGCGATCTGGGTATAAACTCTGGTTATTGTGGGGAAAGAGGATTATGCTCTGCTTTTTGTTTCATATTTTCAATGTGCAAAATACTATGGTGTTGCTTAGAGCAGTGCTTGCAGGTATTCACACTCTTACATTTTTTGATTAAATGCATATTAGAAAGACAATTAAAATAAGTGATTAGATTTTACGAAGGCTATTCTTTGCTGAACTGACAAATTTAAGAATTTAGAACACTTCGATAGATAATGATCATCTTTGCAATAAACAAATACAGAAGTAGCACTTAAAGAATTGATCTTATGGTGCACTTGTTTATGCACTTTAGTTTATGCACTTTACTAAATATGGGTTTACTATTTTGTAGAGTTCGAGCATGATTCTTTAAGAATTCTATTAAATCCTTAAGCGTTGGAATTTCATCATTTTTTAATTAGCGTTCCCACCACAGTTTGTTAAACTGTCTAGTTTTTGCAAATTCATGTACATTGTGGCGTCACGATAGGTTGTTAAGGCAATTCTCTGAGGCATTTTTTAAATTACTACTATTGAATCCATAACTAAGAAAGACAGAGTCCTAACCATAATGAAAAGGCCAATTCTTAAACAGAAACTTAACAATGAAATTTATTTACAAAAACAATTTTAACATTAGACACTTTCGACATTTTCAATTAATTTTCGTGCAGATTCACAATACAGGCTCCGGGACCCATGGTCTCAAACAAGAGATCCTAAAAAACACGTCTGCTCGGGCTGGATGTTACATGCCCATCTCCTCAAAAAC
The DNA here is from genome assembly GCA_907164885.2 of Dolomedes plantarius. Classification (NCBI taxonomy): domain Eukaryota; kingdom Metazoa; phylum Arthropoda; class Arachnida; order Araneae; family Dolomedidae; genus Dolomedes; species Dolomedes plantarius. Next base: position 74,650,802 of record OU015494.1, on the reverse strand, counting down.
ACCAAGTCTCTCCCCCTCGGCTTGAAAATCGGGGTGGCCGTCTTCTTAGAAATCGATTTCCCACAACCGGGAGGGCAGGCAGATTATCGGTTGACAGCTCTTCTTAACGCCGAAACTTTATTACACTCCAGTGACAAAGTCGCATAGAGCTATCGCTAGGAAAGACAGCTTTACGACGGTGATGGGAGACGTTTTCTGTTTTTCCAAACAGTTACCCCCACAACTTGTTAGAGAAACCGCTATGACTGGGATTAACTTTCAGGCCAAAACTCTGCACGTGTTTAAAAACGGTGGGAACTGGAAAATGGCATTCCCAAAAACTATCTAGCTGGCCCGTGGGGCGTGAGAACCGCACAATACACGTGACGTTACAACATCATTAAAGTATAACTGAAATTTTCAACAGGTTCTTTTAATATTTCTAAAGACTGAAAAATTTCATTCACTTTGTCAAATTGAGAATTGCTGCAGCTGATTCTGTCTGAATGTTAGGTAGATTTAAGAAGCGTTTGATGTGCGCGAATATTTGTTCTCTCTTATTCGAAAATCGCTCATCCAACAGATTCCAAGCAATTTCGAAATGTTGATCAGCAGCAGAAATTTACTGAATTTAGCCATAAGCGTCACCTTTGAGAGAAGCTTTTAAATACCGTAACTTCTGCACTTTAGACAAACTAGTGTTGTTAATAATACTGGCATTAAATAAATACTTGAAGGTAATCCACTCAATAATTTTACCACTAAATGTAGGCAATGATAGTTTAGGCAATTTTATTCCTTCATTTAATTGTTCCGATCTACTACACAATTTATTACTACTTTTTTCATTAGCGGAATTAATTTCAGTTCGTTTTTGTTCATTTATTCGTTTTTTACCTCTAAATTTCCATATAATAATTTTCTTCTGATATTCTTGTGAACTTTCGATTTCGCTATCTAAGTCATTTAAATATTCTGTTAAATTTTCAACTATAGCGTCAATCTCTTTTAGTTCTATCTCCTTTTGTTTCAGGAGCTCAAGTGTTTCCTCTAATTCACTGAAATTAATTTCAACATTCGCGAGATTAGTTTCGATTTTCTTTAAATAGTTAGTAGCGTTTCTGCGCAATGTAGTTCGTTTCGCTTTACATTTCGTTTCGTTTTTGCTTGTCATCGTGAACAGAATCGAAATTACTACTACACTATGTAATTAGATCAATAAGAGTTTCCCAAAAGTCACTCACCCACTTCAGGTTCATTCAATTATCCAAGATAATCCAATATAGCGATAATTTACTCAGAATGCGGTAATGCAGTCGAACCCCGTTATAGCGTAGCCGGTATATAACGAACTCCCGGATATAACGAACGAAAATTTTGGTCCCGCCGTTTTCCTATTGTACGTCATTTAATTAGTATTGTATCAGTTTAATGTAATCGATTTTAGTCGATTTAATTCATTAATGATCATTTTTAATAGATTGTATCATTTTTTATTACATCAATTGCAATGTGTATTCATTATTGAATACACATTGCAACTAATAAGTTATAGATTTAGTGAACGCTAGCATTTTTCTTGACGGTTCGGATATAGCGAAACACCGGATAAAGCGAATAAAACCTTTGGTTCCTTGAAGTTCGTTATAACGGGGTTCGACTGTACTCACAAAGGAACAACAATCTTCACGAGCACGCTCTACGCTATTCGACACTGCGGCTCGACTTTAGCCATGTTATGGCGTTGGGGGGTTTCTGTTCATTTATAATTAAATAAAAACTACAAAAGTGGACTGTAAACATTTATTAAGCGATGCACACATTAACCAAAATGAATTTGCAAAGCCGCGTAACATGTGCACTTCCGTCTTGTAGGAACAAAAGACAGACACTCACTCCGGAAGTTATAACACTTTTACATGCGTTAGACCAGGGATTCCCAAAGTGGGCGATACCGCCCCCCGGGGGCGCTGGAACGATCCAGGGGGCGGTAGCGCCTCTGGTGGCATTTGGGGGGCGATGAACGAAAATAGGGGGCGGTGAAAACATAAAGAAAGAAGACAAGACAATTCTAAAATATTCAGGGGATACTGGACACAGAGTGTACGGGAAAAACCTAGGTGGGAAACAATCATGTATTGTGAGACTTGTTAAGTATCTAGTGACTTAGTTTCTATTTTTTGTCTTATTTACAGCTTTGGGCATCTTGGGCAGTACCCCTCAATCTATTTTTTGAACGAAGAGGCCTCCCGTTCCCACGTTGTTTAACCACTTCCGGTCACTGATGATTCCGCCTAATAGATCTTTTTTAAAGTTTAAACGGGACCGACTTAACTATATCCGGACCATATGAGTACTGCCAATGAAAAAAAATAGGTACACACTTACACAGTTTGGGAAAATATTCCCGGTGGGGCCAAGGACATTGAGAGGTTATTAAATATAATTAGAGGTATATATGCACTTTATTACAGTTATGAATTTTATGATCGGACGCGAGAGACCAAACGAAAAGCTGAACTCCTTGTCTTCGCAGGATTTATTTGAACGCCAAAAAATAGGGAATAGTTTTTTTCAACTCTGAGTTCTTACTTTTACAGCGTGCTCGCATTAACAAAACATAGGTAAATAATATTCTTTTTACACATTTTTTCTTTTAAAACTTTTCTTTTAAAAGTTGCTTTGTTCTAATACTACATATAACATACATATAACATACAAGGAAATTTATGAAAAATATTTTATAATTATTTATGTTTGCATAATTATTTGTATTGTATTTTATATATATATTTCATTTTACTTTACTTAAGTTGCTGTAAGCCACTCAAGATATCACTTTAACTAATATTTTTTCATGCAATTTTTAACCTAAAATGTATACCAAAATTTTTATCATTTCCTACAATATGTTGTTTTTATTAGGGCATGAATTAAGATAGTTTTTTCCCATAATTGTAGGTATAATTATTTATATTGTATTTCGCATATTTATTTCATTATATTTTGTCTAAGTTGCCGTAAAAAAATCAAACCCGTTTTTCTCTGTATGTGATTTTGTAGCACATCGCGCAGGATATCTTCTTAACTAATCAATGTTTTATCAAGAAATTTTTAACCTAAAACCTGTCTCAAAATTTTTATCATTTCATACTATATCTTTTTTTTATTAGGGCATGAATTTAAAAAAAATTCCCCAATTTTGGGATAGCTAAATACAACTACATATTAAAAATAGAAAGGGGCTCTGAAAGCATAATTTAGCTAGGGGGTTGATGACATATTTATGAAGCTTAGAGATGTGGTCTATCCAGCTGTTTTCCGAAACTAACCCAATTTGAAGTGGTTGAGAGGGCCATGCTTACTGCTAAAAATGAAGATGTACAAGAAATAAACAATCGAATGTTTCCCATGTTACCAGGCATAGTCACTGAATACAAATCTATCGATACCGTAATATATACAGATGAGGTCGTCAATTTGCCAACAGAGTTCCTAAACTCATTTGACCCGGCTGGGCTGCCACCACATCGTCTTTTACTTAAAGTAGGATCTCTAATTATTTTACTACGGAACCTCGACCCACCAAAACTGTGCAACGGCACAAAACTGTGGGTAAAGATGCTGGGCAATATTATTGAAGCGACAATCTTAACAGGAAAGGGAGAGGGTGAAACATTTTTTATCTCACGGATACCACTCATTCCGACGAACCTAACCTTTTAACTGTAAGAGATTGCAATTTCCAGTGAGACTTGTGTTGTTGATCACAATCAACAAGTCACAGGGGCTATTAAGTACTGCAGAATGGATCTGAGATCACCATGTTTCTCTCACGGACAATTTTACGCTTCTTGCTCAAGGATGGGTTCACCCAAGAATTTATTTATTCTTGCTCCAGGAGGAAAAACTAAAAATTTTGGTTTTAATCAAGTTTTAAGTTAAATTAATATTAAAATGAATTTCTAATTTCAGATTATAATTTATATACTGTATATATATATATATATATATATGTGTGTGTGTGTGTGTGTGTGTAATGCTAAAATATGGGGGGGATCGCGCGAGCTTAAATCTGGGGTTTTGTTTAGAAAGAAAATAAGAATTATAAATTAAATACTGGGAGATCTCAAATAATGGGAGTAAATGCATCGCGGTGAAAATAGATTTAAGGGTTGGACTTGATTCAATTTCCGAAGATCCACGAGGAGAAATCTTAAAATAGAATTATAGCCTTGAGCTTCGCACTAAGGAAGAAATGTACAATCTTGTACCGTCATCGAATAGAATCTATGTTTTGTCACGCATAAGTAATAAGCGTCATAACGCATCAGTTGAGGCATGCGTAGTTAATTAAAAGCTTATGAACAAAGGGGTTAATCTTCAGAGCCATGGGAAGGTAGGAACGATATAGACATGCCGCTTGGCGGTACGCGTTTTGGAAAGGGATGGGACTAAATTATATTAATGATGGAGCTGAGCACCTTATTTTGATTTAATAAATATGTTTCGAAAAGTGAACTGACTGGTATTTGTGAGTTTTGAGCTTAGTTGACTGCATTGCTGGAATTTAACAAGGTATTAGATATCTCGCCACCGGACCACAGACTGCTAAATAATTCTCAGGATGTTCTTAATATTACGTTAATATTGGGCGTGAAGTAACAAGTCAGAAATATATATATATACTATCTACTATCTAGCAATAAGTATTTCGACGACCGTACAAATGGCGATATCTGCGGTCTTAAATATACGTAACGCCCTCCGCCGTTAAATATCATGTAGGAAACATCATTGGCATTTGTGGCATGCACGATGCCACGAAGTGCAGAGTTATCTGATTTCGAGAAAGGTGTAATTGTCGGGTATCACAGATATGGCCGATCCTTAATGGACATATCTATGGACTGTTGCGCCATTGGTTAGTTAGTTAAGGGACATATCTAGGGAGCTGAATTACCCAAAATTGACAGTGGCCTTTGCGATTCAGAAGTGGAAGGTGAGCGGTGATTGTCAGAATGTGCCCCGAGTCGGTAGACCCACGAAACTGGGAGATAGGGACCGACGGGTGCTGTCCAGAGAAATTCGGAAGAATCGCACCCAACCGATGGCCCACATACTCCAGGAGTTTCAACAGGCATCCGGGAGTGTTGTTTCGATGAATACAATCCGTAAGGAAGCATATCTGCTTGACTTTCATGGTCGTGTTGCCGCCCATAAGCCTTTGATCACAAAGTCCAACCACGCTGTTCGGTTAATATGGTGCATAGTACGTCGAAAGTCGACCATAAATTTGTGGAAACCTGTCCTTTGGACAGACTATTCGAGGTTCCTCCTCTACAGTTCGGATGGCAGCGTCTGGGTCTGGCGTCTGCCTGGAGAACGCCTCCTATCAGAATGCATTGTGCCCACAGTAAAGTTCGGCGAAGGGGGAATTATGGTCTAGGGGTGTTTCTCCTGGTATGGACTGGGACCCTTGGTCCTAATTCATGGTAAGCTCAACGCCTACGCCTACTGCACTATCTTGGATGATAGTGTGCTTCCTACGATGTGGCAGTTTTACGGGTTGGATCCATGTTACTTCCAGGACGACAACGCCAGCTATCGTCGCCTGTAAACAACAGATTACCCATGTGCCTGATTTGCCAAAAAGTTTTATCAAATGAAGCGATGAAGCCATAAAGATTACTAGAACATTTGACAAAAGCACATGCTGACAAGAAAGATAATACCTTATCTTATTTTTAAGCAATGAAATAAAATTTTTTGAGAAAACCGACATTAGCAAAACTCTTCTCAGTAGAATCCAAAGGTTGTGACGATGGGTTGCATGCTTCATATAATATTTTTCTAATGATTGCTAAATCAGGAAAACCGCATACTATTGTGGAAGAACTTATTCTACCGGCTATAACTGTAGTAATACGCACTATGCTACACAAGCCAGCTTCTGAAATCACAAACAAAATTCCATTGAGCAATACTAGAGTCCAAAGGAAAATTGTTGAAATGGCTCAAGATGTTGGAGACTCATTTTGTGAGTATTTAAAAACACCCCAGTTCTCAATTCAACTTGATGAGTCACCTTTGCCAGGAAATGAGGCCTTACTGCTAGCATACGTGCGATTCCCACAAGAAGAAAAAATATGCCAAGAATTATTATTTGCAAAAAATTTGCAAACTGATGCCAAGGGGGAATCAATATTTCATGCATTGGAAGAGTTTTTCAAAGAAAAAGAAATCCCCCTCAGAAATATCTTATCAGTTGCTAATGATGGTACTTCATCTATGAGAGGACGCTACAGGGGTTTTCTTGCATATTTAAAAAGAGCGGTTCCGAATGTATTTTCTGCGCACTGCGTCATTCATTGGCAACATTTAGTTGCCAAAATTCTGAATGAACGCCTGCATAGGTCATTGCAGCATGTCGTTCAAGCAGTCAACAAAATCAGATGCAACGCATTGAATGATAGATTGCTTGGACAACTTTGCACTGAAAACGATGAAGAATTCAATTGTTTGCAGCTTCATAGGGAAGTTCGTTGGCTGTCAAAAGGTGCCTGTTTGGATCGATTTTATAAAGTCTTTGACTCAGTGCTTGAGTTCTTAGAAAACAAATATGATAATTTGCGAGTCAACCTAATCGATTTCAAAAATTACATAGCCTATTTGACAGATTTGTTTAGTGAATCCAATCACGCAAATCAAAATCTCCAAGGCGATGGGCTGAATTTAATAAAAACAAAAACTGTGATTTCCGCTTTTGTGGCAAAACTTCCACTGTACAAAAAAATTTAGGAAGAGGGGTATTCAGCCAATTTCAACATTTATCAGCAGTAAAAAAACATGATAAAGACATGCTTATATATTGTCAGCACTTGGAAGCTTTCCATTCTGACTTGAACCAACGGTTTGCAGATATTATTAAAATGAACATACCCGATTGGGTTTTGGATCCTTTTTCAGGATCAAACTCAGAGGAAACTGTAAAATTTCAAGAAGAACTGATATAAGTATCAACAAATGAAGATTTAAATTTAAATTTAAATTTAAACATAGCTATCAACAGTTCTGGCTTCAAAAAGAGATACCAACACTTTACCCTGAATTATGGGCTGTGGTACAAAAATTCTTAATATCGTTTCCTTCATCATATTTAGTGAAACGTGGGTTCAGTGCGGCCACAAATATGTTAAATAAAAACAGAAACCGACTGCAAATTACTAATCGCGGTGATTTAAGAATGCTTCTGACTAAAATAGAGCCGAATATAAATAAATTGATTGCTATGCACCATGTTCCTCCTTCACATTAGTTTTACTGTTATTTGTAATTTTTATCAAACGGCTATTGTCCTGTGCCATCTTAATTTTTGGTGTATAATGCGAATGTAACTATGGTTGATTTTGATGAATAATTTTATAACTTCAAGCTTGAAGGTGTTTTATTTACAGCAACATATGTTCTATATAGGTAGAAAAACAAATACATAAACGGCCGAAAATTTGTTTTTGTATCTCTGTTTACTCGCATAGAATGGTAAATTTCCAGGGGGGCGGTGAGTAATTTTTTCTCTGAAAAGGGGGTGGTAGGTCAAATAAGTTTGGGAACCCCTGCGTTAGACTCTGTGAATATAGGTGGCCCTACATGGGCCGCGACAATGGGTACTCCACTCTCTTCCTTTTAAAAAGCAGCAAATGCGGTATTTCTATCTATTTCTCAATATTTTTTTTCACATTTAGTTTCCTCATTACTTAAGTGCGAGTGATACAATCATTGGGAAACTGAGAAGCAGTAAAAACAACGTTAGTACCTGACTCGTCACCCACATTGGGTTAGAAACGTGTATTGGTAGTTTAGGAAATTACCAATACACGGTATTAATAGTTAAATTTGCCCAATCACATTTTAAGCAATCACAGTATTGTTTAATATTTCAGGGCGAGCTATACTATTCTCTGAGTTTCTCTTTTTTAATAAACAATGACCTTTCAGTTCTGCTAAATCCAGATTACACTTTTAAGCATAAAATACAATCTTTATCACAGGAACAGAAATAGAATAAACCTAAAGAAAGTTTTAGATAAACACTATAATTAAAAGTTCTGTCGAAACTTTGTTTCCTTACCTCCACACTTCTTATCTCTTAGGTGTACAGAATTTATAATCTTCCCACGGAAAAGTGAGTGGTGAAATTAATGTCTGCAAGGAAACGTTATAAAAATGTATTAAACCTTCAGTTCGAAAAAAAACATGAGTTAATCAAAAGATTAATTCTTATAACTAAGGACAAAATAAATTTTCTTCCAGACAGTTTTTTATAAGACTCAAGTCCTAACATCTAGAAAAAAAATTAAGTCATCGTATGAAGTAATTGAATACATCTCATCAGAAATACAAAATTAATTTAACGTTATATAGTTTTTTTAGCACTACTGTGAAAATTAAAAAAATTACGTTTATTAAAATATAGCTTAAAAACTGAAATTTTTCAAAAGAAATTTATCAAAGAGAAAATCAGACTTCAAATGTGCGTTTTTACATTTGGAAACATATTTCTTCTATTTTGTATGGGGAGTTAGATCAGTGAGTTCATTAGTCTTCCAAACCAAAATTAAGATTCCATATGGATTTCTTCTACTCGAATTCACGAATAAATACATTGTAATAATCCACAAATTGTATTTCTCATAGAACATCACAAGTATGATAAAAAATTAGTTCACATGAGCTAGTCTATGATAATGTCCTCTCTCTTATTCACATATGAAAGCAAATTTTCATAAAATTCATGGTTACATAGAGCAAGAAAACTTCAGTATAAAAAGTACTATAGAACTCAATTTTAACACTGATCAAATATGTTTCTTCGTCATGTAATTCAAAAGAATCCAACAGTAGCCTCGAGGTATATTAAAAGAAGTACGTAGCCAATTCCCAAATCACAAAAACAGAGAAGGGGAATGAACACCATTAAATAGCAAGGAATGTAAGACTACAGAACAGAAAATACAATAAAAGGAAGACGCGATACTCGGAGATAGAAGTGACAGAAAAGAGTACAAATATATATATATATATATATATATATATCAAAAAATACAAAAATATTAAACAAAATTCTTCTTAGTATTTTTTTGCTTAATATCAGTTTTTACTAATGATGCAATTTCCTTTTTTCCTTCATTTCCTTATTAGTCAAATGGCTCTTCAGAGCTCAGCACAATAGTGAAACTGGTAGAAAACAAATCATTTACCGTAAGATGGGGTTACTTTGGGACGAATTTTAAGTTTTTTTTCTGTGCCAGCCCATCAGTTTTAAAGCAGCCCAAAAACGAACAATTGTGAAACATTGGTACAGCCTTTCCTTACGTAGTAATGTATTCTGCTAACCCGGATATCTAATTACCATTGAGAAATTAAAGTTAAAATTTGTCACAAAGTTGCTCCGGGCTACTTTATGACATCTATGTTTTCGCCTTGAAATCCAAGAGGAAAAATTACTTGACACAAAGTTAGACAATAAAACGCTTATCAGAAGCTTGATATACAATTATATATACCTATTACAAATATTGGATTGCTTTATCTATACCTTTGACATCAAAGAGACCTCGGGTGCATAGGACAGCCATTAGTTCTTCGAGGAGATGAGGAAATTCGTCTTTCGGCACATTCTGCACATTCGGGTAGTTTTTTCCATATAGTCAATACTTCTTTCTATCCAGTGGTATTTTAGAGAACGGAAAAATGCAATATCGCGCGGCTGGAGGAGGTGGGTCGACTTTGTGGGTTATTTTACGGTAGCGTCAATGTGTCACAAAGTAATTCCGTCACCTCTAGATATTTAGGTTATGTTCTCATATCTCTCGGAAATATCACTACACAAAAGTTATATTAATCCACAATCTAACCAACATATTGAAAATAAAAAATAATTACCTGTGGTAGTTGGTTGTATAAGGTGTTAGCTTTCAGCACACAAAGTTTCCGAAGTTTGAGTCAATAGCTTGGCAACATGTTTGAACAATACACTGGCTAGTGAAGACAAATGGCACTCAGAAGCTTCAGGACACTGGCCCTTAGGTGTCTCTGTATGATGGACAAACTTTTGGTGCTGTTATTTTCCTCCCCGGTATCACGGGCGCCGTGCAAGATCCAAAATGCGAAAAAATTGCTATGTGTCACAATGTTACCCCTGCAGTCACAAAGTCTTACGGTATTTCAATTTTTCAAATTATCAAAAGCTTACATTTCTTCTCAAATAAGGCTTGAACACAAATACAAACCATTAACAGACAAATCATTCACGAATATTTGAATTAACGAATGATTTGGGTGGTTAGAATTGGTCTTTGACATTGAATATCAACTCCCTAGTTGTCTTTAGAATGACTTCGAAGCAGAGAAGCAAAACAACTATTTCCTGTCGTTAGTATTTCGTTTTTAAAAAACATCGAACTAAATTGTTGTTAAATAGTCAATCAATAAAGTTCAAATTTAACGGCTCTTAACCCCGATAAAGTTTCAGCATTACATATCCAGAAAATAAAGAAAAAGACATAAATATCATCTTTTATAACATTGCCCATTGTCCATTCAGAATGCGAGCAATGTGAGAAACGTCGGGTCGAGATGCCTGAATGTTTTGTACTCCGTGACTTCAGTTTGCCATCACTTATAGGGAGAGAAGGTTTTCCATCAAAAGGAAGACAATTTCTTGACTAATAGCGCAGGATTATTTTACCCGTCTGGTTTATAATTCTTTCAACTTACTTTCACATTCTATGGTGAATAATATTGTTTCATTATTTGTATTTATAACGTAGATTGAGTTTGTAAGGCACAACGGAAACTGTTTCCCCATCAAAATTCTTATATTTAGTTTAGAGGTTATTTTTATAGTTACATGGATTTACGCATCGATACCAAATGTATACATGATACCTTTAATTTTGTGAGAATCGTCGTGTATTTAACAATGGTATCCAAAGAATTCTTTGCACCATAAAATTAAGATCATTAAATAAGTAAACACTTTATGCATAAAATCCCTATTCTCATTTAAATTTAGAGCATAAATTTAAGAAACCCGTTTATTCCAACAGTGCTTAATCTTTTTTAAATATTTAAATTTATATCACTAGCATGAAATAAAATCAGAATTAATGTTTAGTTCTCTGACGTTAATGAAATGTAAATGGAAATATACAAGTCTTTTAAATTACTGAAATCCATAATCGGTCCCAGTTATACAACTCGATGCCCATTTGCTTTCAGAGATAATTTTTTGTTTGAGTAATTTTAATAAGTTTCGAAATTATACGCATGTCTTTTGATAAATAGCACTATTTTTGCTTTATATATTGATATTATTGACCCAACCACACATTTTAATAATAAAATTTCAGGCTTAGAAACGAGTAATGTGCATACATTAGAGTCCATTCATTCTATCAATGATTCCAGTATTGCTTGTGTAAATTTCAAGTGACAGAATTCCGCTCACTCACGCAAACAATAAACCTGATTCGAAACTCGGCACGCTAGGCACGCGTTAATAAACGTTTCCGTGGCCCTAAATAAAGGTTATCGTGCCCACAGCCAATATTGCGTAAACAAAGTCCTTCGCGAATATTTCATTATCACCCAGTTGCTTCAGAGTAGCATTGAAAAATGAACTATTTATGCAAATTTTCTTTTGAGAATTTCTGAACAGAAGTCCTTTATTATACATTTAAAACACAAAGAAACATTTTACAATGGTCAGTATTTTACTAACGAAAAAGCTTATTTGAGGAATTTTGTATTGTTACTGTTGGAAACTAAAAGATATACTTTCTAATATAAAACAATTAACCCTAGTGTAAATTCTTGATTGCTCTTTTTTATCACTTTTTGTTATTCTTTGTCGGTAGTTTTAATCCTCAAAATACCGAAGATGACGTCACGGCATTTAAACAGTCACCTCTCCGGTTTCAAATTGACACCATTCCGGGACAGAAAAACATGGCTAAGACATTCCTGTAGCGGTCTCCAGAGCTCCAGGTCTCGAGTGAACCATTAAATCGCAAAACGCTAGAGCGCAGATGATATCAACGTAGTTTAAAACGTCGATTACCCATAAATATCGGCAACAGTACGGTACGGCGAATTGCTATTTCCAGCTGAGTTATTTCTGTACTTTAACAAAGGGTTACCGTTTTTATCAGACAGCCCCCTGGGTCTAAAATAACCTTTAAATAGTGAAATGGTGGGCATCAGGATGACGTTGCGATACTTATGGCGTGTTCACATAGAATTCGTCAGCGTCAGCGTTAAAGATTCCGTTGGCGCTGATTGGTTAAATGGGTCAGTGATTGGTATATGATTGGTTTAAAATTTTAATGCTGACGCTGACGGATTTTATGTGAACAGGCCCTTACACCAGCTCCGCTTCACGTTGGCCCGAAAGAAACTCGTTGCGTCGACATTCAGTTTCTAGGTAAGAGCATTCTAGACCTTAGGAAATAGCTAAAGATTTTCTCGGGGCAGCCCCTAAGAGTCCGTTCCCCGCATTAAACATTAAATCTCGAAATGTTGAATCACAGATGGCGTGCAACTGAAACGCCGCCGTCCGCAAAGATCGACAATACCGCATGGCGGTGAACTTCAGGTTTTGAGCTAAGATCGTTCAGTATTTGAAAAAAAAAAATTTTGGTAGTCTCCTCTAGCGAAACTACCGCGGGTTATTAACGTGGGATTACTTATCGTTGCTTACCTCTTTTTTGACACATTTTGGTACTTTCCTGTTTAACTGTTTACTGCTGACCCAAGCGATAAAGACTAGGTTTGGCGCGCTGCCAATATTATAACTCGCGACGACGGAAGTCGGAAATTTTGCTTTACCGCGGACCGTTATGGAGGAACATAATCCTACGTTAAAAAAATGGTGAGGTTTTTTAGATGGATTTTGCCCATGGATTCTTGGCCCGAAAACTAACCGTTACTAAACAAACTTCTGAAGCACAAATTACGTCATGGCACTAAAAACGCCAACGCTCCACTTCATTCAATCTCATGAATTAAATCATAAAACTATTAAATCACATAATACTGAGAGCAGTTGGCGTCACAGCTGTTAAAACGGCGCTGCATCTCGAGGATCGGCACTAAGGAGGGGACGGCACCTTTTGGTATTGAGCTGAGATCGTTCCAGACCCCCCCCCCCCCCCAAAAAAAAAAAAAAATAATAATAATAATAAATAAATAACAATAATAATAATAATAAATAAATAAATAAATAAATAAATAAATGACTAAAGCTTTTCAGAGGGCCCACTGTAGGACTCCAGGACTCGAATTATCTGAAAAATTGAAAAATGCGGGGGTTCGGGTGAGGTCACCCTACCTAAACCGCCACCGTTCCACGAAAATCTCCACTTGCACATTGCGACCACCTCCAATTTTCATTTGAGATCATTCCGGACCTGAGAAAAGTGTCTACCGCTTTTCCCGGATCGCCGCCGAGATTCCAGAGAAACGAATTAACCTTTAAATCATAAATAGTAATGTGTAGATGACGACACCGCATTATAACTGCAGCCTCTCCGTAAAGATCGGCAGTAGCGCAGTGAGATAAAATACGGTTTCGGGCTGAAATCATTCTGTGCCTGAAGAAAATGACTAGGGCTGCTCCCGGTGCGCTGCCAGGGTCTCCAGAGCCTTAATTATCCATTTAATTAAAAAAGGTGGGGCGTAAATGATGCCATCGCTCTTGAATTGGTATCGCTCTGTTACTACCTGCGGGCGGCAACTTCCTATTTCGAGTTGAGATCATTCTGAACCTGAAAAGAAATAGCCACTGCTTTTCCCTGAACGCTCCCTAGGGTTCCAAGGTCCAAAATATTCATTTAATCGCTAAATGCTGGGGCGCTGATGTCGTCTTCGGTCTTACGACTGTCAGAAATATAAGGCGAAATTTTCGCTCTGAATGCAACAGATTTATAACATTAAGGAATATTTCTCGTTTGTCAGAACATAGATAAATATTTCGATAATTACATTTTAGTCAGGTAATAAATTTTAAGATGATGTTTCTAACTGATGAACGGCTTCAGATTCTATAAAACAACAGCTTCTCTTTACTTTCCTTTCCCCTATTAACTAAAGTGAATAACTGAAAATGCATTCAAAATATGAACAGAATATTTTTCAAACTGAGAAAAATCAGAAATTTGCTTTCGGTCCCAATAAATAGGAATACTTTCTCAAGAGATATATAAATCGGTAATCTTATGAAATGTGCAAAATTCTGGAATTAAAATCTAAATCTTAATCATAATTTAATTGTTTATACGCTTGTTTTAATTTGTTTACATTATTTAAATATTCCCGATGTTCCTGATTAATAGAAAGTGCAGGCAATTTGTAGAATTTTATATTCTATGTCACTTGTGATCTTTTTTAAACATCAAAACATGTCTTGATAATAAATGGTACAGCACATCGGGGAAAAAAATTTGAAATTCTCAAATTCAATTCCCGCAGGTGGCCTGGTTGTTTTAAAAGTAAAATAAAAATAAATGTATATTCTATTGGTGTCTTTATAATGGTGCGTAACCAAGATAAAGGGAACTTCAATCGCGAGGGTCTGAAACAATATCCCCAGATATCTTTCAAGAGAGGTTTATTTTTTACTCTCATAACACAGCCTGGAGGTTTAGTTTAACAAAATCGTCCCCAAAACAGATGGACTTGTTTAATTCACTGCAACATATTTTAAGATGAAAGAAATTATGGAAGTCATAATGTGAGTGTTACAGAGTTTCAGACGTTGCATTCTGCATATACCATCAAAGAAGTGAGCCTATGCAACAAAAGAAGCTGTATTCTGAATAGTTGAACCGAATGCAATTATTACACTATTAATCATCGTTATAAATTGAGAGGTATTGGACAGATTAACAATAATACGTGCATATGCTTCATGTGAAAATTTCTCTTATTATCTAGCTTTAATCTTAAATACAATTAAAAGAGTGAAAAAAGGGAAAAAAATTTTCATGGTCACTAGCTTCCTTTCCATAAAAGAGGGTACATACAGATTCTGTGCACGAAATATGAATAAATAAAGGAATGTATGGATGACTTCATTCTTCCGTTAGCTTTTTACTTTGAAACAATAGGAATTTTCCAAGCATCTCTGCATAACTACATCTTCAGCAACGAATAATTTCCAGTAAATAAAAATAAGCTATTATTAAAAAATACCAAACCTAACATAACAGATCAAATTATCTCATAGATTACTTAACTTGAAAGGTATTGATAAAACTCCGTTGATCGGTATGCACAAATAATTCCTCTCTATAGAGATTTTTTTCACAAGTTGTGCTGCAATAAGTTCTGATTAAAAAGCAACACTGATTCGAGAAATTAAACTGTCAAAATCTGTCTTTCAATATTTAATTTCAAGGGAAATTTTGCATTTCGATGTTGTACATACAAGAGCATTAACTATAAAAAGAGCATTTTTGAATTACTTAAATTTAGTTACTTAAATTTCCTTAAATCATATTACAAGCTGCTATGGTAATTTAAATTAACAAATTAAATTATTTCTCTGTATAATAAGTCGTATCATGATGTGATGCATTTAATTACTTTGAATTATTTTAAGAATTTTACAACATAAGGCTTGCTGATTTTTACGTGTGAGAGTGATCCAAGATTTTGACGGGAGTAAAAAAATAACCTCTTCTATGAATCATAACTAATGATGTTTCTATTTCCGACTTAACTTTTGGTGTTTTAAAAACTGATATAAGTTAAAGAACCATTTTTTTCTCGATTCTATAGATTTACTAATAAAAACTCCGTAGTTATTTTGGTTTGATTCAGAGGCAAATTACGACAGCCAAATGTAGAATCGGGCATTTTTTCAGGTACAGACTGTTTCAAATAAAATGTGACCTATTCAGGATTTCCCAGTGAAAAACTTAATGAGTATGTTTAGACCAAACTTGAGACACTGAGAAAAGGGGATTTCTTTTCAGAAAAGAAAACATGTAGTTACAAAGAAGAGGACACCAAATGGCTCTGTTCCAAATATGGAATTCCATGCAAATTTGTTTCTGTGCTAGGTACATCTTCCTATAGCTGCAAAGCCATCATTTGAAGGGCAAAAATTATTCACAACGACTCTAGTCTCGCACTGCTGGCGAAACTTTTTTCTCAATGTGACGGTATACGCTGACTGCGTTGCAAATATTTCGATGATTTAAAGGACTCTTGAAAAGGGAAAAGTTATTTTTGTAAGCTGATAACCTAAAAAATATGGAGGACATTTTCGAAGATCCGAGAATTTTAGCTTTTGTACCTGGATAAGTTTGGGGCATTAAACAGCTGAAAACATTGAAACAGCTCTTGAGTAAATATTTTTACGCCACCCCATTGTACGGGATTCCTCCAGAGAAAGTAGAATAACAGGTGCTTTTGCTATATCAGTCACTACTATTCAGACAAAATAATTTTCATAAATTGTTGTATACCATTTCACACAAGATCTTTTGTGTCTATAAAAAGTAAAGAAATGGATCCTCCTTGAAATAAGGCATTTATCTTAAGGCCTGTTCACATAGCAGTCTGTAAGCGTAAGAGGTCAAAGGAGTGTTCACGGATGATGATATGTGAGTCAATGGATGATGTCATAGTGCTTAGCTATATGATTGGTTAAAATTTAACGCTTATGATAACGGACTGCTATGTAAACAGGCCCTTACACTCCCAGTCTCAAGACGAGGTTGAAATAAGTGCCCATGGAATATTTTGTGTTTGAATATTTTTTTTATCTCCACGGACACGTAATTGGTCATAACAACAGGGCACACATCTAGAATACTCATACGTTCATATTTGTTACAGGCTCAACAGATCTTGGGTGAAAAGGTATATAACAATTTAAGCAAATTATTTTATCTGAATAGCAATGACTCCTAGCCTTTCATCATTGTATTCGAGAATTTACGTTCGATCTTCATATATTGTGTTTTAATTCTAATTAGCACGGCACAAATTTTATTGTTTTATTTTGTTATGGCACTAACTTATTATGTTTAATACGGTGGTATGATTTACTATTTAAACTTTGCTGGTTCGTTAACATATTTTAATTAATGGACTGTAAAATGGTTCGAAATGTTTTTATTTTCAACAAACAACGAGAGTTTTAAATGTGCACACAAAGCACCGACGATACATAGCTACCAACAACAAGCTTCGAGCAAGCTTGGGGTGAATGAACTTCGGCATCCATATGGTTGCGTCAAAGCAAAACTAGCGCCAACGCGCTACAGAAGGGGGAACAATAATAGCGCCTAGCGCTAGAGAACATACCGCCCTGCGTTGCTTGTCTATGACATGCAACACAAATTACAAGACAAGTTAAAATTATTTTTCGAAGTTCAGCACAATGCAACAAATTGACATTCCGTTTTTTTCTTTTTTCGTAAATATTAAAGTATATACAATTGTACAGAAAATAAGGTGAAAGTAAATATGCAGAAAAATATATAAAATTGTACAGAAAAATAAAGTTAAAGTAAATATACAGAAAAATATATACAATTAAATACGTACAGATCTATTTTGTTTATAATAACTTCAAAGAGATCAATTTTCAATGGGTAGGAGGCAAATTTTAGAAATTGGTTTTTTAAAGTAACAATTTTTAGCTTTTACAATTGCTACGCGAATTTTGCCATCCTTGCCTAGAATGACTTGACTTATCCTGCCAAGACACCATTTAAAGGGTGGAAGGTTGTCTTCGTTTAGTAGAACCATTTCATTTTCATTAATGTTATTTTTAGCAAATTACCATTTTTTCCGTTCTTGCAAATGGTTTAAATAATCAATGGACAAACGTTTCCAAATTTGCTCAACCATTTTGGTTAATCGTTGCCAACGTGATAATTTATTGTCTGATTCATTTATTAAAGGAGGCTCTGGGATCGAATTTATGGGCCGACCTATCAAAAAATGACCAGGAGTTAAGGATTCTAAGTCCGAAGCATGAGATGATAAAGGAGAAATTGGCCTTGAATTTAAGATGCCTTCAACTTGGGTGGCAACCGTCAAAAATTCCTCATAAAATAATTTGGCATCAGCAACAGTTCTTTTTAGATGATGCTTGAAGGACTTGCCACCTGACTCCCAGAGTCCACCGTAATTCGGGGTTCGAGGGGGAAGGAATTTCCAGGAGATATTCTCCGTAGCCAAAAACCTAGATAAACATTCATCAAGAAAATTAGCAAGTGACGCGAGTTTTTTCAATTCTAGGCTAGCTCCTATAAAGGTCTTAGCATTATCGCCAAATAAGGTTGAACATTTTCCTCTACGAGCGAAAAATCTCTTCAAGCAAGCAATAAATGCTTGTGAAGTTAGGTCGAAAACTATCTCAAGATGTATGACCTTAGTAACTAAACAAACAAAAATAGCTACATACACCTTGTGTAAATTACCCTTTCTTTGATACGTATACCGAATGTAAAAGGGACCACAAAAATCTACACCTGTGTTAGAAAAGACAGGATTGGGGTTGACTCTCTCTGGAGGCAAATTTCCCATTAATTGATCTAAAGTAGTAGGTTTGTGTCTAAAGCAAGTTACACAGTTGTGCATTATCTTTCTTGCGATATTTTTACCTCCAATGGACCAAAATTCTTGGCAAACAAAATGTAATAAGGATTGAGGTCCTGCATGAAAGTTCTTTAAACGATAATGCTGGAATATGAGAGTAGTCAATTTGTGTTTTCTAGGTAGTATTACTTGATGTTTATTATCATAACTTATATTGGCATAAGCCAAACGACCACCTACTCTTAACAAATCTTCTTCGTCTAAAAAAGCATTTAAGTGGCTTACCTGGCCTTTCTTCACCGATTCAACGTTCTTTAGTGTTTTGATTTCCTTATCAAATTCACTTACCTGAAAAATTTTAATTAATTTCTTTTTAGTCCTTTCTAATTCCTCGTTTGTTATTGGGCCGATTATTTTAATTTTGTTTTTAACATTAAATACAAACTTGCAAATAAAACTAAAAATACATATTAATTTAACGTAGTTATTCGACAAATTAAGGAAATCACTCCAAAATGCATTTTCTTTTGTGTTAATTAAGTTAATGTCGGAAAGTTTTTTAAGTTCATCTTGGTAAAGCTGCGAATCTTGAAGAGGCACATCAACTGAGATTGGGGTACCAATGGATTCCTCTACAAGTCCAGGATCTTGCCACCACAGCGACAAACTTGAAAGTTCATGGGGCGAAGATCCACGAGAAATTATATCAGCAGGATTGCTAGATGAAGAAATGTGTTTCCATTGATGCGATTCCGTTAAGCTTTGAATTTTAGAAACTCTGTTTCCAACGAAAGTCTTTAGTTTATATGCCGGTGTCTTGATCCATGCCAGAGCAATTGTCGAATCAGTGTAAAGACAGACTTCATCAAATTTCAACTTTAAGGAATTGCGAACCTTGACTATCAGTTGCGATAAGAGTAGGCATCCTGATAACTCAAGACGAGGCACAGACATAGTTTTTAATGGTGCAACACGAGATTTACTGGCTATGAGATGAGAAGACACGGTATTGTCCTTAGCAATACAAATTAGATAGACAACTGATCCATACGCATATTCGGAATCATCAGAAAACCCTCGAAGTATGATCTTATCGGCACTGTCAGTCAACACATATCTGTTAATTTTTATTTCTTCAACAGATCTTAGGCACGAAACAAATTGTTTCCATTCTAACAAAATGTTTTCTGGCAAAGGTTCATCCCAAGAAAGCTTTCTAATCCATAGTCTTTGCAGAAAAATCTTAGCTTTAGAAATGATTGGGCCTATCAATCCAAGAGGATCATAAAGTCTTGCAATTGTTGACAAGACATCACGTTTAGTGTAAGAAGATTTCTCACTTATCACTTCCTTAAAACAAAATATGTCTTCTTGAGGGTTCCAAATTATTCCGAGTGCCTTGACAGTTGGATCTAAACTCGAAGTAAATTTATGTTTAGGACACTTCTCCGAAACACTGTTCAACAGGTCATTGGAATTAGACTTCCATTTGTGGAGTTGCATTCCACAAGTGTGAAGCATTTGCGTCAACTGGCACTGCAATTCTCGTGCAGTTTCTAAAGTAGAAGCACCCGAGACAAAATCATCCATGTAAACATCATTAAGGGTAACTTCAGCGGCAAGCGGAAATTTGTCTGCTTCATCCAAAGCGAGCTGCTTCAAGCAACGAATAGCTAGAAATGGGGCCGATTTTGTGCCGTAGATGACAGTGTTAAGCCGATATGTAGTTGCTAACTCATTTATGTTGTCTTTCCATAATATCTTTAGTAAATCTCTTTGAGATACCTCAATCAATATTTGACGATATATCTTTTTAACATCTGCAGTAAAGGCGTACTTATATGTCCGAAATCTCACCATTATATGACAAATGTTTTCTTGCACTGCACCGGCAAGAAGCAAGTCATTTAGACTTTGTCCCGAAGTACTAGGAGCACTGGCGTTAAATACAACCCTTAATTTTGTGGTCGAATTTTCAGGTTTGTAAACACCATGATGCGGCAGATAATACGACCCTTCAAAATTCTGATCGTTATCTACCCTTTCCATATGGCCCAAATTTTCATATTCGGTTATAAATTCTTTATATAAATTTTGCATCATCAAATTTTTATACAACCGCTTGACTAATTGATTAAGTCTAACGTTGGCTAAGGCCTTAGATTCACCCAAAGATCCTTCTTTCATGGGCATTTTAACTACGAAGCGACCATCTTTATTTCTTTTGTGAGTTTCTTTAAAATGTGACTCACAAAACTCTTCTTCTTTACTAAGGATAGTCTGATCTTCACTAATATTTTCCGCAGACCAGAATTTTTCAACTATCTTTTCTGTGTTTTCACTTTGACAAATTAAACTACATAAATTAGTATGTGGCCCTTGATTATTTGTATTTACATAGCCACTAGCGACATAACCAAACACAGTATTCTGAAATATTAATGAATTTAAAGATGAACCTATTTGTTCACCCTTAACAATTTTAAAGAAAGTTTCCGCTCCCAAAAGCATATCAATTTGGGATGGCTTGGTAAATTCAGGATCTTCCAACATAACTTGTGGAATTTCTATATTTTCTAAATTCAAATTTGTTGCCGGAACCATATCCGTAATTTTATCGACGACTAAAAGGTTTTGAAATGAAAAGAACGATCCATTTCCATTTGCTATGTTAGCAAAAACTTCATATTCAATTGGAGTAGGTATTTCTCCTAATCCCGAAACCGAAATATTTATTTTTTGTTTCCTTAAATTAGCATTATCAACAAATTGCTTAGTTATGAAATTAGACTGAGAAGCACTGTCAAGAATTACTCTTGCTCTCATAAATTGGCCATAAATATTTTGCACAAGTACTACAGCTGTTGAAAGGAGAACACTTTTATTTTTTATAAACAAACAAGCAGAGGAAGAAGTATGTGCAAGTGGCGAGTCATTTTTAAGCTCTGGAGTTATTGTTTCAGCTTGCGCAATATTCTTCGCTAGAGGGATTGCCATATCGGTGTAAGAGATAATTATGACGACCATTACAAATCTTACACAAATACTTAGGTTGGCGGCAAGAAGTCAATTTATGCCCCGAATTTAACATAAAATACAAAGTGAGAGATTTTTACCCATATTATAACGTTCCATAGCATTCAAGTCAAGAAAATTCCTACATTTATAAATAGGATGATTTGATAAATGGCATACTGGGCACTTAGATGAAGAATTATTCATTTTCGTTACGAAAGTGCGCGTTTTGGAATTCTGAAAATTTAGTTTCGATTTTGGTGGTTGGGTGATATTATTTTGTAGATTTTCCAAAATTTGACATCTTTTTTCAATAAAGGTTGTAAACGTGCTCCAGTTAGTTAACTCACTTGACGTTAAAGTCATTTCAAATTGTTTACGCGTTTCTTTGTCTAACTTTTGCAAAACAATATTTATCAACATAGCTTCACTTAATTTATCCAAATCCAAATCTAATAATTTTAGAGCTCTTAAATGTTTATATAGCTGATCAATTAGTGATCTTAAATCTTAGCACATTCGTTGTGTAACTTTTCAATCGAAAGTAATTCTGAAAAGTGGGTATTTACAATAAGTCTCTTGTTATTAAATCTATTTTCCAAAGCCTTTAATAAAGAACAAAAGGAGTCGTCGGTAGGCATTATCCGGGACGCACTTTCCACTAAGCATGACTGCAAATAGTATACCTTTTGCAACTCAGATAGTTGATTGTTCGACGAAATTAACGAGTCAAATTGGGTTTTAAACATGTTCCATTCCTCAATATTACCCGAAAACTTCGGTAATGGAATTTCTGGTAGTTTAATTTGGACATTATTAGTTTTAATTTGAGTACTAGCATTACTATTTTCAACATTATTATGCATACAATTATTATAATACGTTTGAGGCTTATCTCAAGTTTCAGAATATCAGATTCTATTTCAGCAAAACTATCTTCGATTTCATTCAAATCTTCATCTTTAACGACTTTGTAGTATTCCAGACGCAAACACTCGATCTGATCGTTTAATTTATGAACTTTATCCAATTTGACTTTTATTTCTTCTATTTCGACATCTTTATTCGTTTCTTGATCCTTTATCGATAAGTTAAGTCTAGTTATTTGCGCTTTGATTCCACCACGTTTCCTATGCAACGATGTAATGTCTTCATCCGCCATAATTAAAATCCGAGAACAAAACGAAATGGCTAAATATAGCTCAAATTAAAAGATTCGATCTCCGAGAGAGCGGACCAATTCAATGGTAAGATTTACCACTTAAACTTTGCTGATTCGTTAACATATTTTAATTAATGGACTTTGGTAACTAATGTAAATTGGTTCGAAATGTTTTTATTTTCAACAAACAACGAGAGTTTTAAATGTGCACACAACGCACCGACGATACATAGCTACCAACAACAAGCTTCGAGCAAGCTTGGGGTGAATGAACTTCGGCATCCATATGGTTGCCGTACAAAGTAAAACTAGCGCCAACGCGCTACAGCAGGGGGAACAATAATATAGTGCCAAGCGCTAGAGAAGCGGCAACATACGGTATCATTTTATGGCGTTTCTACTACACTTAAATTCCATTTGTGCTCTTTTAACGGAATCACCTAAAGGCAGAATTAGACCTGATCGTATAGTGGTTAAATACATAAATAATTAAGTTCTTTCTACATAACCTACTTCTACTTTAACTTTACCTGAAATAAATATTAACATGTTGGCCCACCAATCAAAAGAGAAAACTCAACTCATAAATGTGAGAACACAGGGTTAAAGGCAATAACAACATTTATTTAAGATGCTAAAATTATCTCAATGATACACAATCTCCCTACAGCATACAACGGGAGGAAAGTTTAAATATATATATTTCAACTTAACGAATACCAAAATGTGGTGGTTGGCGAAGATTTGAAATTAATCAAAATGAACTCAACTTATCGAAAAACATTAAATTACCACGAAACAATAAAAAAAAGCTAAACTCTTTACCTGCCTTCGAAGGCTAAAAAAAAAAGAGAAAAAATTTTAATCATTTTCTTTTATGTGTTCAAGTGGAGTTAATATTTTTAATAAAGCTGCACAGCAAATAGAAGGGACACTTGGCCTGGAGTCCATCGTTTCGTGGTCATCTTATGTTCAGAAAATTGCCATGTGTGTCATACTAGTATGTACTAGATTATTAGTAATTTTTCTTCTTCTGGATTTCTTGAATGACACTAGTCTGCTTCTAAATATAAGCCTATATAACAATACATGCTGATGTAAAACAAATTTGTTAAGCGTTGATTATATCTTCACTGTGTAAAACGACTTTGTTTTGTCTTTTAAAAGAATGAGTAATCTTAGCTGCTGTCTTTTTACGAATGAGAAAAAAATAGTCGCTGTCTTTCATTTTAATTCATTCTAGTAAGCGATTTTAACTTTATCAGAGCCTCTTGTTACTGGCTTGAATAACTTTGACGCCTCAGTCACGTTCTTATTTTTTGTTTTCTTCCTCGGATAATTATTCTTTTTCTAACTGATTAGTGACTTTCCTGTATTTCTGTATGCTCATTCCAGTAGTCTGCTGTTGTCGTCACGGTTCTAAATTGAATGCAAGCTGCGGGTTAAGTTTGTCATTAGTGACAAATAACTGTAGCACGCTAGTTGCTAACCAAGCAACGTGATCAGCGTAGTGATATATACAGGAGATACGACGCCATGTTTCAGAAAAGTAATGCTTTTTGTCGTCTCCAATAGATGGCGCTCGCAATCATAGGCGTAGTGTGTGTGTGGGGGGGGGGGAGGGTTGCAATGACAAAAGTGCTCAGACAAGACCTATTTCAACTTAAGTTCGGGGGAAGTGCCCCCAACTTAAGTTGAAATAAATTAAAACTTTAATAGAAGTTCAGTTAAAATTAGAAAATTGTAGAAAACTATTAAGAAAGTTGGTTTTTTCCTACTTTTTAAACTGTAAAACTGAAGATTCCGATTATGTCTTTAGCCTCAACATAGTTTTTAACAATGATATGATGTATAACAAAAATTCGATGCTATATTTTTTTCTCATTTTATTTATATTATATTAATTTTTTTCATTGTATAACTTTTGAATACTATTCAAACATCAATTCTATCGTTATTCAATTTTAAAAAAATCATAATATTTCATATTTTAAGGACCATCCGGCAGTCAATGCGCTGAGAAGGGCCCTAACTGAATTCAATTTGTGCCCCCTTTCAAAAATAAAAAGTTAAAAGCACGCTACGCCTATGCTCCCGATTGCTGTGCAACTGACTCTTAAACCCAAAACCTTATACTTCTGAGGAATTTTTCCTTTTCAGAGTTCTAACTAAAGCGTATTTAATACAACGTAGTCTCAGTTATTTTACGTAAATGAAGAATCATATGTTAATTTTAAATTATGTTACATTCTAAGTTTCATTTCTGAGGGGGAAAGAAAACTTTCAAGCAGAAATATTATTGAAACTAAAGTCCTGTGAATATACAATGCAGATTTCACTGGTTTTTGTTGTCGTTGTTGTTGTTGTTTATGTTGTTGAGTTGTTTCAAATGATCCCTGGCAGGAAAGATTTCACTGAAGTATTCCTGATTAGCTTTGAGTCTGTAGATATTAGTTTCGGGTTTATGAATAACCAACAGCAATAACAATCTGAGTATATATTTAATAAGTTGCCCTAAGAAAAAACACAAAAATGTTATGAATGGTGCAAAAGCTGAGATTCATAAAATTTTACTGATTATTTCTGGATTAGCTTCTTAAATGCGAACATGATGATCATTAATTTTCATTTTTACCAAAACTAAGCATTTTCTAAAGAAAAACCGATCTATTTCTTTGGAAGACGCAACGCTATCCTACAGTTGGTAATGATTTGAGGATAATTTTTTAGAGAATTCACCACAGGAGTTGAAACCAATTCTTCGTTATGACTTCATGATGAGTAGTTAGATTAAATAACAGGCTGGTACTGTTGCTGTAAGTGTACTTGTGAAGTAATGTACATAAACTATATCTGACTGTTTGGCTAAACCCCTAATAAATTGGTTTTCCGTTATACTTCGAGTCATTTTTGTTTAATATCAAAGCACACACAGAGAGAAATTTTTAAAAGTGTGCGCGAAATAATTTTATTATAAATCCATTGTTGAGAATTTTATATTTTTCTATCCCCCATTTTTAACATGTGTTGCTTATAATGCTATCGTAAATGCATCTAAAATCTAAAGGATGAATATCTTTCATCACATACAATACATAGCATAGGCCTGCAACCAAAAAAGTGTTTGAAAACCAATAGCTGATAGTGATAGATTTTTGGACGCTGATTTCAGGAAAAATAGAAAAAAAATTCCATGACATACCATTTTTTTAAAAAAAATTAAAAACTGAAAAAATTAAAATTTCACAAATTGAAAATTTTGATTTTCGTAGCCACCAATCGATTGTGTTTATTAAAGAATAGAATGAGTATCTAGTGTCATAAGTCGTTATTACTGGAGAAAACTGGAGATTTTTCTGTCTCGGTTCGAAAACAATCAGGAAAAAAGAAACAATCTAAAGAATCTGCCGAACTCTTAGGCTCTAGGCTAAAGCAAAATAATTTATTGGCTCCTGGAACCTCTTTCTCATAGTTCAGAGAGAGAGAGAAACAGATTTCGTTCCATATTTTTCTCATGATAGTGGCTTGGTTTACTGTAACAATGTCCCTAGATTGATGGAGAATTTTAATATACAGTATGGCATGAACGAGTGGAGGCTCTTTATTGACTCCTCAAAAAGAAGCCTCAAATCAATGCGTTTGCCTAATGGCAGCAATTATGCTTCAGTGTCATTAGGACATTCTATGTACCTGAAATAATCTTACGAGAATTTTGCTTTGATTCTCGCCCATTTGAAATATAAAGAACATGGATGGATGATATACGGTGATCTAAAACTGCTTTCCATGCTTCTCGGACAACAAGCAGGAAACACCAAGTACCCTTGCTTCTTGTGTAAATGGGACAGTCAGGATAAAAAGAATCATTGGATCAAAAAGGAGTAGCCGCAAAGGAAAGCATTAACACCTGGAAAAAAATGTAGTAAAGGAAAGTTTGGTTGATCCCAGGAAAGTCCGGTTCCCTCAACTTCAGATCAAGCTTGGCTTGATGAAACAATTTGTTAAAGCTCTATCAAAAGAACGAGAGTGCTTTAAATACCTAGGCAACAATTTTCCAGGACTGTCAGAAGCAAAAATAAAGGAAGGTGTTTTCGTAGGAACAGATATTCGGAAACTTTTTAAAGACGAAGTGTTTGAAAATAAAATGCTTTTGAGGGGAAAAGAGGCCTGGAGAGCTTTCAAGGAAGTCGTTTTAATTCGTATGAGCAATACTTCTCTTCAGCTTGCGACGTCTTCTTGCTCATGTAATGGATGGGATATCTTCCATTTTCATCTTCTTGCAATAACACAGCTCCGTATCCATGTTTGCTAGCGTCAGTATGCACTTCGAGTTTTCTGCCTTGCATAAATATGCTCAAAACGGGTTCAGTAGCGAGATATTGTTTTAATCGCAAAAATGCTTCTTGTTGGTTTGGACCAAAAATAAACTCCTCAGGTTTTCTAAGCAAGTCGCTCAACGGTTTTGTGATAGTAGAGTAAGGGGGGATAAATTTTCGAAAATATCCCGTGAGGCCTAGAAAGCTTTGGACCTGCTTAATTGTCGTTGGCTGAAGAAATTTCTGCACTGCAGCTGTTTTTGACGGAGATGGCTTAACATTTCCGTTTTCGATGACATGACCTAAGAATTCTACATTTTGCATTAAAAACTGGCATTTCTTCCATTTAATTTCTAATCCGTATCGAGAGGCTACTTCTAAAACTTGACGTAATCGTTGAATAACTTCTTCTTCATCTACTGACGGAATAATTATATCATCCATATACAATACAACAATAACTTCATTAATGAGATTTCGGAATACGTGAAAGATATATCT
This sequence comes from Dolomedes plantarius, assembly GCA_907164885.2. Classification (NCBI taxonomy): domain Eukaryota; kingdom Metazoa; phylum Arthropoda; class Arachnida; order Araneae; family Dolomedidae; genus Dolomedes; species Dolomedes plantarius. The sequence continues at coordinate 74,623,208 of OU015494.1, read as the reverse complement.
CTGAAAAACGCTTGGAATGTTAGAGAGACCAAAAGGTGTTTTCAAAAATTCATATTGTCCATCAGGAGTTACAAAACTAGTAAATTTGCGACTATTTTCTTCTACTTCGACATGAAAAAAGCCATTTCGGAGATCAATTGTTGTGAATATTTTTGCACTCTGTAATTTATCCAGAACGTCTTCAATTAACGGTAAGGGGAAACGATCCTTTATCGTTTTCTTATTTAATGCTCGGTAATCAACACATAGTCGCTTAGATCCGTCTTTTTTCTTAACCAGAACAATCGGACTTGCATAATCAGAGCAACTAGGTCTAATTATTCCGGCTTCTAACCATTCTTTAATTTGTTGATCTACAAATGATTTCTCGGGAATTGCTAAACGTCGAGGTCTTTGATACACGGAAATATCGTCGTTTAAAATTATCTTCATAGAAATATCTACGGTTTCCGTTTTGTTTGGCGTATATTTAGATACAAGTTTAAAAATAGTGTCTCTTCTTTGCTTATCTTTAATGTGGTTTAAATCTAATTCGTTAGTAACAAAGTTGGGTAAATTTTCCATCAACAATAAAAAGTTGTTCGTGTTGGAGGGCTTCTGAATGATTAAAGAATCTTTTTTCAAAATAACGTCAGCGAAATCTAACAGAGGGGTGCCAATAATAAGGTTAAAAGTTATCCCTTCGTTCGGGACAACGTGACACAGCAATTCGAAGGAGTGACCGTTGATTTCCACGCTATGCATAAAAGAACCCTTAGTACACACATTCTTAGAGCCTAGTCCTACTATATTTATGGCGGGGGGAGAAACAGCTGGTAGACACAGTCTTTCATAGCAAGTGGATCGTATTACATGCAAACTGGAACCACTGTCGAAAATACCCGTTAGCTCATTATCGTTCAACTTGGCGTTTATCTGTACAAGAGAATTTTTCTCTGCGGGAAAAGGAAGACTAATATTAATGGCTTGACTTGGGGTTTTATTATCTTTCACCGGACAGTTAGCAGAAACGTGGTCATTCGTAAACTGGTTGCAATTGAAACATTTTCTTCCGCGATCTTTAAATGGGCAAACACTAGGATTTTTATCACCGCAGTTTTTACAACGCTGAAAGCGGGAAGACACGTCTGAAAGAGGGGTGAAATTTCTTTTTTGTCGTTTGTGGTTCAGGTGGAATCGTAGTATGATTTCGTATTTTTTCGTAAATACCTAATTTTTCTTTAAACTCTTTTAAATCTTTCGCACCGTAAAGAATTACTTTGTTAGACGGTTTTTCGGGAATACCATCTACAGAGGCTGTTCGCACATTTTTTAGACAATTTTGGTAAGCGGTAATAAAAAATCGTTTGCTGCAAAAGAAATAATTGCAATTGTACTATGTTTCTAAAAGTCAAAATTCTCGTCTGTGGCTTGAAAGTTTTGTTTTTATTCAAAATGGCGTTTTTAACAAAGCAGTGGTTCGAAGGCTATATTTATGCTCTTTCTGAAGAGAAATATGCATACTCCGTTATCCAAAAACGATGTGAGAGTCATGGTTTTGTGATATCTAAAGCGTCGATAGGTAATATCGTCAACAAGAAAGGAAAAAAACGTCCAATTGGAGCCTCAAGTGGGACAAAAATTCCAAACAAGTATCCAAGGAAAAAAGGGGCATCTTCGACTATTGCAAAGGTACGTTGTTTAATGTTAAAAGAAAATCCCCCTAGTCAAAGGACAGTTGCAAAATCATTAAAATACTCGGTGTCTACTGTAAACAAAATGATAAACGTTGATTTAAATCTTAAGAAAGCGAAAAAACGCAATGTGCATCGTCTTCTTCCAAATCATATCGCTGAACGCAGGACACGCTGCAGAATTCTAATGATCGCATCTATTTAAATGATCGCAACAAAAAAAGAGCCATTTATTATCATAAAAGGGGAGAAAAAAATTTAAGTACATGGTTCAAAGAATCGAAAGAAAGTTTTTCTAAGGGATTCATGATTGTTGCTGGCTTTTCTTATAATGGCAAGTTAAAAATAAAGAGAGTGGAAAAAATGTCAAGATTAACTCCAAATACTATCAGAAACATATTTTATCACCAATTTTTCTGAATGAAATACCATCGCTTTACCCACGGTGCCATCAATCTGTGAGACTCCATCAGTACAAAGCTAGCAGTCACACATCAAAATCCACTGTAAATTTCCTAAAAGAAATGGAACAAGAAACTGGTATCAAGGCCATACCCTTCACTGATATCCCTACTAAATCTCCCGATGTATCACCTATGGATTTTTGTGCTTTCGGACTTTTAAAATCTGCATTATCCAAATGTTGTCCCAAAACCCTTACATGACTCTGGAAAGCTGTTCAGGAGGAATGGGATAGAATACCTCTTCTGACACTTCAAAAGGCATTATTATCCTGGAAATTGCGGTGTCGAAAGATAGTTCAGAATAAGGGATATCAAATTGAACATTTAAAACACAAGAATTTTATGTAATTTAGTTTTGTGAATACAATATACATCGTCTAAAAAATGTGTGAACAGCCTCTGTATAACATATTGAATTAGGGATTCTGTTTCGATGTTACCTCTGCTTGCTAGTTCTTTCATGACCAGAAAATATTCTTGCAGAGATTCTTCGTTGTTTAAACGACGTTTCGTCAACATTTTATGGAGTTGGGCGCTTGTGCACTTCGAGGCAAATTCTTGTTCAAGAGCTAATTTAAGCTTAGCCCACGAAGTTAAGCCAGATTCACCTTTAATAAAGAGTTTCGCTAATCCAGTTAATGATCGTTTCGCGAATATTAATTTTTGAAGATCATTCCATGTGCAAATACCCTCCGTTTCTTCAAAATGAGTTATCCACTTTTCGATGGAATAATTATCTTTCCCGTCAAACTTTCTCAAACTGTCTTCGATATCATGATAGGAAATAGTAAATTTAGAAAATTTATCTACTGATGGTTCTAAACGGGTTAATTCACTAAATTCCCTACGAATTTCTTCATTCACGTGTTCGTCATCAGAACCTTCGCTATCAGATTCAAAATTATCATTTTTAAGCGCTTTAACATCTAATAGGCTATCGAGAATTCGAGTAGCGAGAACAGTTTCATTTCCGTCACAATCAATACATAAAATATTGCAAATTGTAATAAAATTCGCAAGCCTAACGTGTTTCACAGCAAAAGTTAATTTCTTTTAATAATGCTCGTCATTTTTCTTGTAGTCAAAGCCAGAAAATTCTCGTAACCTTTTCCGGTTTAATCGGTCATCAGTTTCATAAACAAAATTATGCAAACATTTTTTAGATTTAATAGAAGCAGACTTCAAGTTTGCTTTGATTCGGGGAATATCAGCTAATTTCTTTTTTTTCCATTTAGAATCGTTAATCGTAGCAAAAATCGTAATTATTCGTAAACATAAAATAATGCTCGTAAATCGCATAAATAGAATTATCGTAATTAGCCGTAATTCGAAGAAACAAAACAGTCACTATCATAATTCATAAAAATAGTCTTACTTCAGTTCAGAGTCCGTTGCATCGTAATGTGTTGATGGGGATTCACGTCGTGTGCTCGTTGATTTCTTTCTAATTCATACCTAATCGCACTTCAGACACCAAGTTGTGGGGCGCGGGGTTGGAGTAAAAACATCCACAACATAAACTAATAACCATCGTAAATAACAATGAACAATTAAAATTTATTTACATTTAGAATTGAAAAAAAAACGTAGTCCTTCTACGACGGAAACCAAAGCGGGAGTCTTCATGTTCTCCCCAAACAGAGTAGAGGGGTCGTGATAATGTTCGTGCTAGCGGCGCCTTATTGCGCCAGACATTATATGAGCTTACAAATAACATTTTACGAAGTTTAAAGTTCATAGTAAGAGTTCAGTTCTGCTTATATATATATATATAATATATATATATATATATATATATATATATATATATATATATATACTAGCTGAAAACCCGTATTTCGCTGAGGAGTACATTCAAATTAAATACAACGATCAATGTATGCAATCGATGTAAATAAACGAAAAAATATATTTATAAAAAATCGTAACGGATATTTTAATAAACAAAATAATGTAGAAGAAAATATTCAAATTAAATCTATTAGAACATACTAAATAATATAGTACAGTTAATTTAGTACAGCATGAGGAACATTTCTTTTACTGTATGTTAATATTTTTTGGATAATGTCCAATCGTCTGCCGCATTAGCAAGAAAAATTTTTTTTTTATATTTCTTTGTTATACACGTGACGCAAAATTAAAAGAAAAACCACGTGATCAGCATTTAATAAATTGAATTCTAAAAGTTAATCTTTAAAAATTCACCAAAAATTAGAAAATGGAGGTAAAGATTCGAAAAAGATTTCATTTTAAAGGGATTTTTATGATCTTTCTCGTGATATAACTTTCATAACCCTCGAATTATTTTTTAAATGCAAACTTTTAAGAATATTACAAAAACAGCTTAAAAATTTAATTTTAAAAAATCTAAGAAGAATTTTTCAAAAATCTCTCTTAGTGCACCCCTACACAATAGGAAGAATCGCCATGCAAAATTTCACCCCTTTATGTCCAGCGGTTTGGTCTGTGCGTTGTCTGTCAGTCAGTTACGGAACTGTTTTATATATATATATATATATATATATATATATATATATATATATATATATATATATATATATATATATATATATATATTCATTCTTGGACCCGTATTCTTGGGATACATGCAATTCCACCCCGTAAGGAAAAGAATAATCTATAAGCTTATAATAGCTGTTTCAAAAATTAACAGAAAATTAGATAGGATTGAAGAGGTATTACATTCATGAGAAAGAAAGATCTTGTGCCTCTGTAGCCATTTTCTTTTTATTAGTACATGGAATTTGTAATGTTGCTTAACAGAATATATTTCAATGCATACAAAAAAATAATAATAATTAAGTTGTTTTAAGACTATTAGCATTCGGAGTCAAAAGATATTCATTAAAATTTGTATAATTTAATATGTTTTCTTAACTATCTATTATAATTTATGAGTCTTATTTAGAAGCTACTAACTGAAAATATAAATGTTTTATATATTTAGTAATACCATGTCGTTTATTAATTGAGAGAAATAAAAGTTAAAAATTTTGGGAATTTCCGTCGTCTTCTGTAAATAAATTAATTAAATGAACTAAATACTAGACAGTTTAAAAAACTGTAAATTTTGGTTCCATATACCTCTTCATAAAAATTATAATACGATTATAGATACTTTGAAATAAAATTGAAAAATATATTTTCTTTTAATTATGATTGGTTCCTTATTAATTAACAATTAATTTTAAAAGAGTGAAATTTAACGAACAGGATGAAAATTCCTTTTTTTGTATGCTTTTGAAAATAAAACTAATCCATTGAATAGAATCTTTTTCATCGCGTACATTTTCATAAAAGCATTGAACATCCTTTTTTTTAAATTGCAAACTTGATAAGAATTAAGATTAAACAGACTTTAAGTCATTTAAAAATTCATTAAAATGCATAAATGATTGCTTCTACTAATTAATAAATTTTTTAAAGTTGTAATGTTTCTTTTCATCTCACGAGAAAGTTCTTTAAACTTTGAAATTACACATCTTAAAAAAAAAAACTTTAAAGTTGAATTCTGTTTGATGGCTAAAGGTAATGACTCGAAGTTCAGGTGTCAGAAACTTAGACTGAAATGCCGACCATGAGGCAATGAACTATGACCCAGACAAGAAACAAACATACAGCTTCCAATTTCTATTTAGGCCATAGTTCATTTTTCAATGAGAATAAAATACATGAATGGGTGCAATATCAGATATTGGTTGTCACTACTCTCAAGAAAATTTGTTTTCATTCATAATGTTTTAAAGCAAAATAAAACTTTACGTACAAGTTATAAAATAATAATAAATTATTATTATTACAATAATTATTATAGCAGGTTCTACACTCGTCTCCACTTGGACCTTCCCGAGCAATGCTTTCACAGCTAAGTAGTCTACCCAATTACAGCTTAATGCATAAATTACTACATTTAGAAGCCCCATTTAACGTCTAAAGCCAAGGCATTGTATAAATTTGTTTATAGGATTAATTTATTTCATACCGTCTTGAACTGTTCCAGCTTGTAATAAAATCGGAGTATTGCTCAAAATTTTTAAGTGCCAAATCCATGGGAAATGATTCACATTCGCTATCCTTATAAAACATGGTTACTAAACCGATGGCTAATGCAGTAAGCTCGAGATAAATAGTGGAGATTGTGCTGGTATTTATTGCGAATAGTCTTTTCAGTACTCTCCTTGGGAAACAGCATTTGTTGAGCTGCGTTCCTACATTTAATAAAGCAGTTTGTTTTTTTAAACTCTAAAGCAGCCATACAGATTGTAAATTACAACACATACCTCTCCCCACATCTAGAGCTATCGTATAATAATATAGATCCTTTTTAAACGAATAGCTCGAGCTTCACAAACAAATTGGTCTCCAATTGATGTCAGCCTAGGACAGGAGACAGCAGTGATACTCAAGATTCTTGCAACGTGACATCTTATAAATCAGTAGCCACTAATATTGATCTTTGAATCAAAGATATCCATAAAATCATACTTGGGGAAATGATCATAGAGAGAGATCAATCAACAAATCATGGTGAGAGGAGACAATTCTTCAATCGCCCACACGCCCAAGCTAGAGGGTTGTAGCGATTCTCAGCCTGACGACAGGATATGACTGCATCTCCGCTCATCTTTTGAAATCCTGAGTAGTCTCTCGTGTTTATTTTGCAAAAGGTTCAAATGGTGTATGTTGACCCACTGTCCTCGTATGTTCGACTTTGACTGAAGAACTATCTACTCTCGTTATTGGCAGGCCAGAGACTGTCAATTTTGTGGTTTATATTGTGTTTGTTTTGTAAAGGTCAATTCTGTTAGCTTTATTTGATCATAGTACTTTTTCTGTGACTTTACTGTGTATCAGAACTAAGCCTACTGAATTAGAAACAAGAAAGGAAGAACGTCATTATCTATATTCAATAAGTACTGATTCTCAAAAATGATTGGAACTCGAATAATGTCCTATAATGCTTCTATAGATTATAAAAAAATAATTGAAGCTCCCTTGATTCGGCAATTTCCTTGATTATAAAATAAACGAAGGTAAATATTGAAATATTCATCAGTATTCGAAAAAAATTTAGTTAGATCGAAGTTATATAAATTGAACTACTGTTTAATCAAAATTCAAAACTCAGATGATTTTAATATGTATTCAAGAGTAATTGTAACCAAAATTCCTAAGAAGTAATTACTTAACATATAGCTAATACTTTAATAGAAAGAGGAAAATAAAATCACAGACTATTTTCTGGTTATAATTTCATTTATAAATTCGCCTTTTAGAAATTTTTACTATATTTACTTACCCGTATTTGTGTAGATATGGAACAAGAAATTAGTTCCCGTATCAATGTTAAATATCCTAAATATTTTTATAAACAGGATGATTTATAATTGAAATATCTTTATAAGGCTTGTAAGGGTTTTTACCGCTTTGCGTGGGGTTTCTTTCATGCGAGAAACAGAGACGACACAAAAAAAGACTTCCAGAATTTTGTCCCAAACTTTTATTACATGATTTTTTAAGGGACACAGCACATACAACACATATAAAGTAATTAATGCAGGATCATTTTACAGACTGTGGCATCACGACAAGGCTGATTACTCTCTGAGGCATTTTTAAATTTTTACTACTATTGATCCATACGAAAGAAAGACGAGTTCTAATTAAAAACGACAGCCAAATTTTTAAAACAAAACATAACAAATAGATTTATTTACAAAAAGAATTAAACATTAAACACTTCCGATGTAATCACTTCATTTACGTGCAGATTCACAAACACACGCTCCAGGGCCATTTCTCGGCCCAACTACACAGGAGCCTAGTAAAAACACGTCTACACTGTGCGGGATCTATCAAGTGTCTCTCCCAATGTCTGGATTTTTCAGAAGGGGTGGAGGAGCCGCCAGATTATCGGCTGACAGTTCTTCTTGAGACGCCGAACTTTATTACATTTCGAAACGTTAAGTTGACAGCTTTAGTGGCTTGTCTTGTGAGGGAAACGGTCTTTAACCCCCCCACGGGTTCCGAAACTGGTGGAACCGAACAACACATTCCTTGAAAACACGCAGCTGTGTTTTCCAAGAGCTTGTGGGGTTTCGGGAAAAATTAAGACCCTATTTCCAGTACGCTACAAGACAAAGCCATATTCGTCACATAACGAACGTTGGCCTCTGCGTTCTCTCCTCTCGTTCCACCCCCGCATTGAACAACCCCAAAGCTCCCCTCGCAAGGGTTGCCACATGCCAACATTGACACGGGTTACCAGGCATGGCGCGACTTACACGCTCCACCTAAGCATAAAATTAGCCCACAGTGGCTGATTTTATGACATTCCGGAACAATAGATATATATATATAGATATATAACTGCGATTACATTTCTTGCAAAAACAAATATGTTCAAAAAAGATAACTCAATACACTACATATATATTCAAATAATAATGCAATTTCTTAAACAACAAAAGATCAAGCAAAACAAAAATTATATTTATACATATAACATAAGAGATGGTTCATTCCAATCTGGATAGAGCATCCGCACTTCAGTGCTGTACACCCGGCCTATGTGTGATGGAACGATTCCATCTTTGTAGGGCTAAAGCCCAACGGGTTAACTTGGGGCTTTTAGGAGTGGTATGGTTTAAATATTTAAGTGGGTTGTGATCCGAAATTATCTCTACTTGAGCACCATAAATCCACTTATCAAATTTATTCAGCCCAAGCAGCACTGCCCAAACCTCTTTCTCAATGCTTGCCCAGTTCTTCTGTGTGGCATTGAACTTTTGCCTGGCAAACGCTATTGGTCGGTAAGACCCGTCAACATCTTGCTGAGTCAAACAACAACCCACACCATAGTCGGACGCATCACAGTGCACTTGGAATGGCAAATTGGCATCAGGGGTAGCTAGACCAGTTACTTCACATAACAAGGCCTTTAATTTTTCAAAAGAATCTTGTTCTGATTTCCCCCAGCAGACATCATTAGGTTTATTTCTCTTAGTCAACTCCGTGAGTGGAGCACTTATTTCAGCATACTTTGGTATGTATGTACGATAGAAACCCATGAGTCCTAGCACAGATCTGACCTCCTTCTTAGTGGTACGCCTAACTAACTTCCGGATTGCTAGTATTTTGTTTTCATCAGGACCATGTCTACCCCCTCCTATCACGTGACCTAAATATGTTATCCTCTCGGCCGCGAAAGTGCATTTGTCTAGCCTCGTGGAGAATCCTAGTTTGTCCAATTCGGTTAGGATTAATTTCAAATTAACTAGATGTTCCTCAAAAGATTTTGAAAAGATCACGACATCATCCATTTATGCCTGTGCATACTCCGATGAGATTTTAAAACACGATTCATTTCCGTTGAAAAGTACCAGACGCCCAGCCAGACCAAAAGACATAGTTTTCCACTGGTATAACAGCGCTGTGAGTAGTAAACGCTGTAAACGGTTTGCTTTCCTCATCCATTTTTATTTGCCAATATCCCTTTAGAGATCTAAGCTGGTCAACCAATTGACTGATCCCGCAATGAATATTAATTCTTTCATATCTTTCATGGGGAAAAACCGGAACTTTTGTCACGGCATTAAAGCTCTAAAATCGATGCACATTCTTACGAGAGTCTTTTTTAGCGACGCAAAACAATTGGGAGAGCATTTCAGATTCCGATGGTTCTATTAAATCTAAATCTAGCACATTCTGAACTTGACGTTCGACTCCTTTCTATACGCAATGGAACACTATAACAATGGGGGTTTTTATCTAATTGCATTCGTAATAGTTCAATTTTGTGTGCCCACCGAAGCTGGTTGCACGGGTTTAGTAAAGAATGTTTAAACTTTACGATTAAACCTTAAGAGTCTTCAACTGAGAAAACTTAAATGCTCTACTATAAGACTGTCGAGAATTTCCAGGAATTTAGGTTCCTTGGTAGCAGTAGGTACAGTTTCACATGCCCGAATTCTTTTTCTGTCTTCAAAAATGACATTTACAGAGTTTGAACTGGCTTATGTAATGCTTTTAACTTATTTGATGATATTGTTGGTCGAACCATCCGTAATTTGCAGAAACGAATGGGGATTACGTTTCCTTCAACAATAGTTGCAGGACCTTGCCATCTGGCAAATAGTTTAGTGGTCGAATCAGGTATTAACACTATCACCTGATCTCCAACTTTGAACACTTCGTTAGACGATCTCAAATTGTGGTAATAAGCTGTTCTTTCCTGCTGTATTCCTGAAACAAGCTTGGCTTGCTCTGCAGCCTTCTCAAGTTTTAATTTTAAATCTTCCAAGTATTTGAAAATAGGAGTAGTATTTAACTGAATGTTATTATGTTTCCCAGTCCAAGTAGATTTTAAGATTGACAAAGGACCTTGCTGTTGCCTACCATACAATAATTTAAATGGAGATACACCAGTGGTGCATGGGGTATTTCTCTGTACGCCCACAGTACGTATGGAATTTGTAAGTGCCACCCTCTACCTTCTTCCCTAACTACATGATGTAGCATGTTCTTCAAAGTTCTATTAAACCTTTCTACCAATCCGTTTGATTGTGGATACCCTGGGGTAGAGAATCTTGGACTTCTCCCTATTCGTTTCTCGAACTCTTTAGTGAGCTCGGCTATGAAATTCGTCCCGTTATCAGACGCAATAACGTGCGGTATACCTGTTCTCGAAAAAGATGCTTAACAAAGCTTCACAGGTTGCCTTCGCACTAAGACTAGTCAACGGTACGGCTTCGCCCCACCTGGTATGTTGATCAACCAGGCACATTATATATTTATGCCTTTTGAACTCGGAGGGTCAATCGGACCTATTAGATCTATATTCATTGCCTGAAATGGTAATTTCGGCCTCGCCACCGGCGTAATTGGCGTTCTGTCACTAGTCTTAACTGTTTGAGTGAGTTGACACTCTTTACATGAGCCACAATACCTTTTGACATCAACCCTCATACCTTCCCAGAACAATGAGTACTTGATCCGTTCAAGAGTCTTCTTTGGACCCATGTGACTACTAAATGCTGAGGTATGAGCAAGTTTCAGTACCTCCTTCCTTTTGCACTTTGGAATCACAAGTTGCCCAATACTCTCCCCGAGTATGTTATCTCTATGAAATAGATAACCGTCTACCTCATAGTAGTTACCTTTGCCTTCTTTAGCATGCTTCCAAGCCACTGCTAACTCAGCACACTGCTCTTGCTCAGAGCAAAAATTATCAGCCACCCTGCTCCCCTGAACATCTCAGCAGTTACTTCCCCGTCATTAGTATCAACCGTTCCCACTTCATTCCCACATGAAGTAATTTCCCTTTGAGGTTCCTCAAAGACAGCGTTATCTCGCGCTTTCTCCTGCAAAGCCCTAGACGAAACCTCAGTTCCACCTAAATTTCCTGAGTCTCCCCTCAGGTCCTGAGAGTTCCGAGCCAGAGAATTCTCTTCACTCCGGGCCCCTCCCAACATGTTCAATATTTCCGGTGGAAGTAACACATCTTCCACCAAAACCTCTGCTAAAGCACACAACACTTGCTGATGCACTACGTTAACCTGACCACCCGTAGCCAGATCTAACGGAACGTAAACTAATGGACACTTAACCGCCGGACCAAAAATACCCTTTAAGTAAATTGTGGAAGCTCCTTCGACTGAAATTCCAGGAACTAAGTCCTTCTTGACAACCGTGATTTCCGTACCCGAATCCACTAATGCCTGAGCTAGATTCCCATCTACACTGATAGATGTTTTTATTAGTTTGCAAAGTTTATCCTCAATAGCCTGCCTAAGAACAGCTTTACCGAGTAAATCTACCCTAGCAACTACAGTTTCTTCTTTTGATTCCGCCCCTTCGGCTGAAATCTTGTTTACATTAACCCTTTTATAATCAGTTCCCGCATTTTTCGGACAATCTCGTTTAAAATGTTTGTCAGATCCGCAGGTATAACAAGTAGGCTTTTTAAATTCAGTGACTTTTGGTTTTTCGAAATTTTTCTTAAGAACAAAATTACTATTTTCTGGCTTTTTCTCGTAGAATTGTGGTTTACCCCAATTACCATGAACATATTTCTTATCAGAATAATTCCATTTGGCCCTTACCGACCCATCATAGGATTTACCCTTGGAAGCATAGAATACATCGCAGTGCTTACCCAAGTCTTTCGGCTTAAAAAAGCCATCCCCTGAAGTACCCCTATGTGGACCGCAGTTTCGGGATCTAACGTTTGGAACATTTTATCCTCCACGATGAGTTGACATACTGATTCAAAATCCTTTACTCCCCTGGATTTGCAGTAATACAACCACATTGATGTTAACCGAGAAGCAAACTGAGAGAAAGTTTCATCATTGTTACGCTTTGCTTTACGAAAATTCTCTAGACATAATTTTCGAGAAGGTTCAAATTCTTGTAATACTATTTTTTTAACGATTCATATTCTTTTAACTCTTTTTACTCGAGATTAACTAACAAATTAGCTACTTTATCCCCTAATAGACAAAGCAAAACTTTAGGTTTAAATTCGTCACTGACATTTTCGTTTACAAACGCCTTCTCTAAACTTGAGAAAAAATAGTCCCACCCATCTGACTTATTGGGAACCTTAACTGTTAAGAGCCTAACCATTTTGACTATTTCATCTAATGATTTGACGCGAGCGGTTGGATCACTAATCTGAACTACATCCTGACTCTTCCTAGCCAATTCTGCCTCTAGGCGAAGTTTTTCTAGCATAAATTTTTCCTTTTCTCTCTCTTCATTAAATTTAAATCTATTTTCGCTTTCAAGTTTTTCCTTTTCTCTTTCTGCTTGAAATTTAAGTTTATTTTCGTTTGCGAGTTTTCGTTCCCGTTCTAACCTTTCCGCGACAATAGATTCTAAATATTCTTTCGCTACTTCCTCTTCATAATGTTCATTAGCCATAATTAAGTTTTTCTGATCGGCTTTAAACATGTTTTCGTCAGGTGACTCGACAAAATCTTGAGCCAGACAATAAATCTGGTCGTCTGCTTTTATTTAGGAAAGACATTTTTCCAGCCACACCTAATGCCAGATTACCTTACAACACAATTCAAATCGAAAACAGAAACAACACTCAAAAGAAAATAATATGCATGCAAAATCAATAATGATAAACTCAACTTATATAGCTATCAAAATTCAAAAACATATTTCAAAAGTAAACCAAAATCATTTAAAATCAAACGTTTATCATTAAACAATAAAACAAAACAACGCCACTCTCTTTTTCATTAACAGAAAAAAAAATATGTAATCGTCAATGATTTTAGTTTCACCAAGAATATTTGATTAAGTAAATTTGTCTCCTTCAATATCGTATTACGTTAAATAGCTATAGACATATTTATGTTAAATTTCCAATAAAGCACGTCATTCATATAGAATATATTTTAAAACCAAAAGTAAGCAAAGAAAATTTATATCACTGAACAAACATTAACTGTTATTATAATACCTTAAAACTAAAGCATTCGCTTATTTTAATTTGACTTGAAGAAGTCTTGAGAGTTAGTCCACTTTTTAACATTGAAAAATTACAGTACTTACGGATCATCGTTGGTGGCAGTATAATTTATTCGTAAAATCGGTCGTTTTTCCTCACAATGATCATGATGCAAAACAGATGATGGCACAACGCACATTGGATGATGTCACAACGCACATTGGATGATGGCACAACGCACTTTAGATGATGGCACAACGCACATTGGATGATGGCACAACGCACATTAGATGACGGCACAACGCACATTAGATGACGGCACAACGCACATTAGATGATGGCACAACGCACATTAGATGATGGCACAATGCACCATTTGTTCACATTCCGGAACATTACGCACGACGATGCACTGTAAAACACGAAGAACTGCACGAACGCCAAACAAAATGGCGGCCGTTCGCAACTGAACACGCCATCACTGCTGAACATGCCTTTTGATACCCAGATTACTGTCCACAATAAATTATGCCGACAGGCAACACTGGACACGCTGATTGTACTCCTCAAAAATCAGCACCTTCGGCCGACCGAAAAACTTTTTCGACGAAATCACATAGCACCCCCTCGGAGATCACAACGCTCCTCGAAGATTCCAAAATCTTCGATGCACAATCGCCGGTCACCCATTTTTTTCCTGTCTCTTCTCGCACGCCACTCTTGACACCAATGTAAATGGGTTTTAACCGCTTTGCGTGGGGTTTCTTTCATGCGAGAAACAGAGACGACACAAAAAAGACTTCCAGAATTTTTTCCCAAACTTCTATTATATGATTTTTTAAGGAACACAGCACATACAAGACATATAAAGTAATTAATGCAGGATCATTTTGCAGACAAAGCCATATTCGTCACATAACGAACGTTGGCCTCTGCGTTCTCTCCTCTCGTTCCACCCCCGCATCGAACAACCCCAAAGCTCCCCTCGCAAGAAGGGTTGCCACATGCCAACCTTGACACGGGTTACCAGGCATGGCACGCCTTACAAGGATAATTTTAAATTTTTGGCACACTTATTTTGCTTGAAAGGGAATGCTGGGAAGTTGCAATGAGAGGTTCTTTTAGTTCCTTTAGTTGTCACAAAGCACGTTTGCTTTCTCTTACTGGTTTTATTCTAGGTCCATGTCGCTGACCCGGCACTTTTGGAATTTCGAGTTGAAACTTTCAAAAAAATTAGTACCTAATTAGTACCAATTAGTACCAAAATATCAGAATTAGTACCCATCAGGATAGCGTGTTATAGCGTGTCCGATTCTGCCGGGCCAGCGACATGGTAGCCCGGCACTTTTGGAATTTCGAGTTGAAACTTTCACAAAAATTAGTACCTAATTAGTACCAATTAGTACCAAAATATTAGAATTTGTACCCATCAGGATCACGAGTTATAGCGTATTCGATTCTTCCGGGCCAGTGACAATCAGGTCGCTTCCGAGCCAGACGTTTTGGAATTTCGAGTTGAAACTTTCACAAAAATTAGTACCTAATTAGTACCAATTAGTACCAAAATATTAGAATTAGTACCCATCAGGATCGCGAGTTATAGTGTGTCCGATTCTGCCGGGCTACCATGTCGCTGGCCCGGCACTTTTGGAATTTCCCGTTGAAACTTTCACAAAAATTAGTACCAAATTAGTACTAATCTTAAAATAACACTTCCCACATAAAATAAAAATGCCCATCGAAAAAGAAATCGTAAATTTCCAATAGATGGTCAGATGAGATGAAAAATGTTGTTTGCACTTGGTAGTACAAAATGCGTAGTTTAGTTTATCCTTTTATTTACAGCTGTGGAGGGATGAGAGGTATAAATTCCAAACTAATTGGCGACCATTTGTGGTTCACCCCCCGGTTCGCCGACACTGAAATTTCCTTCCCCCTCTCCTTGGAAAAATCCCCAAAAAGAGAAAAATCACACCCCCGTGTCGCCGACACAAAAATTCCTTCCTCCTTCTCGTTGACAAATGTTTATTTACAAACTACACTATGCATCACAGGCGTAGCTACCGTGGAGCAGTTGGAGCGAACTGCTCCATGCGCATGAATCATGGGGGTGCAAAATTAGAAAGGGTGAAATATAAATTTGTGAAAACTTTTGTATAAAAATTCGATTTGTCAGATTTTCTATGAAATATACAAAAAATAAATGAAATATTTTTTAGATAAATAAAACAAAGCTTTTAATTATATTAGTATGCACTTGACTGAAATCATAACTTTGATTTCAGTAAATATTCATTATAAATTTAACATTTTATAGACCTATAAAAATACATGATGATTGCTAAGAATGTTTGAAATCACTACAATAGGCATTTACTATACGTACTGTAAGTTGCGTTTTACAGCAAAAAAGTTACATGCATCTGGGGAATCCCACGAGCGCAAGTTAACATCGGCGCAGAATCGAGGCAAATATTCGGGATTTTTTTAAAGCAAGCGTAGTATTTAGAGTTTCATATTCCCTTTGTTTATTTTGTGCAGTGTAAGGATTTGAAGTTGATTCTAGAATGAATGTGTTACATAATTTTTAAAACTTATTGAGTGCACTGGGGATTGGAATTTATTGTTCCGTTTAATTGACTTTGTAAAATTTATGACTATTTTACTAAATTACTTATATACAGTGTGCTTTTGGATTCATCGACGTATAATTTTAAAAGTAAATGGTTTGTTTATAAATTATTATGTTAATAGAGGTTTCAACATACAGAATAATATTTAGTTTTATAACGTAAGAAAATAAAATGGTTTTTAAAATTTCTAAAAGTAATAAATAAAAAATTATCAACAATTAACAGATATACACTGCTGGCCACCCAAACTGCAACACCAAGAAAGACAAGAGATATCACAACAAAATTTATTTTGTAGATAACATGTTGACCAAGTATCAAATGATTAAATTTATAGACTTCTGTGAAGTGTGGTTCCTGCCAAAATTAGTAGCCAGAGTAGCCGCCATTGTTGGAGATCACCGCTGCCACACGCCTCGGCATTGATTCAAAGAGACTTTGGATGAGTTCTTGAGGTACAGCAGACCAAGCAGCTTCCACACGTTGCCAAAGTTGATCTGCTGTGGCAGCTGGGGATGGAATCTGGGTCAATCGTAGAGCAACCATGGACCATATGTTTTCTTTCTATCGGCGAAAGATCCGGAGAGCGAGGCGGCCAGTGAAGAAATTCAATCTGGCGATTGACGAAGAACCGTTGGACAATGCGTGCCACGTGTGGTCGCGCATTATCCTGTTGAAATATGGCTGTGGGCAAGCCCTGAATGTAAGGAAGGACAACTGGCTCCAACACCTTGGAGATGTAGCGCTGGCTGTTTAAAGTACCGGCAATGCGTACTAGAGGTGTGCAAGTGTGATATCCAATACCGCCCCATACCATAATACCCGGTGCAGGACCAGTGTGGCGGTGCATAACGGAGCTGTTCAGCATCCTCTCTTCACGGTGTCTCCAGACTCGAATGCGACTATCGTGGTGTAGCAGACAGAAGCGTGACTCGTCAGTAAAGACAATTTCATTCCATTATGCCGTCCACATCCTTCTGTCATCGCACCATTGGCGGCGGAGACGTCTGTGGTTTTGCGTCAAGCGTAGACAAAGCAATGGACGTCTTGCGGACAGACCACTCTGCTGTAAACGGCGTCGAATGGTACGCGCAGACACTGGATGATGCAATACAGACTGCATGTGCTGTGATATGGTTCGTGATGTGACTGAGCGATCCGTCACTGCCATGCGCACAATTTCCCTGTCATCACGTGAAGTGATGCGCTGAGGTGGATACGATCGAACACGCCGGTCCGTCGTATCCTCCTGCATCCAACGATCACATATCCGCATTACAGTTGTTTGGTTTCGTCCAACACGACTACCGATTTCCCTGATTGATAATCCACAATCTCGGTAGGCCACTATCCTTCCTCTGTTGAACTCGGATACTTGATCAAAAGATCATCGCTGTTTTCGACGAGGCATAATTGATCGTTTTTTTTTGAAAAAACCACAAGAAAAACACAATTGCCGAACGTGAAATCGTCGAAATCTCCAAGGCTTAAATAGCACTTTTAAGTGGCCCCACAGGCGCGCGTGATGTGCGTCTGCGCTGAAATTCTAATCATTTGCATATCTCACGTCCGCTAATGCATGTTGTAAATTGCATGTTATTTGCATGTTTCCTTCAGGGTGTTGCATTTACAGTGGCCAGCAGTGTATTTATACAGAGGCTGTTCGCACATTTTTTAGACGATTTTGGTAAGCGGAAATAAAAAATTGTCTTCTACAAAAGAAATAATTGCAATTGTACTATATTTTTAAAAGTCAAAATTATCGTATGCGGACTGAAAGTTTTGTTTTTATTCAAAATGGCGTTTTTAACAAAGCAGTGGTTCGAAGGCTACATTTATGCTCTTTCCGAAGAGAAATATGCATACTCCTTTATCCAAAAACGATGTGAGAGTCAAGGTTTTGTGATATCTAAAGCGTCGATAGGTAATATTGTCAACAAAAAAGGAAAAAACGTCAAATTGGAGCCTCAAGTGGGACATTAATTCCAAACAAGTATCCAAGGAAAAAAACGGACATCTTCGACTATTGCAAAGGTACGTTGTTTAATGTTAAAAGAAAATCCCCCTAGTCAAAGGACAGTTGCAAAATCATTAAAATGCTCTGTGTCCACTGTAAACAAAATGATAAACGTTGATTTAAATCTTAAGAAAGCGAAAAAACGCAATGTGCATCGTCTTCTTCCAAATCATATCGCTGAACGCAGGACACGCTGCAGAATTCTATATGAGAAACACTTATCCAAAGAAAAATGGAAAACAAGTTTCACAATAGATGAATCATGGGTGTATTTAAATAATTGCAACAAAAAAAGAGCCATTTATTATCATAAAAGGGGAGAAAAAAATTTAAGTGCATGGTTCAAAGAATCGAAAGAAAGTCTTTCTAAGGGATTCATGATTGTTGCTGGTTTTTCTTATAATGGCAAGTTAAAAATAAAGAGAGTGGAAAAAATGTCAAGATTAACTCCAAATACTATCAGGAACATATTTTATCGCCAATTTTTCTGAATGAAATACCATCGCTTTACCCACAGTGCCATCAATCTGTGAGACTCCATCAGGACAAAGCTAGCAGTCACACATCAAAATCCACTGTAAATTTCCTAAAAGAAATGGAACAAAAAACTGGTATCAAGGCCATACCCTTCACTGATATCCCTACTAAATCTCCCGATATGTAACCTATGGATTTTTGTGCTTTCGGACTTTTAAAATCTGCATTATCCAAACGTCGTCCCAAAACCTTTACAGGACTCTGGAAAGCTGTTCAGGAGTGTAGCGTACTGGAAATAGAGGTTATTTTTCCCGAAACCCCACAAGCTCTTGGAAAACACAGCTGCATGTTTTCAAGGAATGTGTTGTTCGGTTCCACCAGTTTCGGAACCCGTGGGGGAATTAAAGACCGTTTCCCTCACAAACAAGCCACTAAAGCTGTCAACTTAACTTTTCGGAATGTAATAAAATTCGGCTTCTCCAGAAGAACTGTCAGCCGATAATCTGGCGGCTCCTCCGCCCCTTCTGAAAAATCCAGACATTGGGTGAGACGCTTCATAGATCCCGCACAGGGTAAACGTGTTTTTACTAGGCTCCTGTGTTGTCGGGCCGAAAATGGGCTTGGGGCGTGTATTTGTGAATCTGCACGTAAAATTGAGTGAATTGTGTCGAAATTGTTCAATGTTTAATTCTTTTTGTAAATAAATCTTGTTATGTTTTGTTTTAAAAATTTGGCTTTCGCTTTAATTAGAACTCTGTCTTTTCTTTGGTATGGATCAATAGTAGTAAAAATTTAAAAATGCCTCAGAGAGTTAACAGCCTTGTCGTGATGCCACAGCCGCTTTTGGTGATCAGCGGTCGGATCCGTACCCGGTTCTGAAAGCAGAGTTCAGTATGCCAAATTGAGCCCATAGAAGTATAGATTTTATTACGCCGCCGTAGCGAGGAGTGTTCAGAGGAAAACCTTCCCTTTTTCGAGGGAGTGATGTTTGAAGAATAGCAGTGCTTCGCGAAAGAAGAGGTCATCGACCCAGGAACGGAAGGAGTTCCCTCGATGCTCCGGTGTTTTTCATGGTGCGTCCAAGAAGAGGGTGTGTTTTCAAGAGGGATCTGGCCCGTGTTTCCCCGCCGCAATGAAAATTGGGTGTTTCGCGTCTGATGGAGAGTTTCGTTTTCTGCGTATTGTGTGTGGTGTGCCATCCGTGTTGTGGAGAGTGTCTGCGAGTGACCGATGACGTTTCTGCGGTGGCCTGAAAAAAGGGGTGAGTACTGCTTTTAGATACTCAAAGTTGCATTGTTTTTTTTTTTCGGATAGGTATTTTTCGGAAATAATTTTAAGTTTTAAGTTGTGATGAATTGCTGGAAAATACATCAGTGCAATTGTTCTGCGGGGACAAAAGTAGTGTATTTTGCAACCGTAGTGTTTATATGTAACGTGTGAATGGCTAAGCTAGCCATGAAGTGGTTGTAATTCTTGTGGAGGGTAAGAACTACCCTGGTTGTATTGCCTAAAAGGGTTTTAAAAAAAATAGATACAAGTGGTATTTTTTTTCTCAATAATTTTTTTAAACAGTTATTATTGGAGTTTTTTGTTTTTTGTTTGGGTAAACTACCTGTAGCAAACTGTTAAAAAAATAAATACAGTGGTATTTTTTTTTGTTTCTCTCGATAATTTTTTTAAAGCATGTATTGAGAGTTTTTGAACGTTAACTAACGTTGTTAATTAGAAGCTTCTAATTGTTTTCAAAGGTTAACTAAGCTAGTGCCTTTGTGGTTTGGATATACAAGCTGTATATTCCGGTAAATGCTTGTAGCGGTATAAGTGTTGATTAATGTTTGCTACTTGGTTATTAATTGAGTTGTTTTATATAAAGGTTGACTAAACTAGTGCCTTTGTGGAAAATATACAAGCTGTATATCTCAATTATAGTAGCGGGATAAACGTTTATTCAACGACTTGCTATGTAGAAGTATTGTTTTTGGTGTGTTATGGAATGTTAAAAAGGTTAATCTAATGTTTTGATGTTGAAAAAGTTATTATTGCAATTTGGAAAAGTTAAGCTAAAGTGTTATATATGATTTTTTTTGGTATTTTATTTGTTTATGTGTATGATCCCATTGTAAAATACATGGTTTCACGAAGTAAATTTAATTGAAGGTGTTTTAGTTATTTTGAGTTTTTTTAAAATTTGCCTGACCTGTGCTTATAAATTTGTGATTAATTTTGTGTGTAAAAATGGCTTATCTTACTAAAGGTAGAAAGGCAGATTTGAAAGTTTTCGAGATGAGGTTGGGTCAACAGCCCGCCCCAGATGCTTTAATAATCCATCTAAAAAAATTAATAGAGAGCAGTCCAAATTACGAGGAGAATTTTGTTAGGGGTCTTCTAGAAACCATTATGCAAGACAGATTACAGCAGGAAAAAGCGGCTAGGGAGAAAGAGGAAAGAGATAGAATTTTGGCTAGGGAAAATCTTGAAAAAGATAGAATTTTGGCTATGGAAAATCTGGAAAAAGAAAGAGCTCTCGAATTACAACAATTGCCGATTATGTATCAGGCCCGTTTGGCGACCCTAGAATATCCCCAGAATACGGTAAAGGAAACAGTGAATTATGATTTTGAGCAAATGGAAGAGGGGAAGAAGACTCAAGTAGACTCTGCGGATATTCCGAAAGCGGAAAAGCTGTCCGGGGGAAAAATAGGTTCTCAGTCCGAGAAGAAAGAGGTAGATTTTTACTGTGAAAACAGTCGGAGGGCGGACCATGGCTCCGCGAATTTGGGGTGAAGGCGAAAGGGGAAAATCTAGTTGAGTCGGGAAAAATTACGACAGAGAAAAAATGAGGGATAACCGTGCTGTGTTTGAAACAATTCGGGGGGCGGTCAGAAAGGCCGGCAGAGTTGTGGGGAAAGGAAGGAAAAGTTTACTGTTGGGGCAGGAGGTCGATGAACCCGATGAACCCGATGAACCCGACTCGCGTTTGAAAGATAAGAACGAAGACATTGGGGAGAGTTAGGAAATTCGGAATTGAAAAAGGGGTAATGGATATGAGAGGAGGTGAAGAGCATGAAGGTAAAAGGATGTTTAAGTTTGGAAAGGAATGTGAGGGAGGAGATAGCGATTGAGTAGAGATGGCGAATTCTGTGGTCGGTTCAGAAGCTGGAATTTCGGTTAAGAGATCAAGGTACCTGCAAGGGCCAAATTGTCCTATTCTGAGAGTTTCCGGTTTTCCTTCGGGTTAGAAGTAAACATCTTGCGTCGGAGAGGTGATAAGAAAGAGTAAAGGGTTGATTTCGGAGGTAGATCGGTCGGGAGAGGTGATGAGAAAGAGTAAAGGGTTGATTTCGAGGTAGATCGGTCGGGAGAGAGCTTGATTGACTTGTATTCGTTCGGGTGGCTAAGCCTATGCATCTACCTGTGGTTCACATAGGCATCCGTTTTTGTATTTTTTAATTAGTAGTAAGTGGATAGCCCATGTTGAAAATCCAGATGAAACACAGGAGGTTGATGTACCTTGTATTGCTTGTTTTGTGTTATTCTAAATGATTTTTTCTTTGTTCATGCAATAGAAAGGTATAGGATTGTTTGTTTTTTGGTATGTGTATTTAAGTGGTTTATTATTATATTTTTGTTTCTATCAGTGATGAATATTGATTTATGGAAATTAAGTGTGTTTTTCGTGCAATGTCATCCCGTACAAAATAATGCACTGAAACGCGAATTTAATAGGTAAATAAATTTTCAAAATTTTGGTTATGTGCTTTGTTAAATTTTGGTTGCAACTTGAGTGTTAAAGGTGGTGCTGAACTATAGGGTTTTTGTTTCAACTCCTCTGTATGCCGGTGCACAAACTGTGCTATTTGCCGGTGCACAAACTGTGCTATTGGTGGTGTAGGTGTGATCGACGGACAAACTTTTTCCTCTGCGAAGAAAAAGCTTCCTGGAGCGTGGAGGAGCTGTAGCGTACTGGAAATAGAGGTTATTTTTCCCGAAACCCCACAAGCTCTTGGAAAACACAGCTGCATGTTTTCAAGGAATGTGTGTCGGTTCACCAGTTTCGGAACCCGTGGGGAATTAAAGACCGTTTCCCTCACAAACAGCCACTAAAGCTGTCAATTTAACTTTTCGGAATGTAATAAAATTCGGCTTCTCCAGAAGAACTGTCAGGCGATAATCTGGCGGCTCCTCCGCCCCTCTGAAAAATCCAGACATTGGGAGAGACGCTTCATAGTCCCGCACAGGGTAACGTGTTTTTACTAGGCTCCTGTGTTTTCGGGCCGAAAATGGGCTTGGGGCGTGTATTGTGAATCTGCACGTAAAATGAGTGAATTGGTCCGAATTGTTCAATGTTTAATTCTTTTTGTAAATAAATCTTGTTATGTTTTGTTTTAAAAATTTGGCTTTCGCTTTATTAGAACTCTGTCTTTTCTTTGTATGGATCAATAGTAGTAAAAATTTAAAAATGTCTCACGAGAGTGTACACAGCCTTGTCGTGATGCCACAGGGGAATGGGATAGAATTACCTCTTCTGACCACTTCAAAGACATTATTATCCTGGAAATTGCGGTTGTCGAAAGATAGTTCAGAATAAGGGATGTGAATAGAACATTTAAAACACAAGAATTTATGTAATTTAGTTTTTGTGAATACAATATACATCGTCTAAAAATGTGTGAACAGCCTCTGTATATATTCTGTTACCTAAATTCTGTTAATAAATATCATATATTTATATATGTATGTAGGTAGTTAGAAATGTCAAAAAAACTAAGTGGGGCTCAGTTTAGAAAACGAAGAATAGAAATGTCAGAAGCCGAAAAGGAAAGTTTTAATGAAAGTTGCGAAAATATAAACTTTTTTTTAACCAGTCGATTCAAATAATGCACTTGTTGAATTTTAATGGAAACAATCGCAAGCTCAAGGCAATAATTCTCCAGACAAAACAGATACAGATATTACGAATATTTCTGCGCCTGAAACAATTCAACAGAAAGTGAAATTCTTCCACAACACATTGATATAGAAATAGACTCGTCTGACAAAGGAAAATTTTCGGAACAATTATTTTGATAATTGTGCAAAGAAAAATATTCGAACCTATTAATACAGTCTCGAATATGCTGCAAGGTACTCATGAAGATATAGAGAATCCGCTGAGATGCTTCCATCACTCCTAACCCAATTCCAGAACTTAGGGAATAATTTGGAGTTTGTTTAAAAAACGATACCCTTGGGTTATCAGCTGTATGGATTATTAACCTTGTTTTCCCCCAAAAAATGCGTCTTGTGAAAAACACTCTTTGCTGAATTACCAAGTAGATGAACTCATTGAGACAGTGAACGATGTTTCAAAGTCGAGGTGTTTTTATAAGTAATGGATTACATAATTAATCAATTTACTATTAGATTTTGAATCCGTTCGACAGTTGTGTACACTTTTTAAATGTTTATCACTTGAATATCTACCCCGCGTCACTTGATAAAAGTATCTGGAAGGATCAGAATTGTTACAATCGGCATATCTTTTCAATATTTCACCTAATTTTGGACCTCGATTGCTTCGATTTAAAATGTGCTTTTATATTCAATTAAAACAAATTACTTTAATACGCGAAATTGCTGAACTACTTTTAATTCACACCGCAGACTCAAGTAGCTTCTTTGACATAATTACAGCTTGCCTGATATTTTCACTTTACCGGTGAGGACGACGACAGCAGAAATAAGTTTTTCAAAGCCAAAAATTAATCAAAACAGTTTAGAAGCATCATGTCACAACACCGTCTTAACTCTTATACCACTATATAAATTGAAAAAAACAATAACTTTTCACTTGATCTCGCGAAATTGATTGATCGCTTTGAAAACGAAAAAGTGAGAAAATGACAATTTAAGTTTTTTTTTTTTTAAATGTGGAACTAAACATGTATAAGTGTATTTTGACAATACAGTTTATAAAATATGTAGTAATATAAGTAGTACTCCGTACTTAAAGAATAATAACTTTGTTCTGTTAACCGGCTGTTATTTATTTAACAGCCGGTCATGTGTATGAAATCCGGAGGAACTCTGAACAAATTATCTTTGTGTAAACTATCCGGAGCTTTACATTTTGAAATCCGATGAGCACTTCCAGTAGCTCAAATTTTCTCTTTTCTTTCTATGCGGAAAAGGAAATTTTGGTACTGCACTAAATTTCCACCACGTTTTGATTTAATGAAAGAAATGTTGCTCATTTTATCTCAAAATCAATGAAGTTCGACGCAAAACCCAAGAAATTAGACGCAAACCAAAGAATTCGACGCAAAATCAAAAAATTCCAATTCACCATGTGTTTGTGCACTTGTTCAAGCATTATCTCCAATAACTCAGGGAGCAACGGTGGTAACAAAATTTTTTGAATAAAACATTTCTGGTCAAAAATGAAATTGCCCGGACGTATTTTTATTTTTACTTTCCTGCTAAGAAGCATTGATTTTTAAGAAATTAAAAAAGGCGCGAGTTACTAAATTGTGTGTTTGTTTGTCTTACTCATATTAGGCATTGCCTGCATATAGCTTGCTGCATTCTCTGACTTGTACTCTATTTGTGTATCCCATATCACATGTACTTATAACTAAATATTGTATCTGCTCTGGTGTCCTATTGCAACTGGCAATTCTGGCTCTGTAATATACTTTCGAACACTTTGATTTATGCAATTGTCTTCTAATAAAGATAATTTTGTTTAAAAAAAGTAAAAAAATAAATAAAAAATCAGACGATATCATATCATAGATCGTAGCTTGGTGGTTGCCTAAGGGATATTTCCCGCGGGTTAACTAACTAAAAGGTGGGGTATATAACTTTAAGAGGTGTTATAATTGGGGCTCTGGCTCCTGAATGCTCTGGTGCGTGTTACACTGCGGCTGACTTGCGTTGACTAGACATCACTGGTTTCGCGATCGTGCCGAGCGGGATTGTACCGAGCGATCGGTTGTCAGTACTTCTGGATGCCTCACGTAACGACAGGTTAACCTGGTGATTTCTACATGTTCGCGGACTCCAATTGCCAATTATTTGAGAATGGCCCATAAGTTATTTGACTCTCTTACACCAGTCATTTGCTGTGAGTTGCATTAACTCAGCCAGCGTCACTGTAGCCCGGCAGATTCGAATACGCTATAACTCGTGGTCATGATGGGTACTAATTCTAATATTTTGGTACTAATTAGTACTAATTAGGTATTAATTTTTGTGAAAGTTTCAACTCGAAATTCCAAAGCGTCTGGCTCGGAAGCGACCTGATTGTCGCTGGCCCTGAAGAATCGAATACGCTATAACTCGTGATCCTGATGGATACTAATTCTAATATTTTGGTACTAATTGGTACTAATTAGGTACTAATTTTTGTGAAAGTTTCAACTCGAAATTCCAAAAGTGCCGGGCTACCATGTCGTTGGCCCGGCAGAATCGGGCACGCTATAACTCGCGATCCTGATGGGTACTAATTCTGACATTTTGGTACTAATTTGGTACTAATTAGGTACTAATTTTTGTGAAAGTTTCAACTCGAAATTCCAAAAGTGCCGGGCCAGCGACATGGACCTTTTTATTCGGGTGCGAGATCCTATTTCCACTATTTTATAATCTTTAAAAATATTTTTAAAAATACTAACGAAAATGTGGGAAATTAAAAATTCTACTTATGACTTATATACATATGTATGTATGTACTCGTATGTATGTGTGTTACACAGTAAAACAATATCACGTGTAATCCAATTTAAAATTATTCAGTTCATTGTAGATGTCGTTTAATCAGTGGTTGAGGAACGTATCCCTTAACGTAGGTTTGGTTTGGTTTAGAGCTCTAAGGTCAATTTGCGTTTCACGAGTGCTAATTATACCGGGACCTACTACTTAAAGCCGATTCCGAGCGGCTACAAATGTCCATGCCAAGATGGGGCCTTAACGTAACGTAAAGTCACCTGTAAAATCTAAATCATACTTTGACATATAAACACGCTTTATTTCAACAATTCGTTCCTCGTTCGCCATTTTCCCTCTATAGGAGCCAGAACACAGAGGTCGTGCCTACATTCCTCTCTCTCTACGTGTCTGCTAAAGAAAATGCCTTACTACGTAATGGAACAACACCCTCCGCCATTTTCCCACTCCCACATTCTTATATCATGATAGTTACAAACTGTCAGTTCTCACGTCCCTGGACAATCTTACATATACATTCCCAAAATAGAGTTCGCCTACGAGCAAATATAAAAATTGAGAAAAAGTTGTAAGTGCATCAATAAGAATAACTAATAAACTAATGAAATGGCTGGCCACTTCTAACACTGGCCAAGTCACTTGGCCAAAGCTCGAAATAATCGAGAATATACGACTACTTTGGGCTTTAGTTGGCCAACTCGCGATACGCCGGACAATCAATGGCCATTTTGCGAAAGATAAAGTTACTACTGTAAATTATATTAATATTTTAACTGTAGCAATAACACCGATTCTTTGTCTCAGGTAACATCTACGTTAAGCATTTTAGTTAAGTTAGAGATTAAAGATATGCATTCTAGTTAACTGACTAACTGCTCAACCCACGTTCTAAAAAGGTAATAGGTACATAGTTCAACATGTTAGATGAAATTAAACTACTTATTAAGACAATTAAGAAGAACTTAGACCACTTAGGTAAGTAGCAGAAGCTAAATATTTATTTATAATGAAACAGAAATTAACAGTTACAAAATGGTAAAAAAAAAATTTCAATACTTAGGCCTAATCGGCACTACCATACCTCACTCGCCACTCACCCACCAACACCACGCCGGACCCTCCAGCAGGTCAACTACAGTAGGGTGGAACGAAAAAAAATTATTTTTTGAATTTCAATATGCTCTAGTTTTCAAAAGTTGCCTTTTAACAAAATAAAGACGGAAATTAAATATTAGCGTAGTTGGTGCATGTTTTCAATTGGCGCAAGAAGGGCAACCCTTTGGTTTTTATTAAATTTTTGACAAATTTCGCAATTATTTTGAAATTGAATACATTTGTAGTACAAAAAAGTAGCAAAATATGTAATTTAAACATTCCTTTTGGTCAGGAGACCTGCTAAACTGATTATATAATACGTTTTACTTCATAAAAATAGTACACATAAAGGCACTTAAGGACCAGGCACTTAAAAGACACTCCGACATCGCGGTGTAACGAAAAGTTTTTTTTCTGAATTTCAATATGCTCTAGTTTTCAAAAGTTGTCTTTTAAAATTAAAATTAAGAATATAAAATCTTTTTGCTCTACTAAAATACTTTCAAGTGCCGTCAAGGGCTTCAAAATGGATATTTTTATGAAAAAGTGATTATATTTGTATTTTTTGTTAATTTCTTTTATAGTATATTAAAATAATGTATATTTTCTGTAAATAAAATATTCAAAATATGATATATTGACAGAAAACTTGCATATTCTAAGTATTTCTAATTGTTAGATGCCAAAACAGAAAGACTGATTTGTGGAATTTCGCGATTTTCATCATATTAATTTAACAGTAGCATATTCTTATAATACACATTGGAATGAAAGAAAAAGAATTTTTAATTGACGGATCTTAGTTAAAATAAACAAATCATACTTATTTAGAAAAATATTAATGTAATGTCTATAAAGGCAAAACGTTATTTTGAAAAAAAATGTTCATGCTTTTCAAAAGTCCATAGTAATCACACATGGTTTCCATTACTTATTTCACTGATACCTTGAATTGTTTTATTGATTCTAATTTTGACACTATCTTTTGAGAATGTATTTTTGTTTTTATCAATGCATCTCTTGCAGAAGTACCACGAACGGACAAGGATGACCCGATAACTAATTTAACAATCCTTTCTACTACTTGTGTGTGACATGGAATGTTGTTGAAGTCAATAATTTAAATGAACTGCCCCTACGTCACCTATTTTGTTTCCTAGATGGAAAATCTAAAGGTCCAAATGAATTTGGAGGAGAAATAGGTAAACAACTAGAAAACTGCTATGAACTTCCAGTGATTTAATTTTCACCTATTGAAAATAATATTCCATTACTATAAATTAAGGATGATTTAAGTGTGGACCCAAAATATTTGTTAGAAATGTATAATGCAATCTCTGTTGGAAAGTGCTCTTCTGATTTGTCCATGAGAAAACCAGAAAAATTTTGTTATTCACGATGGCTTACATTAGCAAACCAAATATTTCGCTTGTATGTGGGAACAGGATGTCCTGCAAAAAATCTCCGAATACTGACTGAGTGCATTTTGAAAGTTTATGCACCAATTTGGTTTAACGTAAAGATGAAACCATCTTGTATCCGTGAATCGAAGCACTTGAGGAAACTTGTAAGCTATTCACGTTACCTCAATCAGACTCTTAAAAATGTAATTGACCCTGTCATTCAAAGAAATGCATACTTTGCCGCTTCTGAAAATCTCCTCCTTTGTAGGATATTCGACGATCGCAGTCATGTAAGAGAGCTTGGATTACGCCGGATTCTAAAAGCAAGGGTGGAAAATGAAGGAGGCATCAGAAAGAATTTAGTTCCACGTATAAACTTTGATGCCAAGGATTATATTGATATAATTGAATGGAATGCTGTTAAAGTAGCAGAACCTCCTATGACGAGGCATGTTTCTGATGACAAACTAAAACAGTTTATAAAGGAAGCAAAAGAATCTGATCACAAGAAACAAATTATTGACTTCAACAACATTCCATGTCACACACAAGTAATAGAAAGGATTGTTAAATTATTTATCGGGTCATCCTTGTCCGTTCGTGGTACTTCTTCAAGAGATGCATTGATAAAAACAAAAATACATTCTCAAAAGATAATGCCAAAATTTGGAACAATAAAACAA
Source organism: Dolomedes plantarius (assembly GCA_907164885.2). NCBI lineage: Eukaryota > Metazoa > Arthropoda > Arachnida > Araneae > Dolomedidae > Dolomedes > Dolomedes plantarius. Next base: position 74,593,565 of record OU015494.1, on the reverse strand, counting down.
TTCAATGTGTCAGTGAAATAAGTAATGGAAACCATGTGTGATTACTATGGACTTTTGAAAAGCATGATTATTTTTTTTCAAAATAACGTTTTGCCTTTATAGACATTACATTAATATTTTTCTAATAAGTATGATTTGTTTATTTTAACTAAGATCCGTCAATTAAAAATTGTTTTTCTTTCATTCCAATGTGTATTATAAGAATATGCTACTCTAAAATTAATATGATGAAAATCGCGAAATTCCACAAAATCAGTTGTTCTGTTATAGCATCTAACAATTAGAAATACTTAGAATATGCAAGTTTTCTGTCAATATATCATATTTTGAATATTTTATTTACAGAAAATATACATTATTTTAATATACTATAAAAGAAATTAACAAAAAATACAAATATAATCACTTTTTCATAAAAATATTCATTTTGAAGCCCTTGACGGCACTTGAAAGTATTTTAGTAGAGCAAAAAGATTTTATATTCTTAATTTTAATTTTAAAAGACAACTTTTGAAAACTAGAGCATATTGAAATTCCGAAAATAAATTTTCGTTCCACCGTGATGTCTGAGTGTCTTAAGTGTCTCGTCCTTAAGTGCCTTTATGTGTACTATTTTTATGAAGTAAAACGCATTATATAATCAGTTTAGCAGGTCTCCTGACCAAAAGGAATGTTTAAATTACATATTTTGCTACTTTTTTGTACTACAAGTGTATTCAATTTCAAAATAATTGCGAAATTTGTCAAAAATTTAATAAAAACCAAAAGTTTGCCCTTCTTGCGCCAACTGAAAACATGCACCAATTATGCTTATATTTAATTTCCGTCTTTATTTTGTTAAAAGGCAACTTTTGAAAACTAGAGGATATTGAAATTCAAAAAAAAGTTTTTTTCGTTCCACCCTAACCTACAGCCTTCAAGCACAGTCGCAATCTGCTCCCTGGTTCTCGAGGAGATAACCTTGTTCGCCTGGGACTGTTCCAAGATACCCAAAATGCATCTCGCGCATGCACAGGAAGGGTCACAGCTACAAGTTTTGGTGTAGATCGCCTTTAGTGGCAATGACATGAATTGTGACATGAGTTGTGACATTTAAAGACATGAATTGTGACAGACACATACTACATGAATGTCTTTATAACAATTTTCTCTACTTTAAATAAACTACAGAGATTTCCATGGTGGTAATGATATGATTCATAGTGTTAATGATCAACTCACGTAACTGCGTGATTCAGCTCCGCAAAACTATCTTTGGCCGCTTTTCTTGGACAATGCGCGAACTGGCCATTGATTATCGGGCGAATCGTGATTCACACGACAAAAGCCCGAAGTAATAAATTCTCGAAACGTCGGACTTTGACAAAGTGACTTGACTAATTCTAGAACTGGCCAGCTATTACGCGAACTGGCCAGGCTTTGGACTTTGGGCGTAACATATACATATATATATATATATATATATATATATATATATATATATATATATATAGATAGATAGATAGATAGATAGATAGATGGACACATACATATATGTATGTATTAATGTATATTATGAAGGCATAGACGAAGCCATGATTATTTTCTCGAGTGAGTTTATGAATACAATATGTATTTCCTCATTTTGCGGAGTGGAGAAAACGGACCTGGTCATTAGAAAAAACAGAAGGTAAAGCACACAGCAGTACATTTGTTCTAGACAACAGCACAGTGTAAAATATCGGAGAGTCATCCTTTACGACATCTTTCAAATGGGCATTTCTCTTTTTAGTCATCATGGATTATTTTTTTGCAGTAAGCTTGGCTTCATTACTATAGGTGTATCCAAGTGATGAATCGGATTAAGAGTTGGTGAAATAGTTTTATCCCGGCTCAATGAGTCTAACTGATGGCTGTGTCAAGATAATATTTTCAGTCATTTGGAGAGGGTTGTTTTTAAATTTAAAACTAATGACTGAGGAGCGTAAAATTTGCAAGCTTTATAGGCTATTAATGTCGAATTAACCGGGTGAGCGTTAAGTGATCTGCTCTGATAAGGCTGTTTTTCAGGATTTATATGGTAATCCTCCTCTAAAATGATCACGTCTGTGAAGTTGGCCCCCCGACATTGAGATATCCAAATTTTCAAAACGGCATTCGTTTGAGCGTGTTTGAGTGCCAAAAATTTTCGTTTGAGCGCCATTTTTAAAAGAGTTATGAGCATTTTATTTTTTGGCGGTAAAACACCTACCCCTCCCCCCCCCCCGGACATTGAGATATTCAAATTTTGGCGCATCTTTCAATGTCTTATCCATGGGACCCGACATATTTGGAGGTGTCCCTTCCGTTTCGCCGATTTTTTCCGCCGATTTCAAAATTTGGATATCTCAATGTCGGGGGGCCAACTTCACAGACGTAAAATGATCGAGTGGTGAATCGGTTAAGTGGGTAAAGAATGTTCTGAAAATCTCAGTGAGTCAGGAGTAATGGTTTAATGCCTAAAATTGGCTAGAGATATCAAAGAACAGAGCTCTTGAAAACGGAAAAATATGGAATGAACTCTTAAAAAAACTTTATTTCTTACATATATAACGTAAACCTCGACTATAGGTAAAAAGTAGTTCAAAATGTTATTAACTATCACAATGATTGAACAAAACTAAAAATATTATTTTAAAATTATAATATCTTCCAAAGGCAGGCATAAAATCCAGCAATTAAGAATGCAAGATATGAATCTGTGCTTACTCGTACTGTTCACACTATTGGTTAGAACGCAAAGCTTTTCCATTTTTAGCAACTATCAATTTTGCCTTTATTTAAATATCGAGTGATCATAATATAATTCACTAGAGATCTCTGCAACTCTAACTGATGAGCAAGAAAGGCTCTAAAATTTATCCGTATATTATTATGAGATGGCATTGTTCAACAAATGCAAAAATGTGTAAGAATCACAAACACATTTATTTTTAGAGAACATTTCATTCATGCTATAAAAATACTTCAATAATGCAGAGGGGGGCTAAAGAATGTTGTTTTCTGTAAAGATGAGGAACCTAAAGATTACGTACAGAATGTTTCACGGCCGACTGTTACTGTTTCTCTCTTAAGATTCCCTCATGCAATGTGATACTATCTTCTAAGCTTGTCAAACTTGAAACTTTTCCTCAGTAAACTCTTCCCAATACATTACTATTTTACGAAATATGATCAGAAAAACAAAGTGAACAATCGGTAAGAAACGCATAGAGGATCACTCCAACATTCGTAAGATGTTACCTCAATAACTGCTGTACGCAGGAGCTGATAAGTGAGAGTGCTCACTTTGTGGTTGGAATTGGACAAAGTGTTAAACATCTGTCGCAGTCTCCAAGGCCGTCACAAAGCACGGTACAAGGTCCTTAGGATTAGCTTCTTCGGGGAAGAACAGCACAAGAATAAATATGACTGTAAATAGACACAATACTTTAAACTGTCCCAAATACGACAGTTACAACCGTTCATTGTTTGCTATGGTGAAGGAGTGGGTTTCCTCAGGTTTTTCCATGGCCACGGTATATTTACTTCCATTTTGATAAGAAATGCGAGTGCAAAGTTCAATCATGTAGCCATATTGTTGATAAGCAGCAGCTTGTTGTGGCTCATCCCATACAGATAACCAACATTCTCGGTATCTTCCTCGCTGAACGTGCACTACAAGAGCTGCAGCGATCTCACTGCCTGTTCAACAACATCTGTTGCAACATCTAGCGACATGGGAAAAGACAGGCATAATCCTCAATGAACACCAACTCAGTCATAAAGTTCTAAGAGGTTGCCTGAAGTTCCAAATCCTGGTCATTCCAGTTCCTCTCTCTATCGTTACGGGAACATGCTAAAATAGTTCACTATATAAAGGCAATATAATTGTCAAGGACAATGTGCGAGTACTACTAACAAGCAAAGTCACTCTATTAAAACATTAGACTGAATTAAAGAAACTTAGGAAGCCTTTGAAATTAGTTATTATTATATAATAAATATAGATAATGTTTGTAGTATTACTGTTAAAATCATTAATTAGTTTGCATCTTTGCATTTTCACCTCATCTAGAATAGCCCTGATTTCTAAATAAAAATAATCTTAGGTCTACGTATTTAGTGAATTTCTGGACACTCTTGCGTGAGTAGTTTATAACGAAAGAATGTTTCTTATCAGTTAGTAATATTTGTGTACATTAGCTCAGTTTTAAGGGATGACCAGCATAATATGGTACTACATGAAAGCTTACAGATTTTAGAAGGCTGTAGAAGCTAATATTTTTTTTAAATTAATGAAATCCATCATTTATCTATACAGCTGAAGAAAAGCGTAGTATTTTTATTATCCTTTAATAACTGTTGCCCAGATAAATTAGCATTTTTCTGGAGAACATTTATCATAATATTTATCTATTTTTGCAAGTGTTAATAATTATATCTATCTTTGTTTGCTTTTTAGAAAAAAACTCTTTAATATCTGTTAAATATGATTGATAAGATTAAAATTCAAGTTATGAACTTGTACTTGATTTTTTTTTACATTGCAGTATGCTCCATGAAATTTTCTTAATGTTGTCATATGATTTAAGGAAATTCAATTTCCTAAAATAAAATATTTTAGAGAGACCAACATTGAAAATAAATATGTACTTATAAAGGAGCTGTATCCCTTTATAATATTTCCAAAAGTATATAAGCAATTAGACATCTCCTCAATTAAGCTTCTAAGTTTACGCATTAATTATAACCTATGGTTTTTATTTGTTATTGATAAGGTATGAAACACTATCATTGTTGAAAATAATATTAGGAATTTATAAGGTTTTCCTATGATGATAGATTTTATTTCATATATTGTTTGCCTTTTATAGTTTAATGCAAAAAAAAAAGTATTTTCGGGGAAAAATCAAATTCTGAAAAGGGAAAAAGATATTGAATACTAAATACATTGTTACACACGATTTTCGATTGCTTACTGTTGATTCAAATACCTTTAGCCACAAGAAAATATTTTTTTAACTGTAACCTTTTTTCCTGGTAGCAAACATTTTCGCAAAAATATGAAGAAATAAATTTTGAAAAGAGACAAAATTTTATTTATATTGTATAATTAAACAATACATCTTAAATAACAAAGGATTTCTCTTATCATCTGCGCAATGTTAAAAAAAAAAAAGCTTTTAAAATGTGAGTTCTGTATTTGGAACTGTTACCTCTTTGTTAGGATGACAAAACCAATCAAAATAAGTTGAAACTCTTCAAAATTAATAACATATTGACAAGTTGCAAACTGAAGTATAAATGCAGCTTTCAAAAATTTTTTCTGATTCACATTTGTCTCTGAGACAAAAGAAAAAAATAAATATGTAGAACTTCAGATCTTGTGTATCAACTAAAACACAAATTAAATAGTTTTCAATCCAGCAGACAGGGCCCAACATAGCAACTAAGGCTTACCGGGATTGAATCCCTTCCGGTGAATAGGCTGCCACAACAATTTAGACCGAGCATCCCCCATCAAATCCCCAGGGACGACATATGGTGGGTTCGTATCTTCTCCCACCCTCTCTGACATCGTAGAAGGACTTTCCGGTCTACATATTTAACATGCCCGAATTCGGCCTAGACACGAAGGTATTTAAGGGAGTCGTCAGAATTCGAACCGAGCACACAGTCCGAAGCCCAACGCGCTACCACTAGACTACCTCGGGTCCAAAAAATTATCACGGAGATTCGGTAAACCACGACTTAAGGCTGTTGTGTACTAACCCTACTGGATTCGCTCACCTCAATGTTAACTTATGGAGAAAATTTGTCTACTATTTACCGCTATATAAATGCTGATAATCAAATAAAAATGGTATTTTTATACAGCCTGAACTTTTCTGCAACTTGCAAAAGGATTCATTTTATAAATTACATCCACCAAATGAATTTAGGAGTGTTTAAAACACACTCCAACATAATTTTTTTTCTGCCGAATAATTTAAATTTAAAAATATTATTTGCATTAATTTAACGAAAATTGTCCGAAGGTGTAAAATTTCTCTCTATAATATAGAGCACAATTTTTTTATTCAAATTTTTTTAAATCCAAGTCGGCAATCCTTGGACAAATTTTCTCCGTGGGTTAACATTGAGGTGACCGAATCCAATAGGGTTACTGCACAGCAACCTTTAGGCAGTGGCGTAGCGAGCATAGCTGACGCCTGGGGCACAATACCTTTTTGGCGCCTCTCCCCATGTTCTTGTGGACCAAATGGTCCAATGGTCTTAGGGACCGTTTGGCGCCCTTTTGCGAGTGGCGCCCGGGGCATGATAGACCCCCTTGCCCTCCCCTTGTTACGCCACTGACCCTAGGTAATCAGAGAGACCCAAGTGATATTCTTGATGCGTGGCAATGTTCCTTGGCTCTGCCATTCAGATCGGTGTTGCCTCAACTGGAAAAAGAACTTATTTTAATGACGAACTAAATAAAAACATTTTTTTTCCTCATGAAACTTTGACCAAACCGGAAACAAAAAAACTATCTAGGAATAAAAATATAAAGGCTTGTGTCTTAATATGTTTTATTATATGCCGAGCCACTACAGTTTTAACTATCTCCTGAGTACCCAGTATCCCCTTCCGTAATCCAATAATATCTCACAGCGGACAGAAATGAGCACTTGAGTAAACAGAATAGACACATTCAATCGACATTGCACGTGTCAGGATTTATAAGATTCCTTTTAGATTTTTCTAATTATTTTTCACTCACGTGGAAATCCAAAGAGGCAGCATTTAAAGCAAAAATGCGTAAAATCAAAAAAAAATTATAACAAATAATAATAAAAATGAAAACGTAAATAAATATTTATGTTTCTTATTCTCTTCATAGTGATATCCTCGTAATTTAAATATACACTTTGTCTGCAACGTAGCTTTTCATGTTGCCTTATTTTAAGCACAGTTCTTCGATTTTTCTTAACATTTAGACATTAAGAAGGGAAGAGCTGAGAGAAAATCAACAGAAACCGCTAAATGAATACTTAAATCATCAAACATGAGTTGCTTGTGCCATCTATTGTTCAGAACGATAACTATTTTACAAAACAGGAATCGATTTCTAAAAGAGGAGAATTTAAAATTTTAAGGACAAAAACATTTTTATCCTTTTTTCGTCATTAGGCTTAAAATATCATTTATAAGGAGAAAATTGTATTTATATTTTAAAGGAAATGAAATATTTAGAATGGGTATTACTGTAAGGAATTAAAAAATAATAATTTATTTCCTTATTGCGAATATTTTAACCGTAGAATGTAAATTAAGATTTCGTTTTAAAGTAACTGAGATCTCCTGACCTTAGTGGTTATTATTTCACGATAGGATCTAACCACAACAAAATAAATATATAAGTAATGTCCTTCCATAAATCATCCAACTGGAAAAAAAATGTGACTACAGTCTATACTCTAGTATGATTTAATGCACTTACAAACGTTCGCGTACCCTTCAAAGTTCTCGAAACAAACTGACTTCAAAATACGCATGCAATAAGTAATAAACATGTACGTAATAAATGGAATTATGATATCAAAACTTTTTTCATCCTCTAAATCGGGCCTGTACATCTCAGAAAAAGGATGAGGACCATATTGATGGTTAACCATATAATTTGAAAACAAAATCACATCATAGAACTTCTATTAAAGTTTTTTTTTATTTTAAAATTTAAATTTTTTTTAAAAGTGGGATACTTTAAAATTGTTATAACTCGAAATATTATAAGTCGAAATTCAAAATTTTTTCATTTAATTAAACAGAAATATATAAGTTTTAATTTTAATTCAGCATTTTTTCAAATATTAATTTTTAAAAAATTAAAACTATTTAGAGTAAAAATTTCAAAAAAAAATTATGTAACTTATTTTTTAAAAATCATAATCTCAAAAGTAAATATTTTTTTCAGATTTGCTGAATAAAAAATTAAAATAAAATAATTGAAAAAGACATCTTCCAAGTTTGAACCATTTATCTTTAACGGTTTTTGACTTATAATAATTTAAAGACGAGAAATGGTGAAAAAACCCATCATGCCAAAAACGCATTTAAAAAGGTTTAACCAAAGATTGGCTGCTATTAGAATGTTGCAAAAATAAAATAATATCTCCTGTTCTAATTAAGATAGAAACAGGATTTAAGCGTCATTTTAAGCGGAAAAGAACACGAAATTTTTAATGCAATAAAATTTTTAATGCAATAACATTTTTTTTTTTTAATTTGAAGAATTGTGTGTCCTGGATCCCCTTAAAGCAGAACTTATCAAAATGACTTTCCAATGGACTTATCACTTCGTGTTTGTTTCCCCCACTCCCAACACCGAAACCTCAAACAAATAAATGAGTAAAATAAAATAAATAGATAAAGTAGGCTATAAATAAATAAACATAAAGAAAATCCACTTTAGTATGCTGTATTACCAAGACAAATATTCTCTAAAAAAATTTTAAATGCAGTTATAGTTTTCAGTAAAACTATGAATTTTTCAGAAACTAATAATGAGGTTTATCTCCTTACCGTATTCTACTACAGATGTAAAAGTTTAACGTTCAGAGGCATTTTTTGAGATGATCAGTGATTCTAGTCGTTTAATAGATTATAAAAATAGCATTCAAAATTTGCTACCGGCACAATTAAATGAGTCGCTAAATAAACTGTTGGGTAGCTTGATAGATAATTCTGGATTAGATACCTAGCGCAATCAAATATAATTATTTTTTTAAACAGGAAAAAATTCTATGAGAAAAAAAAAACAGTGTTTGGGTGAAAGTTATAAAAAAGGGGGGGGGGATGGATCATGTTTAAAAATATGATATTATTATGAATAAATTAATTAATTTGTTCAAAGACGTGGAAAAGACTCCTGAAACTTAAGATCAATGATTTCGACTTTAAAAAGGGGTAGACTAAAGAAATAAAATCTGGTTATAATATCAACTATTTATTTTTCCTAGGATTAGTTTTAAACTATATAAACTCCATTTCTACATTTCTCAGTGAATTCTCAAAGCTGGAAAGTATGTTGGTAATTGGATCGAGAGTGTTCGCTTTCCTCTCATGCCAGGGGACACTGGTGAGAAATTTGATTCAGCTACACTCATTTGCTTAAAAAGAGAGGAATAAAGGGTTTAACACATATTTATGACAGGTTTTCATAAATCTAATGGATTAAAGACGGAGAGAGAAAGATCGAGAGAGAGAGCAACAGATACCACAGAAAAGTGTAGGGGAGCTAAAATAAAATTTTCAAATGGCTAGAGAGTAAAATTTAATACAAGAGTCATATTTAAAATAAAGGGAACAGGAGCAATGAAATGCCAGAGAGAAAAGCCAGCAGACAAAAATTTACATACATCGAAAATACAGCGAAATGGAAGAAAGTTATACATATATATATATATATATATATATATGTGTGTGTGTGTGTGTGTGTGGTGTGTGTGTGTGTGGTGTGTGTGTGTGTATATGTGAGTGTGTGTGTGTGTGTGTGTGTGTGTGTGTGTATGTGAGTGTGTGTGTGTGTGTGCGTGCGTGTGTGTGTGTGTGTGTGCGTGTGCGTGCGTGTCTGTGTGTGTGTGTGTGTGTGTGTGTGTGTGTGTGTGTGTGTGTGTGTGTGTGTGTGCTTAATAACACACAAAATGAAAGAAGGAGAATCACTCGTGGAGATTAGAACATAATGGCACAAGCGCAATTCTTCATTCAAAGTTTTTATTAACATAACTACTGCATGGAGATGGACTTGGGCAAAACACACTCAAGCATCATGATAAATCATAATCATCATTATCATCATCTAACACTTTAGCAATCGTAGATGCAGAAAAAGCATATTGGAAGACTTAGGCGGAGAGTGGTGAGAGAAGAGTAATGCGCAGCGTGAGCATACAGGACGACAATTAGAACGGAAAAAGCAATGAATTTACATGACAGCTGCTAAAGTTGAGAGAGAGGAAATTCCTTCCCTTTCAGATATATACAAGGTGCGCCCATAAAGTAACCGGACAATTTTTTTATAAATAAGAAAAATATTACTCACCTTCAAATTAATTTATTTCCTTCAAAATAATCGCCAAAGGAGTCTATACCATTTTTCCAACGTTTCTTCAAGTCATCGAAACACTGTTCATAGGCGTTGGAACTAACCGTTCGCAAAATACGCGTAACATTTGATTTAATATCCGAAATGTTTTCAAATCTCTGAACTTTCGTGGCCATCTTAAGCTTCAGAAAAAGGAAAAAATCAGCTGGCGATAAGTCGAGAGAATATGGCGGTTAATTTATCACTTTTATTGAAAACTTAGAAAGATATTGTTTTCCAGAAATTGCTGTATGGGGCCTAGCATTATCGTGTAAAAGAAACCATTGCCCAGAATCAAGCAGTTCCTTCCTAACTCGCCTTATTCAGTGTCTTAATCGAAAAAGCAATTCCTTGTAAAAATACTGACTAATTGTTTGATTTTCAGGAACAAATTCGTGGTGAATAGGCCCTTTGTAATCAAAAAATGCAAAATCCATGATAGGATAGAGATTTGAAAACGTCTCGGATATTAAATCAAATGTTACGCGTATTTTGCGAACGGTTAGTTCCAACGCCTATAAACAGTATTTTGATGACTTGAAGAAACGTTGGAAAAATTGTATAGACTCCTTTAGCGATTATTTTGAAGCAGATAAATTTACTAGAAGGTGAGTAATATTTTTCTTATTTATAAAAATTTGTCCGGTTACTTTATGGGCGCACCTTGTATATAATGAACATTTCCCTGTCTGACAAACCAGGTAGGAATTTTTTAACTGGTTAGATTAATCCCGTGCTCTCTACCCGCGTTCTTCTGAAGTATTTACAATTTAGTATGAAATAATTCAGACTGGGGCAAGAGGGGGTTTCGGCGGTCCGTTAGTGGATAATTGGTAGTAAGCAAGGCTTATTTATTAATACTTAAAGTTAATGGAGCGCTATCGGTTCAGTTTCTTGACCATACATGGTAATGTTATTGAATTTTGATCACTGATTGTGGTGTTGATGAATTTTCAGTGCCTACGTAAGAATGTCGGCACGTACCTTAAGGGCAGGTATAGTTTATCAAATAAGTTATTCGAAGGTTACATTTTAGAAAACGGATTGTGCGTTGTTAGAAAAAAGAATAGGGGATATACGTTAAGTGAAAATTCAGAGGAAGCATTTTTCTTTGTATGTATTTATGTATATTAATTATGACTAAAACTTAAATCCCTTGATTTTCCCAATCCATATCACCCCTATCAAATTTCTCACGTTAATTCCCATATCTCCCCTTATGAATCTTCATTACTAGATATTACTAGACATACTGGCAGAAGCACGGGAGCATGCTCACATGTCCAGGTAAAAGAGCATTCATCAGCAACATATCGTCTGCAACGCAATAACTCAGAGACAGTCCAAGTCCGAAAACTTACAAACGCACCAAATTATAAATTGGCATATGTTGCAATGAGGAGATCAGTCAGTAAAATCGTTTGATACGGATTTGGCAGATATTTTTGAAAGGCTCCAGTGAATGACAAAATGAATAAGAGGTAAAAAGATGAAAATACCTTGAAAGGAAAATGACAGGCAAAAAATGTTAGCGATACAACTAAAAAGGATCCCATTTATGGACCTAGCGTGACTACAACCGATACCGAATATTTATAAATGTAGATATATTTATAAATGTAGGTATGTATTTTTACTGGATGGCAATTTATTATGACCACTTAATCAGTTCGTTGGGCCACCTTTTGCTGTCTATACTGCTGCGATTCTCTTTATCATGGACTCTTTGACGTGTTGGTAAGTGGCTTGAGGGATGAGACCATATCAGATGAACTGCACTTTCCAGTTCTCCAAGATATGATAGTACTGGATCCAGATGCCTGACGCCCCTTCAGACTTCATCCCACAAACTCTCAACTGAATTGAGATATGGTGATTGTGGAGGCTAACTAAGCAAGATCAGGTCTTTGTCATGCTTTCCAAACCATCTTTGAACAACGTGAACTTTATGGCATGGAGCATTGTGCTGTTGCAAATAACCGTCTCCGGTAGGGTCTCCAGTGGGGTTAACATAACTGGATGTACTTGGTCAGCGACAATATTTAAATACCTTTTGGCATTCAGGTGTTGCGTGTGTATATATAGAGAGAGAAGTGAAAAAAATATTCTATAACTATTATAAAAAACAAATTTGTCCTTACCGACATAAACAAAGCACCAAATAATTTCTCTGTTATCTATAAATCATGTTATGCCACCCCACATACAGAGCTAACAATAACGAAATATTTTTAACTTCTAATCCAGACACTCGATATTACAATAAAAAAGCTAGTAACACTTTATAAACTACTTAATTTAAAATCAATAACTTTAAAAAAATTTACATTGTTCCTGAATTTTATAAAACCCCTCAATCTTTTAAAACAGTAACAAGCGCACTGAATACATATTCGACAGTGACCAACAAGAACTTCTTACTTTATCGGGGAATTAGAAAAACTCTAGCTGTGTCATAAAAATATAGTTATGATTTAATAAACAGAATAAAGAACTTGAATAATATTCAGGAAATTAATAGTTACGATTTTAAGAATCTTTTTTAAAAATACAAATATAAAAGGCTACGGTACGAATGACGGACCGGCCGCCAAAAGGGACGATTATTTATGACTATAGTAAACCATCAAATTAGTAACCCCGCTTACACATAAGGAAGTCCCTCCTTATGTCTAAAGGGGAGTGGTCTATCCGTGGATTTTTGTTATTTCGAGGCGGAATTTTTTTGGGGGGTAATTTGGTTATTAATAATTTATTCAGGGGTAGGGCGGGTCTATAGCAATTCTTAATAATTAATTAAATTCATGCATTATTTGTGCTTTTCAAATATTATAGCTATATTTTTCTGTTTCATACAACATTTTTCAAAAGAAAAAAAGCAAATAATTATATTCTTTCATTAGATCTGCATGGATGTTTGCTGCTAATTATATTAAAAGTGGATATAATTAATAAGTTAAATAATTAATAAGTTAATTTTTATAAAAATTTGTATTTCTTGATAATTATATATTAAAAAAATTGATAATTAAAATTTTCCAATATTATAATAATTTTCATAATTTTTTTAGTTTAAAAGAAAGTTTTAAGCTACTTGATAAATAATTCAATTGACGCCTATTCACTGTTCATGTATTGTATATATATATATATACTAGGGGCTTCGCCCCTAGGCTCGCTACGCTCGCTCCTCTGGTGAATCAAGTGAATGAATGACTCAATACTTGTTTACAGCGATTGAGTCATTCATTTGTTTACAGTTGAAGCTCCCCCCCCCCTCCCGGCGAAATGGATGAAGCCCGGGTAGATGGGGGGTATAAGCCCGGATGAAGATGGGTGAAAAATCGGATCTTCTTTCAATCCTTCTGCAAAGCAAACGAATGAGAAGATTTTTTTGAAGTATTTCTTTAAAATTCAATTAAAAATCGAAATTTTAAGATAGAGACTTGAAATGAAGTTTATATGAATGAGAAATCTTTCATCTTCCAGTTGATATAAATACTTTCTTTGTAACATAATAAGTCTGATAGCATCGAATTTATATATCTCGAAACGCATAAATTTTTCCAAAAAATGGGTTTTCAATTTTAATAAAAATATCAGTCTGTTTTAAAATATTTTTAAACAAATGAGGTCTTGCTTGAAGGAGAAATGTCTGTAGTCTTAGATTGTAAAAAAAAAAAAAATTCTACGATCCTTTTTTGGCGAGTTATCGTAATCTGAACATGAAAAAGTCAATATTTTAACACAAAACATAAAATAAAAAAAAAACTTAAAGTCCGACGAATATGAGACAAGTCTTACTTTCTTCCCCACATTATTCTGCATCGGTTGGTAACGGTCTCGAACCCATACCCCCAGCGGTTTTGGAGGAGATAGCGTGACAAGCTTTTGACAGCGGCGGCGGCGGCTGCTGCAGCGGCAGTTAGTTTTTTTTAGAATTGATATATATATATATATATATATATATATATATATATATATATATATATATATATATATATATATATATATATGTATATAAATTCATATATATACATATACATATATATACATATATATATACATATATATTTACATATATAAATACAGACGCTATTCACACATTTTCTAGACGATGTATATTGTATTCACAAAATTAAATTACATAAAATTCTTGTGTTTTAAATGTTCAATTTGACATCCCTTATTCTGAACTATCTTTCGACACCGCAATTTCCAGGATAATAATGCCTTTTGAAGTGTCAGAAGAGGTATTCTATCCCATTCCTCCTGAACAGCTTTCCAGAGTCATGTAAGGGTTTTGGGACAACGATTGGATAATGCAGATTTTAAAAGTCCGAAAGCACAAAAATCCATAGGTGATACATCGGGAGATTTTGTAGGGATATCAGTGAAGGGTATGGCTTTGATACCAGTTTTTTGTTCCATTTCTTTTAGGAAATTTACAGTGGATTTTGATGTGTGACTGCTAGCTTTGTCCTGATGGAGTCTCACAGATTGATGGCACTGTGGGTAAAGCGATGGTATTTCATTCAGAAAAATTGGCTATAAAATATGTTCCAGATAAAATTTGGAGTTAATCTTGACATTTTTTTCCACTCTCTATATTTTTAACTTGCCATTATAAGAAAAAGTAGCAACAATCATGAATCCCTTAGAAAAACTTTCTTTCGATTCTTTGAACCATGTACTTAAATTTTTTTCTCCTCTTTTATGATAATAAATGGCTCTTATTTTGTTGCGATCATTTAAATACACCCATGATTCATCTATTGTGACAATTGTTTTCCATTTTTCTTTGGATAAGTGTTTCTCATATAGAATTTCTGCAGCGTGTCCTGCGTTCAGCGATATGATTTGGAAGAAGACGTTGCAAGTTGCTTTTTTTCGCTTTCTTAAGATTTAAATCAACGTTTATCATTATGTTTACGGTGGACACCGAGCATTTTAATGATTTTGCAACTGTCCTTTGACTAGGGGGATTTTCTTTTAACATTAAACAACGTACCTTTGCAATAGTCGAAGATGTCCGTTTTTTCCTTGGATACATGTTTGGAATTTTTGTCCCACTTGAGGCTCCAATTTGACGTTTTTTTTCCTTTCTTGTTGACGATATTACCTATCGACGCTTTAGATATCACAAAATCATGACTCTCACATCGTTTTTGGAGAACGGAGTATGCATATTTCTCTTCGGAAAGAGCATAAATGTAGCCTTCGAACCACTGCTTTGTTAAAAACGCCATTTTGAATAAAAACAAAACTTTCAAGCCGCAGACGATAATTTGGACTTTTAAAAACATAGTACAATTGCAATTATTTCTTTTGCAGCAAACGATTTTTTATTACCGCTTACCAAAATCGTCTAAAAAATGTGCGAACAGCCTCTGTATATATATATATGTATATATATGTATATATATGTATATATATATATATATATATATATATATATATATATATATATATATATATATATATATATATACTAGCATTATTGCCCGGTGATGCCCGGGTAGATATATAGATACAAAAATTTTGATGCATTAAATCAAAAAAATACTGGGCTGCAACCCCCGCTCTTCATGTTCATCTGACCAGACAGAATGCGCTTAGCGCGTTTCTACTGAAATGATATACAAACAATAAGAAAGAGAGAAACTTTGAGCCTGCGGACCTTCGTCTGATTATACGTCTGATTTTATTGAGAATTAATAACTCAGTGTTGCGTGATTCGCACGTTTGGATTGAATAAGTTTATTGTTTAATTAGATTTAATTAGATTTGTGTGATTCACTGTTTAATTAGAAATAAGTTTTATAATTTTTATTTGCCTTTATTATTTATTTTTCCCTTAAAAGCTCAGTTTGTTCCACATCACCCAAGAGACGCACTTTTTTCAACATCACCCAAGAGGTAAAGTGCAAGATGCCCCTTTTATTTATTCAAAGTAAGGCGCGATTTCACATGAAGCCCATTTTCCTTACTTTGGAGATTCGGTTTTTTACTGTCGAAAGGCCAAAAACCGTATCGGTTTTCAATTTTCCTAAGGCTAAAAACCGTAGAAAAAGCAAATTGTAAATTGGTTCAAGCGATGAGAAAAACTGCAAATAACAAAGGACAAAAAGCAGAGCCGGGAAAGTTTTGTTAAAACATACTAATTTGAACTGCAATCTTAAAAAACTCTCATCTCAGTTAGTCTAGTGGTTAAATTTTATCTTTTACCGTATTTTAATATTTCTTTTGTCAATTTATTTCGTTGTTATGCACGTAACGCAAAATTAATTTAAAGTATCACAAAAAGAAAAGAAACCACGTGATCAGAATTTCATAAATAAAATTCTAAAAATTAATCTTTAAAAATTCACCAAAAATCAGAAAAGGGAGGTAACGATTCGAAAAAGATTTCGTTTTAAAGGAATTTTTATGATCTTTCTCGTGATATAAATTTTATAACCCTCGGGTTATAAATTTAAATGCAAACTTAAAAAAATTAGAAAAAAAGCATAAAATTTAATTTTAAAAAATCGAAGAAGAATTTTTCAAAAATCTTTCTCAGTTCACCCCTCCAGTATAAACTCCACTGTAGAAGAATCACCATGCAAAATTTCAGCTCTTTATGTCCAACGGTTTGGACTGTGCGTTATCTGTCAGTTAGTCAGTAACTTAGGCAAGGCCAAAGTTTATTACCATGAAGCTCTCACCCCCCGCTCACCCCTCTTCTCCCGCGCGGGGGAAGAGGGATAGGTTCGGATTTCACTGAACGTCTGTATCCACAGTGGGTCTCGCACATCTTACGAGCACAAAAAATCCTTAAAAGATTAATTTTAAAAAAACTAATTGAGCCCCAAACTTCGTTTTTGCTGATTTAAATTTCTCGGGTCCTAAACATTAACTGTGCAGAATTTGGTCCCGGTGGGTGAAACAGTCTTTTATATATATACATATATAAAAGACTGTTTCACCCACCAGCTCTTTTATATATATAGATATATATGTATATATATATGCATATATATGTATATATATATACACTCATGGACAAAAAAATTAGCGCACCAAGAAATAATTGCGGGATTGTAACGAAACTTGCAATGAAGGTACATGTCGGGGAGATATGCAAATGATTAGAAATGCAGCGTGATTGCGCATTACGTATAGCCGGTAGAGGGAGTGGAACATCGTTCTCTGTGGAGTATAAAACAGGAAACCAAAGGTTGTTTGAGTGTGCTGAATCATTTACAAAGGAAGAGATCAGATAGACATGCCATTACGCCGTGTTCCAAAACAATATAAACAGTTGTCGCAGTTTGAGAGGGGAAAATCGTCGGGATGATGGAAGCTGGGTGGTCAGCTAGGCGAGTAGCTCGTCAATTAAGCCGCTCTGATTGTGTTGTGAGGAGGTGTTGGGACCAGTGGACCCGGGAGATGTCATGTACACGAAGATCAGGCTCAGGACGCCCTCGATAGACCAGTCGTCGAGAAGACCGCCACATCGTAAGAAATGCACGCGTACAGCCAACTGCTTCATCGGCCGCCATCCAGGCACAGGTAGCACCTTCACTAGGGGCCTCTTTGTCTTGTCGAACCATACGAAGACGCCTGGCTGAAGGACAGTTGGTATCGCGGCGCCCATTACGTGTGCTGCCCTTGACGCCCACCCATCAACGCCTCCGTTTGGAGTTTTGCCGCGCACGAGGAAACTCGACTGCAGCGGAATGGAACCAGGTCGTCTTTAGCGACGAATCCAGATTCAATCTCGGCAGTGATGACAATCGTGTTCGTGTGTGGAGAGCCCGTGGTGAACGCTTCAATCCTGCCTTTGCTGTACAGCGACACATCGCACCCACAGCTGGTGTGATGGTATGGGTGCCAGTGCCTACAATACACGGTCACCCCTAGTATTGTTCCATGGCACCATGACAGCCCAACGGTATGTTCATGAAATCCTGCAACCACATGTGTTGCCACTCATGCAACGGTTCCCAGGAGCCATTTTTCAACAAGACAATGCTCGGCCTCATACGGCAAGGGTGTCACAAAACTGTCTCCGTACTGTTACTACCCTTCCTTGGCCTGCCCGATCCCCAGATTTGTCTCCAATCGAGCATATCTGGGATCATTTGGGACGACGAGTTGGGCATCCCACGAATTTGAATGAACCAGAGGCAAGGTTACAGCAAATATGGAACGAAATGTCTCAAGACATCATACAGAACTTGTATGACTCAATGCCCGATAGTATCGCATCGTGCATTCGCGCTAGAGGGGGTCCAACGGAGTATTAACTCCTCCGTTC